>JACEGR010000202.1:0-347744 GCA_014170235.1 Listronotus bonariensis | reverse complement strand
TTGTCACATTTTTAGGCTTTCGAAGGTAATGTTTTGGAGGTTGCATAATCTAGGCAAATTTATCTCGCTCAATGAGCATTAAAAGAAAAATCTCGCTAAATTATTATTCGACTTGTGATGACTACGCATGACCATTGCCTTTATAAAGGTAAAATATCGAGATAAACTTATTGTCTTCGTCTTAAAATGTTAAAATATTTCCTTCATTCCCAAAACGTTACTTTTGGCAGTTTAGAGCTAAGAACCTGAATAATATTGTTGTTTTCTGCCGTGGCATAAACGCACAAAAAAAACGTTTGCAATATGTTGAAACTACGGGCAAGTTTTTAATTCCATCGACAAAAGTACGCTGAATTTATGCGCTGAATATCAAATGACATTACAGCATGTCGGAAGGCTCTCCATCGGTAGTTTAAAAACGGTTTGATGGAATTTCCGCTTAATGCGCTGTATCCATCGATGTAATTAAAAACTTGCCGTACTGCAGTTTTTTCACTTTTTTCATAATACGTGGGATAACTTAAAAGTAACTAATACATTGATAAATATCTAGAACATTTAACATACCGTACTATAAGATAAAGAAGTATTGATTCTCCAATTATGGAACAAAGTCGTTAAATTTATTATTAATAGATTTACCGTTTTAAAACGACTTTTATCAATTTTGTAAAAAAACAAGAAAAAAAGGAATTTGTTTCTCGCAGCTTATTAAAGGGAATCCTAGACCTTCATACTTTCTATTGTAAATATAACTTTTATATTTTATGTAGGTAGATTCAACACTAATGGACATGAAAGTGGGAAAATATTAAACAAACTTTTGTTTTTTTTTAACATTATTTATTTTTAAACTTTATATATGAAACGAAACTACATTTGAGGAGGTGGCGGTCAAAAGGTTTTGTCACATCAGAGTAAATAGCATTAGACACAATTTTCTTTAATTAATTTAAAGTTTTTATAGAAAGAAAGAATTGAAAATAACTTTTTAAAATAATCCCCAAATCTCAACATGTGATTTTTTGTGAAAAAAAACCTTTTTTGACTGGCACCTCATCAAAATAAGAAATAATTATTATAGCTTGACAACACTTACAGTATCTACCAATTGACAAAACTTACAAAGGAAAAAATATTTGGCTCAAAACCCTACCTCCACCATTAGGTATAACCAGTTACCAAATTGTAAATTAGATTTATATAAAATATTTACAAGATAAAAATCATAACTTTATAGACCAGAAACCAAAAAATAGAAAGTTTTACTATTTACATAAAGGTTACTCCCACTTTAGAAATACTTTAACATAAACGCAATTTAACAAAATAATTTAAAAATAATAAGCTATTTTTTATACCAGGAAAAAGTACTTTTAGTTATTCTTATTTAGAAGTTTAATTTACCTGTGCTTGTTTATTGCATTTTAAAGTCGGAAAATAAAATAATATTTCTCTTTAAGTAATTTCCAAAAAGTAGCACTTCTAAAGCAGGAGTGAATAATTATCTACCATAGGAAATAAAATCTCACACCACTTAAAAAAAACACAGTTTACAAAAAATTTCTAGGTTCTACAATCTACTAAAAAAATAAACTTGGTTGGTATACATTTTAACTAAATAAGCAGAATAAGCTTATAAAATAAAAAAATAAAATACACATTTTCACCCAAAAACCTCACTTCTACTTTAAAAATAATACAACTCAAATGTAAACAGTACAGTACTTTAAGGATCTATAATCTTATTTGCAAGTTTAATTTATGTTTTATTTATTATTTTTAGAGTCGAACAAGTTATCAAAATAACATATTGTCCCTAAACAAATTAAAAAAAAGTAATTTCTAAAGCAGAGAAGCAAACATATAATCCAAAACCAGACCCAAATACTTACCTAGATAATTCTTTCAGCCATGCACATAATGATCACATTTTAATAATTTTATAATAAAGGTGATCATTTATAGGATTGTCTGAAATAAAGAGAGTTCTTGATAAAGTACCTTTTATTATCCTAGTTTCAGTAGAATTTGGTTTGCTAATCATAAGTTTTTTACTATTCCGTTTCTTTTTAGTGGAAAAAAGTTTTGTTTTTTAATTTTTTTATTACATGGTGAAGGTGCCAATGTTTCTTGACTAAAAGAGTTAAATTTAGTTTCCTCAACAGATAAAGCAGAACCTAAATTATTTAATACTTTTAAATGGCTAAGCATAAACTCTTGTTCTGCCGGAGTATAATTTAAAGTGTCTATTTTTGTTACAAATTTTAAGGCTTCAGATTTTATTTCACACAGCATTTTATGGGAAGATTTTTTGAAACTGAGATTGAGGGTGAGTTTTCGGATAAATTATTTACTAATTTAATAACTTCCAACTGGCTTTCATTATTATTATTTCTTGTGGGTATATTACTATTTTCATTCTCTATATTAACACTATGTATGTGTTTACAAATAGTTGATTTTATTGAATAATCTAGGCATGAACATTCATAGGTATGAACACAGATATTGCAAAATTTACAGGTTAAAGCACAACAAATACCATTTTTAATTTTTTTTACTACATACTTAATATTATTTTCATCAGTAGTTTCAAATATATTTGTATCAGTTTGGTGAATATTATTTGGATTAGTTATGGCGTTTCGGTGTCTACTTTTTATTTTAGTTAAAGATTCACTGCATTTACCCTTTGTCAACTTTATAATTCGGTTTATAGTCTTATCTCTCAAATATTTTTGTAAGGCATAAATGGCTTTATCTAAACGTTTAATTTTTTTCCTTCCAAATAAATATATTTTATTACTTTATGCATACTTTCCAAATGCATATTAGTGTTAATACCACATCTTTTGCGATAGCAATATGCCCACAGAAATCTATTATTAAAATAATTATTTTTTAAATATTCAAACATATTTTTTGTTTCTGGGTCATTATTTAATAACTCCAAAAATGCCTGCAAGTCTACCTCAAATGTATCTTCTTGCATACATGTTTGAAGATATTTTAATGTTTTATAGACCCATTTCTTTTTTCAGGGTCCCTTACTTTCGACAGATTTTGTTGCCATGCCTTATCAACGTGCCAAGAACAATATAATTGTTTGTTGGGTGCACCCATGACTGCTACCCATGCGTGAATATAAACATTCGTTATATCAGACATAAATACGTTACAAGAGAAAATATGGCCAGGAATTGCTTTCCTGATGCAAGTAAAAAACACTTATAAATGTATGTGTCCTTTCTATTTGAAAACATAAATGCAATAGGAAATCCTTCCCCAAATTCATCTAGAACAAGAACGGTTGTTAGCTCGAAGTCATAGGCATTCATGCCATGGGTGCCATCAACACAAATAATGTTACTACCAAACTTTTTAAAAATTTCTATTTGTGTTATGTTCATAAAAATAAGGCAAAAGTCATTAATATGTAGATCAAAATCTGTCGAGTTTTCCCCTGAGGTTTAAAAAGAAGAATGGGACTATATTCACTACTCATACTCATGCACTCTTTAACCCAAAGATGGACACTGGTCGCGTCATCTTGATGCCGGCAACCTTCGTTTATATTAATTTTGTATGAAGCTTTAATATTGTTGATATCCTTTAGTGTTAAGATATCATCCCGATTCAAATTTTCTTCAATGCCTTGGCGTATAGAGTCCAAAATACTAAATAAAAACAAAAAAACCATTAAATCAAAATTAAACAGAGTTATTTTTGTAAGAAGTTAATAATAAAATCCAACATATGTATGTATAGTTGTCTTATGTAAATTTTTACATAATGCTTAGACAAATTGCTAAAACCATCACCATTTATTAAGTTTTAGGTACACCTTCCACCTTAACACAAGGTTTACTTACTTTACTTACTTACTCTTTTTATCACCATTTTTTGAAATATCTGCAATCATTAACTGAAAAATCCTAAACTTAAGAATAATTAGAAATTTGATAACATTACTTTAATTTTATATTATTATTATTATTATTAAAAAGCTTAAAAAATTTAATATATAAAACCTACCGATTTGCAGGAACACTCATCATAAGTTTCAAAGATACCTCTTTTCGGCATAGCTTAGAAACACGTAAATGTTGAATCTCTTCTTTATGACCATAATGGGTGGAATGGTACACAACGGAGCATTTACCTGATGGTATGTGTTTAGTAACAATAATTTGGCTTGTACAGCCACAATTTATTTTGGAGGATCCTTGACTGCGTTCATTACGTTGGCGACTTTCTTCCGTACTTACATTTTCTTTACCTAAAGTAGTATAAATATACTTAGATAGCAGCAGCGGCTGGTGATGACCAATTTGGTGGGTTAACCTGCACCTTAGGTAAAAACTAATTTTCTTTTGGCCTCTTATTATAAGTAATTAATCCATTTTTAGTGATAACATGTTAAATAATAAAACAAATAAGTGTTAAAAATGATTTTATAGACTATATAATAATACAATGGTGCGGGTTGACCCACCAAATTGGCATTCATCATCCACTGCTACTAAATTTAGTAATATTTGATAATAAAAGGAATAAAGAAAAATTATTGTTACTATTACCTGTCCTTGAGCAATATAAATAAGTTTTTTCTCTTAAATTATCCAGACTACGTTTAACTCCTCGGGTTTTAAAAAAGCGTATATTTCTCCTCTTCTCCTCATTTTGTAACCATTCTTCAAATTCTAAAAAAGAAATACAGCTGTACCGAGAGCTGTACCTTATAAATTAATAAAAAAATAAAATAATTTTACCTTCAAAGATGTTAAATTCCAAGCAGCTTTCTACCATCTTAAAATTATGATTCACAGTCAAATGCTCTCTAAGATCTTTGCTTGTATTAAAATGGGTTACACAATTTTCTAAACATTTAAATAAGCCCCTTTGGTCACGTCCTAAAAATTATAGCTTTTAAGTATTGACAAAAGTTAATTAAAATTATGTCTTTTTCTTACCACTTCTACAAACATTACTATTTATGTGTCTTTGTAGGTTGTAATTCCTTGAAAAACTTGATCGCAAGATTCACACTTTAAAGAAAACATTATAAATTCGAAGCCGAAATTCGATTTTATTACGGATATTAACTTTACAAATGCATTTGCACCGATGCACAAAGAAAGACTCGTCGTCTTCTCTTCTCCTCTCCTACACTTTCTTTGGCGCCAAATCAGTTAGGAATGTATCAAACAAGAAAATATATGCAACCAACAAATCCGACTATTGACATGTTAAAATGCAGCGCAGTGTTGCCACATTTCAAAATGTCATTACTCATGGGCTTGAATTAGTCGCTCCTCTATTTTATGGCGTTGCTGCAAGTATGGATTGTGGAGGGGAGGATAACCATCTGAATGTATTAAAAAGTGGTAATCCGAAAGGTGCAAATTGGGATGGCGCCACAGTAGCCAGAGGGAGATTTTTTAACCAATGAGCATGAATTATTAGAGTGAGATACAAAATGAAAAAGGACAGATAGATACAAAATAAAAAAGGAAAGAAATACCAAAATCCCTCCACTGGCTACTGTGGCGCCATCCCAACTTGCTACATTCCGATGGCCATTTTTTCAACTTGTCCGCCATAAAGATGGTTATCCTCCCCTCCACCATCCATAGCTGCAAGGCATTTTCCAGAAAAAGAGAAATACTGGATACTGCTTTCTTTATGGCGTTGCTGCAGGGCAATTGCCAGCTCTATGCAAAAGAGAAATATATTGGTGAGAGTTAGAACCTAACCAACCATTTTGTTTGCTGTTCTTGTTGTGTTTTGAAAGTTGAAAGTAAGTAATAAACAAACGTTTTTTTTTGGTGTTTGAGTCCAATGAAATGTTCTCTGATTAATATATATTTTCAGATTCGTTAAAAAGATGGCATCTGACTATAATCAGTTGTTTAAAGTAGGAGATAGACTTATTCTAGAACTTAAAAGCAAGGAAATTTACGAGGGAATATATGCTGATGGAGGTAAAGACCGCATCGTTCTTACAGAAGTTATTCAACACAACAACAAAAACAAACTGGGAGATTTGTACGAGTTTTATAGAGGGAAATAGCTAAAACTCATATGTTAAAGCTACCTTCTACCAAATCAAATGATGTAAAAAAGCAAGACACTGAATCAACAACTTCTGACTGCAAAATAATAAAAATTTGTGAAGAAGAATATTTTCGCCTGAAAGAAATGTCTAAAAACTATATGTATATTGAGAATGCCGACAGGAGATATTTTGATGCAGTAAAGGGCCTTAGTGAATGTGAAACTATTGGTGTATTTTCTTTGGGCATGGAAAAGGATCGCTCGGGAAGCTTTATACGATTACTTGTTTTATCTTCATGGAAGCAAGTGTATATATTTGATCTTATAAATCTTGAGAAGCGCCAACTTTACCCAGAACTTAAAGAAATTTTTGAATCTGAATATGTTTGCAAAGTAATTCACAAAAGTGCTGGTTTAGTAGATGTTTTATATAGACATTATGATGTTTATTTAAAAAATACTTTTGACACTCAAATTGTAGATCTAATATTACAGAAAAAAGAAACAGGAATATGTCCCTCAACAGAAAGAAACCTCTCAGAGTGTCTGACTCATTATTTAAATTTTCCTGCATCTATTTTAGAACATGCCCTTAATGTCTCTAGTAAAAAATGGAATGAGCGACCACTAAGCGATAAATCAAAATTATATGCTTCACAGCTAGCCACATATCTTATATTAATTAAAGACCATTTTCAAAAATTACTTTTAAAAGAAGTTTATGACACCATAACATCTGTTCAGGACAAAATTTATGACTATGATGACTTTCAATTTTTAAATTATGTTAGCAAATCTGTGGTTTCAGCAGATATTCAAAAAATGATACCAAACCTAAGTTATCTTAAGATAAAGGACAATAAACCACACTTAAAAGAGTAGTATAACAAAGATATTTTTTATTAGGGATCCCTAATTGCATCCTCCCTAAAATTAATGAACATTTAAAGTAAATTAGTGTTTTTCGGTAAATATACCCTATAAACGGGCTTAAGCCACCCCAAAAACCAAAGGCTAGTTGCGCCACTGATGGTGAAGTAAAATTTGTTTTTCTATGACTGAAAAAAAATCTGTTTTTTAATGTTATCATAAAGATAAAATAGTTTTAGTACACTAGATTAAGTGTTAAAGAAAGTGACTTTTTTAAACAGTTTAACGCTTTTTTTCATTCTATTTGGTTTCAGTGCCAACAACTAGAGTTTATAATAATAGGAATGTATGGCCGTGGTCCGAATTATGCTTACTGCACTTATGGCATATCAACACACGGTCCGATTTGTGCTTTTCACGCTTACCATTAATGTTGTGAATGCTATGACGTCACATGTGACCCCACACCCTAGTGCTGACAATACTCACAGGTCGGATGGTTAGCACTGTGAGCATGGACATTTTTTGGCGCCATTTGTTTAAATCGATGTATTGTGTCCGTGATTTCAAGCATCCAAAATAAAATGTATCTATTGTCACTTTCCTCAATTTCGGAAATTGCTTCATTTACAAGCATTTTCTCATCTTCATCAGTTATACCACATACTCCACTCATTGTTTATATCAAAAATGCTTTGTTTGATTAAGTTAAACTTGTTGAATTTGTAAGCACACTCACATGTGGTCCAAATTAATAATATTGCAAACGGACGTTGGCGCGCTAACTTAAATCGGACCGCTCGTTGGAAGTCTAAATTCAAATTCAAATTCAAATTTCTTTATTGTGTAAGTTACAAAAAGTTTCCACTCGTCAAAATATATGTCACATAAAAAGTACATTTAATAAAGTTTAAATATTTAAAATTGTCACACAACATGTTAAAAATAATAATAATAATAATAATAATAATACTTCTTTATTTCAAATTATATACATTTTAACATACATAAAATGAAATGACGTCAACAAAAAAGACAAAAATGATAATAATAATATTCATCTAAAATTATAGTTCAAAAAATCACTAACACTATCCCGTTCAAGGCTAATCAATAAATTTTTAGGGTCCTTTTAAATGTTTTTATGCTTGTACTATTTTTAATAAAATCAGGTAATTTGTTATACAATTTGACACACATATAATAGGGACTCTTTTCAGTCAATGTTAATCGATGCTGGGGATATATAATGATTATGTTTCTAGTGTTATATCTATGTACAATTGCGTTATCAAACTTATCTCTATTCTTAAACAAAATGAAAAATGAAATAAAAGTTAAGATACAGACAAAAAACTTAATTTAAAACGTAACTAATGCATTGAGGTAAAGCGGAATAAAAACAAGTATTAAAATTTATAATTTAAAAATTCATTTATATCATAAAACGATTTTTTTATTAAGAGTTCCTTGAGGCATGACTTGAACAGCCTAATTGGCCTCTCCCTCATGCTGGTTGGGAGCTTATTAAATAATTTATCGCTAGATATTCCGGTGTGCTCTGGCACTTCCCTAGACAGCAATGCATTGGCACCAAGTTGGTCTTATTTCTGGTGTCATGATTGTGCACATCCTGATATGTAAGCACATCTTCTCTCTGTGTCACCCAAAGAAGATTTTCTAAAATGAACAATGAGGGAAGTGTCAGAACACCCAGTGCAGCAAAAGCACCCCGACAATCATCCCGGTAGCCCAACCCAGAGACGATCCTAATTGCCCTTCTCTGCAATCCAAAGACTCTACTAGCATGAGCGGACCCTCCCCAAGCAAGCACACCATAAGACATAACACTGTGGAAGATTCCAAAATAGGCCGATCTCATGGTGGCATCAGACACACACCCTGACAGATTTCTCAATACAAACACACTAGTTCCCAATCTCTTACATACACTATCAATATGGGTATCCCATCCTAAAGTTTCATCAAGGGTGACACCAAGAAACTTCACTGACGCTGTTTGGTCAGTATGTGCTCTATGTCTCAGCGAGAATGTCATAAACTGAGTTTTCTCTTGGTTCAGCACCAGTCTGTTTGAGAGGAACCATTCCTCAACTCCCAGCCTGGCCTCATCAAGTCGTTCAGCAGCTCCTTGTTCAGATTTCTCAGCTGCAAAAACTGTGGTGTCATCTGCAAAGAGAACATAATTGCCTAGCTGGTTTCCCAGAGGCAGGTCGTTAATGAAAATAAGAAACAGGACTGGTCCCAGCACAGACCCCTGAGGTACACCCATACTTACGGGAGCCGTCGTAGAAAGCCCTGCCCCAGTTCTCACAACTTGTGTGCGTTCCTGTAAGAACGATGAGAGAAGGTTGATGCTGCTCTCATCGAAGTTGTAATATTTAAGCTTTTGTAGTAAAATATCATGGGACATACAATCAAACGCCCTGCTAAGATCACAAAACATGGCAGCCAAGTAGCATTGACCTTCAAAACCATTCATAATATGCTTTAACAGCTCCAGAATAGCATCTATAGTGTTTTTACCCTGTCTGAAACCAAACTGGCATTCCGAAAAAAGATTATTGTTTTCAAAAAAATTAATAATTTGGTTAGCTATTATTTTTTCAAATATTTTAGAAACAATTGGAAGCAAAGAGATTGGTCTATAATTGTTCACACTGCTTTTATCCCCTTTTTTAAAAATTGGAGAGTCAAGAGCTTTCTTAAGACTCAACGGAAAAACTTGTTCACGTATACACAGGTTGATCAGTTTTGTTAAAGGTACAATTATTTGATTTTTAACAGATAAAATGCTTTGTACACTTAAACCATATATATCACAGCTTTTTTATTCTTAAGATTATTTATTATGTCTCTGACCTCATATACTATACATTACTATACTCTGTAAGCACAATTTGGACCGCGACCTATGTAGGGTTGTAAAATGACGGTCATTTATTTTTTAAGACAGATGACAGTCATTTATCGTCATGAATAAGTTGCCTCTCCTTTATTGTAAATTTAAGAATATCAGACAAGTAAATAAACCATTAGCAACTACAGATATTAACTTAAATTATATAATACTGGAAAGATGAAAATATTTCAACAAAAAAACTGAGACCTCTGAACATGAAGTATTGTAATGTAATGTATATTTAACCTCTTGGATTAGTCTAAAAGACTTTTGAAAATTTGAATTTACTTAAGTTTAGCATTCCAGCTCTTTTTGTTGTTAGGCGATTTCTATCTTCATGGCATTTCAGTACATATGCCACAAAACAAAAAATCGACACAGTACTGTATAAAACACACTAATGCCACGGAACAACTAAAAACTAACTATACTCCCTCTGATTTAAGAGGATGCTGTAGCACGTTAAATTAGCTAAAACGCGATTCGCTGCCGTTTTTTAATTATTTGTTTTGAGAAAAAGTTGTACATAGAAAAGTTTCTTAAAATGATCCAAAGATTATCGGAAAGTTAATTGATTTTTGGTAATGGTAATAATTAACACATTAAATTTCCCAAAATTACAAAACCGTAAAAATAACCAACTTTCCGATAATCTTTGGATCATTTTAAGAAACTTTTCAATATACAACTTTTTTCTTAAACAAATATTTAAAATCGGCAGCGAATCGCGTTTTAGCTCATTTAACGTGCTACGGCATCCCCTTAAGCATGTATCTCCTTATCTGACTTCTAACTTTAGCTTATCCATAATGTTAGTGACTGTCATATTTTTTATATGACAATCAACAAAATAAAATTACAGTTGTGTCATAAAACTAATGACATGACCGTCATTTTCATTTTTATGACAATATGACCTTGTCAGAAAAGGTTGCTCACAACCCTAAATGTATGCAATGTAACAGTATAGGCGACATTAACTAAATCAAAAGATCTAGTTATCCCAAAGTCCGCCATTAATTCTTTTAGTTCATGTGTCATTTACTTTAAAATTTGACAGTTTACGAATAAAGTTAATAAAAATTATCAAACAATATTAATACTTTTGATTTTGGATGACTCAGAAACTAAAAATGAATTTATACTATTTGGATAATATTTCCACAAACAGTAGGTATTTTCCGATTCTGCAGTATAGAAGCCACAGGCGTCATACAAATAAAGACTGCAAACAATTATTTCTTTCTAAACGCGTCGTTCAAATAGTGTGCGAGCACCAAAAAGAAAAATATTTTGAATGTGAGACAGAACTGATGACCGCGTGGCTTCTTTACTGCTAAATCGCAGTCTACGCACAATTTTATATTTTAAATATATAAGTGTATAGTTATGAAGAGAATATTTGTTTCTTAAAAAAGGCCATTATTTTTTGTTGGAAAATAATGGATGTGTTATAAAAAAGATAAAGCTTGACAAAAATACCACATTTGATATATTTATCTTTAATAGTTTCGGAAATGTGACCATTTAAATCTGAAAAATATTATATTTTATTTACACTATACCTACTTACAGGACTAAGCTTAGACCGTAGGTATAATGGAAATTATATCTATTATTTTTTTAAATTTAAATGATCATATTTCAGAAACTATTAAAGATAGATATATGAAATGTAGTATTTTTGTAAAGCTCTTTAAACGACCTTCTTAATGGTGGTATAATATACAGGGTGTCCCATTAAAAAAATGTAAGTTATGTCAATATATTCTGTTAATAAAATTGTTTTGTGTAATCTTCATAACAGAAAAGAAACTTGATAATTCACTGTGCAAGTTGGTTTTTGAATCCTCTTTTAAGTTAAGAAATAAAACGGTTAGATAAGACGCACTGTACAGATAAATAAAACATGTTTAAAATTTAAATTTGGGGCATTGTACAGTTGTGAAAAAATATAGTATATGTAACAGGCATCAAATCTTTTTTATTCTCCCATTTGTATATATATATATATATATCACTTTATGTACTTATTACGTAATTATTAGATTAAGAACCCTTTACTTGACTGATTATGATATTGGGGCTGTATAATATTAATTAACATTTAGTGCTAGTTATAATTTATTTTTTACAACAAAAGAGTTAAGATGGGTGTAAATTTATATCTTAACACCTAGTACATGTTACTGATAGCTATTATTATTCAATTCTTTAGCTATAAATAAAAAATGTTTTTATAACTTAAAGATCTTTTATTTTTATGTTTTGGAGTAAGAAAACCAGTGGCGCATTTACCAGAAGGTTGAAGCCTAGGACGGCATTTTTAGGGGGCGGTAGACGTTTTTTAGGGGCGGCAGACATTTTACTTTTAAATAATTTTGTGGATTTCGATTTTCATTTTGTATGTAGAAATGAAAATGAGAACCTTCCGTAAGAGCCATTTTCTGAAATCTGGGAACGTTTTGAAATGGGGTTTCTGGACTTTTGGTCTCAACTGTCCACTGGAATTACAGATGAAAACAGCTCGGTGCCTTTGGAATATTACTTAGAACGTGCTCATTAGCCAGAGAAGTATTTGCCTTGATCTTGACCATTTAACCCATCAGTACACAGAAGGTATTATTAAGGCACTTTAAAACACATTCTGAAAAGTATCCATGTGACGTAAAATAGAAATAAAAAATAAAAATTTTACCTAAAATTAAATGAGTTGTGTATTTGATTATAAAGTGGTAATTTTTCTTTTACTTACTCTGAGGTCAAAATTATTTAATTTTTATTTTTGGTTTTTCTCTTATGTTGTCTATGGATACTTTTTAGAATATGAGTCAAAGTGGCTTCAATTTCTTTAAACGTAAAAAAGTACAAAAAGTTAGTGACATACTTTTTTAAATAAAATTGGCTATGGCCTGTGGTGCCCACTGTCAGACGATACCTTACCAAATAATTTCAATCTGACTATATTTTTCTTTAAAAACATTTTATTCAAATCCTGCTTGAACTCCACTGAAAAGAAATAAAAACATATTTTACATCAAAAACTGGCTCCTAATGTCTACTGGATGTGTACGAAATTTTATTAAAAATTTGAGGGTGGTGTCACAGATGATGTGGATTTACTTTTTAAAGTTAACGATCCTGTATATCAAAAGTTAAAACAGTCAGAACATAAGTTTATTTGAACTTTCCTTGTAAAGTCATCTAAGGATTGCTACCGTGCTTTCCCTAAAAAAATACGAATGTGGAAGTCATATAACTTTTGAAACACCCTGTATGTTTTTTTAATACCAAGACATAGAAAAATGTTAAAGTGTGTTCTAAGCTAAACGATAAATACCCTAAAATAACCCGAACTACAAAACATTATGGCGATGCGATGATCCTCTGGTAAGTAAAAAGAGCATTCAGAAAAAAATATATCTACGCCATTTATAACCTTTGTTTTTAGCTAAAGTAAAAAACCTTCCTGAGATGAATGTCCATATGTTTTCAAAATTGTAAAAAACAATTAAAATCTAAAGTACAGAATATGTGATGCTTACGGAAACTTTAAGAGGTTATTATTTACCAAAATAAAATTTAATTACATTTGCAATGCTACTGACGCGTTAATAATTTTTTTCGAAATAAAATTCTAATATAGTCTTAAAAGGGTGCTCACCTACTCCTGTGATAAACTGTTAAATACAGAAAGGACAATATAAAAAATTTCTTTGAAAAAAAATATCTTTGAAAATGAAGCAGGTATTAAAAATCTGAGAAACTTGTTTTTTCTTAGTGGTCTACTGAATAATACTATATACTTAAAAAAAAAAACATTTTTTTTTTGTAAAATGTCGCTCTTGACAAAACTTTTGTAAAAATAGGACTTTTCTTTTAGTTACACCCTGTAGAATAAAAAAAAGAAAAACTCTACTTAAAAATTGGAATTGCCACCTTTCTTACAAAAACTTTCAAAACTGCCTTTAGTTAATGCATTTTATTTAAAGCTGCGTCCAGACTTGCAACAATTCGCCAAACATCCGTCCAAACAAACTAACCTATTTACGCGCTCCTTTAATGCAAAAAAACCGACAAGCTCTGAATCGCCGCGGAATCAAGACCCAAGCCCTTGGAACGACGTGAATTTCGTCCACGTTCGCGCCATGTGGCGCGCTATTCGGCGCAGCGAATTGTTGCAAGTCTGGACGCAGCATAGGAGTAATAACGATTTGAAATTTACCAAAAAATTTCAGTTAGAGTTGAATTAAGCAGCAGTTTATACAGTATAAGCAATGGGTAAAGGTATATCGGCCAGGTAAAGCACCAACAAAGGATGTACGATGAATTATCCAATTCGAAATGTTAACATGCCGGTATTCACGTTAAACTGTCTTTTTTCCTCACAATGCCTATGTGTTATGTTAATTAGCTGATCCGGTATATGCCCCTCATATGTCAGTTTAAACTACATATGGTAAAATTTATTTGATTAAGTTATAGGTATGGATGATAGGATTTTTTATTACAGCTACGAAATAAATCTTTTAACTATAAAGCTAATTTTGATTTAATTTAAAGTAATTATGGTCTTGTAAAATCAAAACCAAAGGCTGATTTTTCATATGTATCAAATTTTTGAACATAGGCATGTTTGATTAAATCTAGTGGAAGCTAGGGAAGCGATGCTTCCCTAAAACAAAAATACAAAGCATTACTCTCTAAAATGTAATTTTTAAAATATAAAAAATTAATTAATAACTTAATGACGAATTTGCGAAAAGTGATCAAAAAATCGAATTACATTATGAATATGTAAGTTTTTAAAAATGGCTTCACTTACTTAATATTTATCGCACGCCCCTGATTAAATTCTAATATTTTGAACCATATTTTCGACGATAAAGATTACAAACTAATTTTAACGACACTGTTTATAAAGTCGCGAAAATAAATGCTTTCAAAATTATTTCATTGCATGACATCACTTACAATATAAGTTGTTTACAACAGGAGGGAATCAATTTTATTTAAAAAATTTAGTAATTTTATTATAGATGGTATACTGTTACATCAGCTTCTTCCATAATTCTATTTTATTGTAATAACAAAAACCACCATAAGAACACATTTGACATATAAACTGGAAATACTTTCAATAAGTGACATTTGTGACGTCGTTACACGAAATAATTTCGACGCGACAATAAAATGATTTGAAATTGTTTCAAATAATTTCACTCGAAAATATGGTTTTGCTATTAAAAATATGTGGTTTTTCTGTGTACCATTAATTACATAAAAAATACAAATGTTTGTTTCACAAGAATTTATTACAAGATTTTTATAATGCATTCTTACTTTCACACAAAATTATTAAACACGTTTAATGTTTAAATAAAAATAATTGAAATATTTACAAATAAACATAAATACACAAGTAATTCGTACATTATTTAATATCACACACGTTTATTTACACGCAAAGAAATAAATGACAAGCAATAGTATATTATACAGGGTTTAATTTAATTAGAGACTCTTAAGCTTTAGGTGTTAAAATTTTAAGAAAAAAATAGTTTTCTTATCATAACTTTAAAACTGTTAAGAGATATTTTCATAAAATTTAAGACGCGCCTACTAATCACTAACAGGCATTTTTTGATGTAAAAGGTTTTTAACTACTTCCACCAGAGACGTCCGAACGAGATGTATACTGGAGAATAAAAAAAGGAGTACGCCATTGCTAATTTCATTTTTTTTCTTCAAGTCTCTTTGTTTAAAGCACCGTTTTCGCGTAAAAAAATTAAAACAGTTTTTGATGCATTTTTGGTATAGCAAGACCATTTTAAACTAAGGTACCTGCGGCATATAAGGCCCACCTAACGTTAAATGTAAAAAAACCTCGAATTATTTAAGAAGGGATAGCAGAATTGTGTTCAGATTAAAGACTGCATATTTACTGTAAAAATAAAATATAAATAAAATTACAAAAATAAATGTAAAATCCACTATAAAAATGATTAAAAACCCTTGCTTATGGGCCTTATTAAACTACCATAGTAAAATAAGGTCCCAATATATTTTTTCTGTTTTAAAGAAAATAATTTAAGAAACTTTTAATATTTAGTATCCTAATGAATCTTTGGTTTATTACTTATAATTGGTTACCTTTCTCCTGGGCTCATTTTATATTAAAGCAAGTTTCAAGTCAGAAATACATAGCTCTTAAAAGTGAGACTTATATTCCTTTGCTTTACACTTTTTTAAGCCACAGGTCTTAGTATGTCCTGTAGCTACCTAAGCAGCACACAAGTTTTTTTTATTGACTTTTATAAGCTATGACTTACCCAGTGGGCCTTATTAACCGCTGGACACAATAAAAAAAACACCAACTTACACCAAAATAACTTTTGTTCTTCAAAATGTTTAAAGATTTAAACAGCGATAACGAAAGATTCACAAAAAAATATTTCCATATTTCTAAACAATTAAAACATTCGAATACTTATAGTTTTGTTCTAGCAATAATTTTTTTTCGCCCTTTCGGGGTCATCCCACCCAGGCCCGACGACCGCCCCCTAGGTGGTGCACTGCAGCCTGAAGGCTTATTGTACCTTGACCCCTACTCCTTCCCATTCACACACCATTCATTCCATAACTTGGATGGTTGTTGCTCGGTCCGTTTGTTCACCCCCGAGCAGAACACCGCGTGCCGTTGCCCAAAACCCACAATGCCGGTCACCCATCCAAGTTATGGGCGCGCACTTCACTGCTTAACTCCGGAGATCGACGCTTGCCTATACAACCGGAGCAGCCACAAGCGCGCCTCTAGCAATAATTAAAAATCTTTATGATTATACAGCACTCTGTATAATCATAATATATAACAAATTTTCCGCTACGAAAAAATGGCAGTGCGAAGCAGCCTTCGCTTACTTCACGTGATATTTATTGGTCTTACGCATTTATGGGTAACGTTTAAACCTGAACCCATATGTTTTGTTGCGAGTAAATAAATGTGGGAATTATTAGCCTCAGGTACCTTAGTAGTTTGGTACTATATTTTAGTTTTTACGCGAAAACGGTGCATCGGACTAAAAAATCGAAAGGCCAAATTTGTTGTAAAGTAAATGAGGATTCACAAAACGATTTTTGTTTTCGGAAAAAGCAATGACGTACAATTTTTTTTGAAAAATATTTAATATTTATTCCGTACGGACGCCACTGGTAGAAATATTTAAAAATCATTTACATTAAAAAAATTCCTATTGGTGCTTAGTAGGTGCGTGCCAAATGTTATGAGAATATCTTGAACAGTTTAAAAGTTATAATATGAAAACGATTTTTTCTTAAAACTTTAACACCCTGTAGCTCAAAAGTTAAGAGGTTTAGGACATATGTATATATGAACTTTTCTTCCTAAAATAGGCTTAGGAATCATATTCTGTATTTTTAGCCATCAATTAAATTAAACCCAGTATACCGTCATCATACAAAGAAAAGGTAAGGATCTTGCTCATGATTTTTATTAGCTGATCACGGCCTATGACGTAGTAATGTGAGTAAATTTGTAAACAGATATTCATCAATTTTAGGCGAATAACCAATTCTAAAATGGTATTTACCAATCGGTTATGTTGACCTTTAAACAATGTATTATATGTCAAAGTTGTTACCAATTTATTACCGCGGTTATAATTGGTTGAACGCCTAAAATTGCTGATTGAGTCATACGTTTGTATTCGTGTTTTTACCGGTTTGTTTTTGGGTTTTACTTTGCTTTTCGGTAGTTTTTAACTTTGAAACTAATTAAAGTATAAGATTTATTGTTTTGTGTAATAGTGCTTTAAACAATGGTCTATGTTTATTAGTAAAACTAAACAAAGTTTAAGTAATACAAACTTACCGTGGATGTCTTAAACGAGGTAGAAGGAAGTTAACACAGAACCTAAATACTTTTAATAATAAATAAATAATATTTTTTTTTAAACTTTAGAGATAAAAGAACGAACAAAGTGTTAAATTTGGGGCCTGTCCAGTTGAACCATATATGGATGCATATTTGTAGCATCACGAGTTTCTCTATTAGGAGTTGCAAGTGAAGGAATTATACTGAACAATTTAAAAAGTTAAACAAAGGAGCATTAATATGGCGGACGCCATACCCCAGGTAAGAGCGGAATACAAATATTTCTTGTACTGCTAAGCCCTTTCTTTTCCTTTTTAAAATATGTTGGTAACAACGCGTCCGATGCAGTGCCGTATTAACCATTAGGCTGACTAGGCTACAGCCTAGGGCGCCATGAAAAAATAGGCGCCAGACAGGGGAGTAATAGGCGCTAGACAGGGGAGTTTTTAAAACAGTTTAGGTCGGGTGGGGATTTTTGGTGACTAATTTCTCTGTGAATAGGGTGCTTTGGAATGAAATAGGCGCGAAAAGGAGGGAATTACCTTTTTTTTGGTCATCAAATTTTATTTTGGGTGGTGAAGTAAGGCGCTTGGCACTCAAAATAGGCGCTACGAAGGAAAGCGGGCGCCTCAAACAGTTAATACGGCCCTGGTCCGATGGTTGCGACGGATCAGCGCAACCTAGCTGACTATTACATTAATCACCCTTTTTATTGCCGGTAGGGGCGCAATTAGCTGTCCCAAAATTATTAAGCATTTATTAGTACATGTAAGGGTTTACCAATAAGAGCTTCGAACTTTAAAATTACATAAGTAGTAAGTAATAACTACTAGTAACATGTAAGCAATTTTTATTTTATTTAAAACTGAAATTTATGGCATTAAGTTATGAAAATACTATCGTTCAAATGTCCTCCTCTCCTTTGTTTAGTTGAATGGATTCTTGTGGCCCAATTTTTGATTACCCTTTCAATTATATCACCCGGTAAATTTGTAATGGTGCGTGTGATGTTCTGCTTGAGGTCAGGAAACGTTCGTGGTTTATTCTCATAGACCCGAAATTTAAGGTAGCCCCACAGAAAATAGTCCAAGGATGAGAGATCGCACCACTTTGGGGGCCAGTTCTCGAAATAACCCACATTTTGAGGATAAATATTTAAAAAAATTCTTTGGTAATTTCTACTTGTTGTGTGTGAATCGTGTATCTCTCCATAATGACTTGCCAGGTACTACTGAATACAAAGATGATAGTTTGGTAACATAATTCTAAGCAATGTTGGTACAGGAACATTTTAAAATTCCGACACTCTTATTAACACTTATAAGTGTATTTTGGCAAATATAATTTATAAACTGAGGTGTATTTTAACATACTTTCTAGTTAATGTATATCTTGATTTTCACACCGATGTCGGAATGATAATAATACAATAATATGTACATAAATATACAGTGTGACCCAGAATAGGTATTAGAAATGATAAATAGACCAAACATTTTTGAATATTGTATCGTCATAACAGTAAGGTAGAAGTATTTTTTAAATAGAAGAAAATTGTATAAATAAATGTAAAAATTAAATTTTATATAAAAACAAAGGTTAAGCATTAAATTAAAAAATATGTAATTTTTTTAACATTTTAAGCATTAATACTTAAATACTGAAACAAAGGGATGAATTCCAAAAAAAAATTCCAATCTTTTACATTTTGACATAAAATTCAATTTTCTATAACATTTAGTCATAAAATTTTGTTATATTTCTGAAAATAAAAGTACTTTACTTTTTGTTAGTCTTTTTATATATTTAGTTATAAATCTATTATAATTTTTTAAGTCCAGTTTTCCCAAAATCCCGATTTAAAATTCAAAAATGTTGGTCCATTTTGTCCTCTTGTAGCACGTATCCTGGGGCACATTGTATACGAAAGTATATTTTATTCTTTTTGTTTAAACAGAACCGCTTTCTGGCGTTGAGTTGTAGCCGACTGTTTTTTATTTAACTTTACCCGAAAATATTATATTACACCCTTTGCTATCTCCTCAGGTAAACCATACAGCCCAAGAACAGGATAAAATGCAGAAGTAGAAGTCTCTGTAAATGTCTCCAAAGTAGTGGCATTTGTTTGGCATATCACTTGCACAGAAGGCGGTTGTGGGGCGGCTAATACGGTACCGGGTGGATTGCGGTGTGGTTTTCCTGTGGGTGGTATCTCTTGTTTTGTGCGGCAGTTCACGCTAGTATTGATTCCATGTCTCCTTTTCATGTGTTTGTTGTAATTGGGCCAGTTGGTAAAATGATGTTGGCATTCGGCACACGAATAAGGTCGCTCACCTGAAAAGTGAATTTAATTTTAAAGATAATATAAAAATGTTAAAAGTGTATTTGAGTACAGGAAATGAAGAAATTCACCTGGCAATTTTTTGGTCCTGCATGCATCAACTTGAAATTTTAACAGAAAATCTATATCAAACCGAATGGCGCCAAAACCTTGAGAGTGGTTGACACCCTCCTAGGGGTGGACATTTTTTATTACATTTTAACAACAGGAATCGACTGAAAAGCAATTCTAAGCAAAAATGTTCTTAGAAAAGCTAACAATTAACACTCCGTATCTCAGTTCATATTGAAGTAGATTTTTAAAACCTACAATTTTGCTTTTCACAGTTTTTTTATTAAATGCATTTAACTTTTCGATTTATAACCCATTAAAACCGTTGATTTTTTCATAGAAAATTGTTACTTTCAATCGCAAATAACTTGAAAAATACTAGTTTAACAAAAACAATGTATAAAACATTTGTCGCTAAAAATCAGTTTGTTGTTGATTAATTCCTGTTGTTAAAATGTAACAAAACATTTTCACCTCCTAGGGGGTTGGCAAAATTTTATAGGTAAATTAGTTTAGGCGAGTAGTGAGTTTTCTGCGAAAATATTTCTTGTAATCGTAAAAATAAGGTTGTTGAAAAAGATTATATTTTTAATAATCCTGCACTTAAAATTTACAATTGTTATAAACAAAAAACAAAGAGAAAAAAAGGCCTCTCCGTTTTCTAGCTAAAACTAAAAAATATTAAAGCTAGGTGAAATTAAAAAATATATATATTCTCAAAGAGGAGAAAATATCAGTAGGACATTATCGGAATCCCGGAGTTTTAGCTCAATTATTTATAATTTATAAATATTTTTTTTATAAAAGTTAATATTAATTTTAAAATCTGAATAAGTTATAGTGTCATTTAGACTCTTGAAGGAATATAGTTTCTTTGGCAAAAACTGTATAACTCCATTTTTGTTAAAGTTTTTCAATTGTTAATAAATTAATTTTTTATAGGTTTTTCTAGTTGTCATAAAATATCTTGTAAAAGTAAAAAAATCAACTCGTCCAGGACACTTAACCATAGTCATCATCTTTTTTACAGAATTATTTTTGCGATTTTAGACCATCCTGTATATCCTACGGCGATTTTTATTATAGCTATAAGCATTTCAAATAAAGCAAAAACTTTTATAAGAAACCACTTTTTTTTAATATTAAAAGTGAAATATTTCAGGTATAGTTTAGTTCATCCTTGGGCACACTGAAAATTGCTAGTATCTAATTTATTTAAAAAGGTGTTTGTTAAAGTTACCATTAAAATTTTACCTGTATGTTGTCGCCTATGTGTTGTTAAAACTCCCTTAAATCTAAAATTTTTGCCACAAAACTCGCAAGTAAACGGCATAGCACCAGTATGTATTCTGTGATGTTCTTTTAATGTGCCACGTTCTCTAAATTGTCTGCCACAAATATCACATTGGTGCGGTTTTAATCCAGAGTGTATTGAACTATGTTTTCTAAGTCGAATCTAATAGAAAAAAAGCTATAATTTAAGAATTATTATTTACATACATAGATATAACCTGAGCAGTAAAGAAACCATTCATAATACATATAAAGTAACAAAAATCTACACACTAAGTATTTTGTTTTTGCGTTGCCTCAATTGAGTTTTGGTATTTTGAGTATGGGTATGGGTGGGCAGAATGTCTCAGCTTAATTTATACACAAAATAAATTCGCCCCTGTGCCAGATACAAAAAGAAACTTAACTTAGAAACACTAATTTTATTTTTAATTTTATCATAAATCTAACCACATAAGAGAATTTATTGTTTACTCAGATGGTACATACAGAGAGCCACAAAAAGTTGCGACGTTACAGAACTTCGAAGTAGTGTAGATGGTGTCCTTTTCTTAACACATAAAATTAATATTGGATTTGAATAATTCATGGCAAAAAAACAAGAAAATTCAGAGTTTTACTATAATATTCAACCTATCAAGAATTATCGATATAAATTAAAAATATTTTTTTCACTATAAATATACAGTATGTCTCATGATATGTGTTACAAAGGGACAAATAGACCCAAAATGTAAGAATTTTAAATCGCCAATTTGGGAAAACTGGTCGCGTGGTCTAAAACTAAGAAATACAAAATTTTACTCCGATACAGGGCCGGTTAAAAGTAAAAAATATGAAAAATGCGAAAGGGTAAAGTACTTTTATTTTTAAAAATAAAAACTAAATTTTATAAGTAAATGTTGTAGAGAATTAAATTTTATGTTAAAATTTAAAGTTAAAAAATTTTAAAAAAAAGATCAATTTTTTTACAAGTTCTGCATTGACACTTACTCGATACGACAAAGCGAATTTTACAAAAATCTTTAATATATTTAATTTTCTTTTAAATTTTGCTCCTTCCTATCCAGTAATGATATTTTAATGCGTTATGTAAGAAAAATTAAAAACTGTTTTTTACTTTAATGCTTTAACTTCAAATTTTGAGATAAAATTCAATTCCATACAAAATTTACACATACAGTTTTGATATATGTATTAAAAAAAGTACTTTATTCTTAACTATTTTTAACTTTCACTTAAAACTCACCTTGTATAATCCCAATCGAAGTAAAATTTTGCATTTCTTAGTTTCAGGCCCTGCGACAAATTTCCCAAAATGCCGATTTAAAATTCAATTTTTTTGTTTATTTGTCCTCTTGTAACACCTATCTTGGGACACACTGTAGATAGGTACATATGTTTGGTTACATCCTAATATTTTGGCATAAGAAGTCTGTGATTTTCCGTTTACCATTAATAAGTGGACACCATGTATATTACGTTAATTATTTCGTTTCAATGCTAAAGATTTTTTAAATGATTTTTGTAAAACCTTTTTTAATACTACATCGGTTAGTGTAAGGTGCAAGATTAGAAATTTAAGAGCAAAATAATGGAGTATTTCATTTAAAATAGAACGGTTAGTTATTGCCTAAACTAACACTAAACACAAAAATATAAAATAAATATGTATTCCTTATCAAATAATATTTGTCCCCTAATTTTTATGGACATTTTTAGAGTATTCATTATAATATTTTGTCACCCAATTACAACGATAACGAAAAATTATAGAAAAAACTTATTGTATAAAAATTTTATATATTTCCACATATCACCTTTTGTGCATAACAAAATAATGGAAATTACATCTACTTGTTTTCAAATTTAAGTTATCATATTTCAAAAACTACTAAAGACTGACATATTAAATGTGGTATTTTTGCAAAATTATTTAAAAGACTTTTTATTGGTGACCTAAAATACAGGGTGTTCCATTTAAAAAGTTTACCTCTTTATTGTTCTTGAGTTTTTAATGCTCATTTGTTTCTTTTGTTATGCTCAAAAGATAATTTATTATCTTTTATACAAAAAGTCTTTTTATCATTTTTCGTTATTGTTGTAAATGGGTGGCAAAACACTGTATAAGCAATAGATAAAGGTATATTGGCCAGTAAAGCAACAACAAAGGCTTACGTGACTCATCCAATCCGAAATGTTTACATGCCGGTATTCACGTTAGAATGTCTCTTTTCCTCACATTGCCTATGTGTTATGTTATTTAGCTGATCAGGTATAAATGAAAACCCTGTACTTTCCGGAGAAGAGGTAAGGACAAAAGAAAGGCAGAGAAAATATTAATTACATTATAGCATAGCAAAACTTAATAATAGCTAATAAATTAATGATAAAAAAATATTTTAAAAACAAAATTTTATTTAAATGCACTAAAAAAATAAAATAAATTTTTCTTTAAAACCTTTATTATAAAAAAAAATAACTTTATTACACAATTTATGATATAAAAGCTTGTCGCGAGTGTTAACTTAACTTAGTTTCAATCAAAAAAATTAAAATCAATCAGATCAACAAGCTATTTCAATAATTTGTTTTTCCACTCAGGTTAATCTATATAAACTGTTTAATGACGATTTAAAGAAAAAGTTTGGTGTATTCTTTTAGTGCAATTAAATAAAAGCTTGTTTTTAAAATACTTTTTTACTATTATTTTGTTTTACTTTTTAGTTTTTGTGAACATGTTTCCCAGTCTATTCATCGCATTTAACGCATCATCGTTGTTAGGTTGTTGGCAGGTTAATTTCAAACACTGTAGCTGTAATAAAATTACGCATTTGCTACGAGGACTCCCAGTCCAACAAAAATTCAGACATATTTTAGCAAGGGAGTTTAACTTACATCCATAAAAAGGAATTTTATTTTTATACCCATATTGTAGGAAATAATATTAAAAAACTTAGTACGACATATATATTTATATTGACGTCACTTTATTTTTTGAGTAACTCTCAGAAAGCGCTCTCATTTAATACCCATATTGTGGAAGTGCATTAAAAATAACTAGTACGCCATCTTTAGAACTCTGGATTGGATTTAGTGTGACATAATTGTATTTTTCATGTTACTCTCAGCAAGCCTTTTTGTTTGATACCCATATTGTTTAAATGCATTAAAAATAACTAGTCCACCATTTTTAAAAGTCCGCCATGTTGGATTTATAGCGACGTAATTATTCAAGTTACTCTCAGCAAGCCCTTTTATTTGATACCCATATTGTGGGGGTGCATTAACAATAACTAGTCCGCCACTTTGAATGCTAACCATGCATTGTCATCCAAATTAACGTGTGTACATAATTTCAGCTCAACCGATTGAAGATAAATGTTTCATAATTGAGTTGCAAGATTCAACCCGTACATACATACATACATACATACATACATACAATGTAAGTAAAATAATAGCTTTTAAAAATGAATATGTACCTACCAAAGATTTAAAAGATTTTTCGCAAACAAAACAACTAAATGGCCTTGCAGAATCATGGGTTAATAAATGGTTATCTAAATTCCCTTTTTGGACAAAGCTTTTTCCACACTGATCACAAGTATACTCTTTCACCCCCAAATGTATTCTTTTATGGGCCATAAGATTGGGTTTGGTTCCTAAAATAAAATGTATGTCTTTTTTACCATGGTACCTTTACTACATAAGTAATAATTACAAATATTTACTGAGCAGATTGCAGTTACTTGGTTGCTATTGGTTGCTATTACCTACCTCATCTCAACCGAATATTTTTCTTAATTAGTCCGCCCAATATTATTTATCGAATTTTAACCTTATCAAGTACTTTCAGAAGTTTTAATTTAATATTAACAGCAACTCAACACAAAACCGGTAGCCAAATTATTGGGAAAACTAAATTTAGATTACAAAAGTTCTATATTAACAAATTTAAAAATATTCTGACTTTGAATGAATTCATTCACACTTAAGAAGAAAATTAAATGATAGCGGAAGTCTTTGATACTTTCTTTTAAATAATGGCCGACAAGAACTTCGAAACATATGGATTTTTTAATGCCAGAAATTCAGAGTCCGTACTCTGTAACGCAATAGAAAAAAATTCCTGAAATATCCATGCGTTACAGAGTACGGGGCCTGATTTTCTGCGACTGCCTCTACATGTCCGATAACCTGAAAATCGATTTTCACATATTCTATTTGATGTGAACAGCGGTATGGCAAAATATAAAAAAAAACTTGGATGAAATCACCAAAAGAAGGGTTGCATGTATTTTCATCAACAAAGTAAATACGCCATTTTTTTAAGTAAAGTGTACCCTCTTATTTACCAAATTATTTAACTAAACTTTATTTGTTTACGTCAGAATAAGACACCTTTTTTGTTTTTTTTGTAAACTAGAACAAATAATTTTAAAAATAGGTTTTCGCCTGGACACCCGGTGTTGTAATGTTAAGTTTATTGATTTATGTTAATTCTATCTCAAAAACTATTAAACCATAAATAGGCATATTCACGATGAGACTTGCCTTAGGTTCTACCTGAGGGCAGGTAGGAAGGCTATTCTTTGAGTAAGACGATGCTATGAAGACTAAAGGAGGACCGTGTGGAGGCTCATTAACAACTATACCAAGCGACCAGAACCGAAGCGGTCCCATCGCAAAATCTACTTGGCGTGTACCCAAACAAAAAATGGTTAATATACTGACATACTTTTTCTTACCAATATTAATAATATAATTTTCACATACCAAACTTTTTAGGACACTGGTCACATGGATAACAGTTTTTAAGATCCTTAGGCAGATGAGATCTACTGTGTATCATAAGGAGAGATTGTACTCGATATCGCTTTCCACACGTATTGCACTGATAAGGATCTTCTTCATAATGTATCGTTTGGTGGGCTTCCATTTCCTTTGTAGATGCATACCATTTATAACAAATATCACATGAGTATTTTAAAAAGGTCTGTGATATTTTACATGACTAACAAAACTAGTATACTTTGAATAAACCTAAAATAGATTATTTAATTTTTTATAGTAACAATAGCTATAGAAAAACAGTGTCCGCCTAAATTGTCTATATAAAAGAAACTTTTTATTATTAATTTCACGGAAAAAGGTTATTCTTAATAAAAGTTTTGTATGGTCTAAATGCAGTCATTAGGAATAAATTTTTCTACCGGTATACGAGGTATCTCAAAAAATATAAATTTTGTTTATGAGGGAGGTATTTTTGATAATATTGAAAATTATTATTAAGACAAAATGTTTAGAATTAAAAATATCTTTCAAATATGCATGTTCATTTAAAAGAAACAACTTTTTCTTTATTTTTTATGCGATAGCGAGCGTTTGTGTGACTTTTCGCTGTTTTGACAGTTCTTAAGCTTCCTTTAGATATTCTAATTCATCCTAAGTATTACCCAACGTACAAATTTAGCTTTTCATCGTTATCGCATAAAAAAACTTAAGAAAAATTTTTCTAATCTAATTCTAAACATTTTTTCTTTATAATAATTTTCTATATTATCAAAAATATCGGCACTTTCCTCTGGAGCTAAATTCATATTTTTTAGATACCCCGTATCCCACTAAAAAAAAATGAATATCAACTTATTGGATTTTAGGTTTTAGACCATGCAGAACTTTTTATAAATGAAGGGCCGCGGCGAATAACGATCAGAGTCCATTTTTTGCCAATATTAAAATAATAGCACCTTTAAAGAGCTAGTACCTAAAATAATGCTTTTACAGATAATTTTGGCAAAAAAGTTCGTAGTCCTTGAAAAATAACATTCGAAGATACAACCTGCCGCCTAAAAACGCTCATGTTCCACACGCTGACGGGTATAATAGATGATAGTCCATTTTGGTCGAATTTTTGCGACATCAAGTTTTAACTTGTATTAGATACAATATAAAATTTTTCTGTTTTATCTTGAATATCTAAATTAACAATATCCGACTTAAACTCTTAAAATGCAAATACTGACAAATTATGCTAGTCGGACTCTGATCTTTATTCGCCGCGACCCTTCAAATAATAACTTTATTTCGTAAAATGAATAATAAAAGAGTGTTCTCATATGTAGACAACTTAGGCGGTCACACTGTATGTGTTAACTGTAACAAAAGTAAGTAAAAAGTACCGCGTATCTTAAATATCTTTAAAAACGTAAACTGCTGCCAAATTTGTCAGTTCCGTGCTAGACGCATTTTTTCTTTTTGAAATAAAATGTTTTATTTATTTTATTTTAATTGTATTAAATTGAGCGGGCCACATTTGGTAAATTTCTCTTTTTAAAATTATGTCCCTATTACGCCCGTCTAAACCGTATTAATTTGAAAGCGTTTATGAGTTATATCGTCGTTATGCACCATTTCCAAATTGTGGGTTAAGCCAAGTATAAACTATTCCCTTCATAACAATGTATTAACGAATTAAATCAGATATAACCTTTTAGAAAGTCAACAAGCTTCTAAGCAGGCTTTGGTGATCCGGATTAAATGAAAAAAACTATGCATAGGAACGTTAGTTCTGGTTAGTATGCTACACTAGCAAAAAGTATGTTAGCGCCTCAATATAAAAATGATATAACTGCTAAATCTGTGTTTGCAAAATTTGGTATTTGTGGATGTTATGGGTGTGTAATTGAATAGTAGTATTAACACTGTCGTAAGATTTTAATGACATTGTGGTGTCTCCAGTGCCGGATTTAGACTACCTGATGACCTAAGCAGTCCACTCCTGTGGTGCCCCTAACCAGTCCACTCCTGTGGTTCCCCTTAGCCATGAAATTTCCTCACCTTTCCAAAACATAAAAAGTATTTTAAATAATTTATTATTAAAAAGGCCCTAAAGTCATTGTACTTTTTCCTTTTTATTTTACTCTTTATGTTAAATGCCCCCAAAATGTGATGCCCTAAGCAATTGCTTAATTTGCTTATAGGTTAATCCGCAACTGGGGGTCTCTGCAACTGGTAAAGATTGAATTATGAAAATTTGGACTTTTATTAAAATTGGGACTTCCATTTTATTACAATCAAATTAAATAAGGAATTTTATTTAAAATATCAAAAATATTAGGAGTAGCCAAAAACTGTGAAATCTAGCAACTGCCATTAAGAAAGTTCAAGCAACAGCACATATTATGAGGAAATCTCTGAGAAAATAAAATGATATTAAAATCACCTAAAATAATAGTGGGTGTCCTCACATCACATACAAACTCATAACACCATTTTTTATTTATTTATTACAAGCCCAACAGGCAATCATTAACAGGGCTACCAATATAAACTATATATACAATTAAATAACACAATAATATAATAAATGAATATAAATTCCAAACAACAATATAAATTTATATAAGACTAATCAAATAAATTAAGAAAAAGTAGCCATTCTATAACTTGGTGAATGATAAAAGCAAACAATTCTAAAGATTTTATAATGGTGATTTTTAAAAAAACTAACTTCAAAGCAATAACTTTTTTTGGACACTCTATATACATCAAAATATTTTAAGGACATACCTATTTGGAAACCCTACAACTCTTATTTAAGACATTTTGTCATGTCTTGTTAAATAAATGAAATATTGGACTTCCTAGGATAATTGGGCCACCCCAAAATGTTTGCCTACCAAGGTGTTGGAATAGTCAAAACCGTGTGGCAACTGAGAATATATCTTCTAATAAGTAAGTCACATATTATTTAAAGAAGTATTTCTGAGCTATTTAAATGAAAAAAAAGTTAATATAAACATGAGCCCTCAAAATTTTTGTTCTCAAGATATAAGGTGTTAAACTTTTCAAAAACCTAAAAAATTATAAAACACGTTTTTTTAGTAAAATTTGTTAGACTACATATAAACGTTATTTAAGTAAGCATTTGTTGTTGTTATTACATAATTTTTAATAAGAAGTTCAAACACTTAATTTTTAAAAGAAATAAAAATGCACCAATGTTTCTTGTATGGTACAGGATTATGCAGTTTAGCGGTTTTTTTTTTTGAAAACTAAGCAAGCTACTTAAAAATATGAAGACACAAAAAGTTGTATTTTTAGGTGTTTCACCCGGAAAAATGTAAACGTTGCAAAAAAGTGGCGTACAATTTTTCTTAAGATTACCTAAGATGCGTTTCACGCCGCCACTGGTCTCAGAAATTAAAGTTAGTTCAGGGCTAAATTAAATTCCTATTTTAACAAATAACACAGCCAAATTTTATTAAAATCGGATAAGGCATATTTAAGGTATTATTAAAAACCCGAAAGTTTAACACCCTAAATCTTAAAAACAAAGCATTTTTGGACCTATGCTTATTTAACCTTTTTTCAAAAAATTGGCTCAGGAGTATGTCCTTGGGTTTTTTACCGCAATTAGGCAAACCCTGTATAAAGTTCAGATTTGACAAAATGACAAAAGTTAAGTTTCAATTCATTAACCTTGTTTCTAGCAATGTTGGGAGCATGCACTTACAAACTTTCAGCTTTTACAACATAACGAAGGTCTGCCGCCCACTGGCTCTTGCACTACAATATGTTTAGAATTAATAACTTTTTGTCATATGTAATTTCCTTATTTTTAACAATTTTATTATCATTCTTAATATACCGTGTGCCCACAAATTACCAGCAACATTGAATAGGATGCTATTTTCTGATGTTTAAGTTTTTATATGACACTTAAGGTTTACCAGAAAGTAATCTTAACTTAGGTATTTTAAAATAAAAGTTTTTCTTTTGTTCCATCATATTAATAAGTAATATTACAAACTTGCTAACATGAAGTCTCAAGCTTAGCTGACAAGAATAAAATAGTATACTACTTACCTTAGGACAATCTATGCATGGATATCTAACAGAAATAATATTATGTACAGTCGCGAAGTGGTCTCGCAGGCCATCAGCAACTCGAAATATATTATTACACTCTGAACATGTCCATTGATAGGAATCCCAACTGGTAATTCCAGGTTTTGGAACAATACTGCCATCTGGATTGATATATTCTATTTCTTTAAAACAATCTACTTCCGACGATTTGGCTCTTTTGGTACTGGTGGAAGTTCTTTTCACCTATAAATACACAGTATGTTGTTACTCCCACCCTCCTCCTCAATTTTTTTTTTTTTTTAGTTTTTAAGAAGGACTATTTTTTCATTAGCACAACCTTGAACCCACTACCATAACTGGCAGTGATAATATTTCTTCTCTCTTTAATAAATTACTTAGATTTTGTAATTTTAAACTTTTTTTAAATGGAAATACCCATATTTTATTTTATTTTTAAATCCTACAATAAATTTCCTTTTTAATAACCACACAACATAATGGTATTTTTTAAATGGCGCCCACACAATTTTTATTCTCAACATCCAAATCACGGAATTCATAAATAAATGATAATATATTACATGGCCACCATCTTGAAAATAAGCAATATGTTAACTATGCCATTAGAAAGAGATTTACGAGGAGATTTAAGTGTAGAATTAATATACTGGTGACACAGGATGTTGTTACACCCTCCCTCCCCATTTTTTTTTTGTTTTTTAGGAGAGACTAATGCAAATTTTATAGTATTATTATAGTAAACATTAACATTTTTTGTCATTACCATGACCTTAAAATAACTTCCGGTTTAACCGGAAGTAACATAAACTTTTCTATTTTAAATGCAAGGACCTACTTTTTTCCACCAATTCCCAATTTAGGTTCGCAGGTAGTGATATATTTTATTTTCTTTATTAAATTACTTAGATTTTGTAGTTTCAGTTTTGAATGTAATTAATGAGAACAAATTCAAAATTTTACAAACATTTTAAATGAGACACCACTATTTCATTTTATTTTTAAATTCTACACTAAAATATTTTGCTAATGATATATCACAACATATTGTTTTTTTAGTAGGTATGTATACAATTATTCCATATGATGGATTTGTTAACTAAACTTATTAGTTTTAGAATTTTTAATTGTCTTATGTGACATAATTGTAATAAAGATCATATAATTTATCAGGGCTATTGGTAGTACCCAATATTGTGTGAGGGTAAAATGTTATTGATATATTACAAATTAAATTTAATAATAAAAAAAATGTGCACAGCCTAATTTATCATTAATTACTCTTAATAACATACCGAGTATGCATAATTAAAATAGAAACTTGTATTTTTAAAATACAAGAACTATGTATAATACTGTTATTTCTTTATTCAATATTTTAATTGTTATTAGTACACCCCTGTTTCTTAAAAACCTATTATTTTAATTCGTATGCGAGTTCTCCATTACCATAATTCCTATTCTTATAAAACATGAAACTGAAAATAACTATTATTATTACTATTATTTACCTTTTTGGTAGCCTTTACTACTTTTCCTATCTGAGATTGAGGAAGTTGTTCGACATTACTTTTAGGCTCATCTTGTTGTAGATTTAAGTTATTATCATTTTGCTCTAGAGTATTATTTAACACATTAAATGATTTACTATCGGAATTGAAATCTGATTCATACTCAGATTTGTATATGGAATCTTCCGCATCTACAATAGCTACATCATTAGTTGATAAGGCCTCTACAGCATTTACCATTTCCATAAGCAATACTTGAGCCTTATCAACTTGTTCTTTAAATCCCCATATTCTCTCAACTTGTTGATAACACTCTTGACAAACTGTGGACGGTAATTTGTCTTCTAAATTAACTTTTATTTGAAAAAAATTATCTAGCATAGACAGAAATCGTGGATCTCCTAAAATTTGAATCAGGTTTAAGTAAACCTCAGCACACAAACGGCAACGAATTTCCATGCTGGCTTTTACACTTAAAGCATATTTATATATAAATGTATTTCAATCATTTAAAAACATTCTGTTTATTACTGCTACTTCTCGTAGAAATTGTAGATTTTTTGCATTTTTTTATTTTCGAACAACAAACATAAACCACTGTACATAAACAAAAACAACAAATTGTCAAAATGATACTAATAGCGAATTCCATTTGCGAAATATGAAGCTCTATTTGTCAAAGCTGTTTGTTGTTCCGTGTAGAACTACGGCATTACATTACTACATTCTACGTTGTCATAAATGGATTCAAAAGTTCTCATCACTAGTAGTTTTTGGTTGTTGGCTTATCTAAAGGTCATTGCCATTTAAATCCACCTGTTGTTTTGATTTTTGATGTCGTGGAATAGAAACGTAACCTAAGTATTTGTAAACGTATTATCAAAAAGTTCTTAATTTTAGTTTAATTATTTTGTTGTATTTTGGTGCTTGTTCAAGAGTTTTTTTAAATAAGTAAATTGGTAAGTACTTAAAATCGTATAAGAAAAAGGCTAAACTTTCTCTTTAAATTCCTTATGTTTTATATATTGTTTAAACAGATAAAAAAATATATATTTTTTCCCTTTTACTTTACGTGTTTTAGTGCAATGATGTTAAAATGATTAATATATTTAAAGGGCTTATTACAATAATACGATAAGCCTGTCAGCCACAGAAATCTGTTTTATTCTCTAATTTATTTACTGTTAATATGATAAGCAACAATAAAAAGCTTCTAAGTATTATCCTTGGAGTTTATTACCCATACATAGTTATTTAAGTTTATTTTTGATAATACCGGATTTAACACATTTTTTTTAACTTAAAAATGTTATTAACTTAGTATTTTATGATTGTGGCTTATTGTGTTATTACAATAAGCCCTTCATTTGTACAAATTAAATTACACTTTAAAAAATAAAGATTATAGGAACAACTGAAGGTAATTTAAAGCTTTTATACTCTGCTCACTATAAATTGAGAAAAACACCTGAACAAAAAATGTATTTCATGGTTTAAAACTAAAGTAACCAGAGTTACTTAATAGCTATTAATTATCAAATTATAGTGGCCAAAGTATAGACATAGTGGTTATTAGAAATACCTTTTCTTTCTTTTAAATAATCTAGTAAGTAAGCACTTGGTTAGTGAGTTTAAAAATCAATAAAATATATTTTTTATTGTATAAAATGAAACAAATAAAATTATTTTTTATTGTGGAAACTCGGTTTACTGACTTTTTAAACCAATGTAATACATATTTTGTTCAGGTGTTTTTCTCAGTTTAAGGTGCACAAGATATGTAGTAGGTCATTATATGATAATAAACTCCCAAAATATGGTGACATCAAAATTAATAATAGGTAGCCACTCGGGTAGCCAGGTTAATCTGGTAGGTAAACCACTGGGGAATTGTGATGTACAACCAAATGAAATTGGATGAAATTAATGTGGACATTGTGTGGAATTTTCTAATTACCTTGACATAGAAGGTCTTGCCAGATCTTTAAATAAGATATTTATTCTTGGTAAAAAAAGTTGCTTTACCAGAAAACAGGCTGTGATCCGCCACTGTATACAGGGTGTTATTTAATAAGTGTCCGATATTTCAGAGAGTGATTTTTCAAGTATTTTTAAGGTAAAAAGTTCCTATGAACGTGTGGTCTAAGATGCTTCGCTTTCAAGATACAGGGTGTCAAAGTTTTATTTTTATTTATATTTATTACCTACTACTCAACTGTACGTCAAAGTACGTCAAAATTGTATTATGTCTGAATTTTTACATGACAACACAAACAAAATGCATTGACTAGGCTACTTGATAAAACCGTCATTTTCGGCGGTCTTTACTTAGCATATTTATTACTAAGCGTATGCATCGATTATTTTAAACTAAAATATTTCGAAAACGGTTGCTCCTAGCGTCATCTAATAAGAGTACCTTTTTACGTAAAAATGACTAAGGAATCCATTTCTTTAACAAAAATGTAAATACAGGGTTGTACAAAAGTCATGAGCCTTTGAAAGTGAGAATATACATGTGGCTAGCGCCCTCTACAAGTAAGAGCTAAATTAAGAACAAATTCAAATTTCTCATGTCAAAAAACCCCCAGGTACCAATTTTCGTTCGGAAATCGGCATTATTTAGGAAATTATGCAGAAAAACATAAATAAAAATAAAACTTTGACACCCTGTATCTTGAAAGCGAAGCATCTTAGACCACACGTTCATAGGAACTTTTTACCTTAAAAATACTTGAAAAATCACTCTCTGAAATATCGGACACTTATTAAATAACACCCTGTATAATGAATTTCTAAATTTAAAGTGGAATTGTGATAACTTTATGTGGAATTGGGTGGAGTTTTGTGAAATTGTGGTGGAGTTATATAAAAAAGTGAAATTGTGGTTTACACATCTTTGTCAGTGGTTTATCCCTCGGGTTAATCTATAAAGAGGTTTAAAAATTCCATTCAACAGATTAACATAGACTGATACTTTTTTTTACTATTTAGAAACCTTTTTATTTAAAAAAATATTAAAGTTACTAAGCTCAAGAAAATATTTTATTATTTAAGTTAATATTTAGGTAACACAAATTTTATATTATGCAGTTAGGTATTTTTTATCAATTTATACAATTTCCCATTTTATATTTTAAATGGTAGGTTTATGTACTTTGAATTGCTGATGTGTTTTACCTGTTAAACATTCAACTTTCACCAATAAGGAAGCAGTACAAAAACAATCTATATACACCTGTCATGTAGTAGATCATTTAGTTAAATAGGAGGCTGTTTTTGCAGTTATAAAGTTAAGTGCTTCAATAATTTTTATTTAACTTTTATTAGAAAAAGAAAGAAAGAAAAAATAAATTATTTTATTCTTTAAAACAATTTAAAAATAAAAATAACCTAGACAAGCTGTTGGCCACAGAAAAATTCAATTATTTTGCAATTTGCAATTTTGTAATATAACAAACATTTTTCAAGAAAATTACTTTTTAATAAGAGGGGAGCTATTGAATATAATTAATTAAAAATCAAAGGAAAACATAGGGCAATAGATTGTGAGTGCTCCTTGTAATAATGTTTATTTACGCGTATAAATATTTTTTTGTTAAAAAAAATGTCTATTGTTGTTTTGCAGGGTGGCCGCAACTTAGGATGGTTATAGTTTGCAGGGGGTTTACTTTAGTACATACGTTTATGAGAAAAAATATTAATTTAACCACAAAAATATATCCTAAAAATATGTGTACTAAATTTTAAAGCAGCATTTTATAGCAGAATAGACAGCACAACTTTGGAAAGATTTTCACAATGACTGAACCTTGCTTTCCTTTGCATTTTACATTGAAAGAAAGATGGTAAAATTTCTTCAGATAAAAACATTATGAGTAAAGCAGTATAAGCACTTTCATTAAAATTCCTTTGAAAAGTTTCATGCAGAATACAATTTTTTTTTTTGCCTTTTGACAAGTTTTTTGGGTATCAAAAGAAAATTATTTCGGTCAAACTACTGTTGTTTCAGCTTGTCGAAATAGTCACATTATATACAGGGTGTCCGGAAAGGTGAGGTCAAAAATGATAAGGGTGATATAGTAAGCCAAAATAATGTTAGTCCTTCAAATAAAAAAGTTCTCTCGCTCTTCCTTAGGGAGCTATTAACCTTTAAAGTTAAAATAAAAAAATATATATTTAATTTATAACTTTTTACCACAATAATAATAATAATATTTGGGCAATTATATTAACTCATACCAATGCTTTTTCCGTAGGCAAATAATTGCGCAGTAAGTCATACTTATACAGGGTGAGACGAATTTATTTCGTTTATTGTATGCATTTTAAACAAAGCTAAAAAATTTGTCGTTTTGCTTCGACCGTTCTTCGGTATTCTTTATTTAAATCGATATGTTGGGCCGTTATTTATAAAATCGCATTTTTAATCCCGACAACCAGCATTTTGTATGTAATAACAAAATCAATTTTTGAGAAAATTATTAAAATGTGGTAAAAATAATCAAAAATGGTGTTTGCAAGCCTTTTAAACTTTAAAATACAAATAAAGTGTTTTTTATAATTTTACCATATTTTTATAATTTTCCCAAAAAATTGATTTTTGATGTTGGTATGTCTGGATTTAAAATGCGATTTTATGAAAAACGGTCCAAGAAATCGATTTTAATAAGGTATACCTTTTTGTACAAAAATGATGAGGGAATCAAACAGTCAAAGTAAAATGTCAAATTTATCACCTGTGTTAAAAATGCATACATTAAATAAAAACAAAAATTGTCTCACCCTGTATAATTATAACCTACTGCGCAATAATTTGCCTATGGAAACAAGCATTGGTGTAAGTTAATTTGATTACCCAAATATAATTAATATTGTGGCAACCTTTCAAAAGTTATAAATGAAAAACATTTTTTAAATTCTAACTTAAAGGTCAATAACTCCCCAAGAAACCGCTATAGAGCTTTTTATATATGAAGTACTACCATTATTTTGGCTCACTCTATCACCCCTATCATTTTTGACCTCACCTTTCCGGACACCCTGTATATTTCATTATCCTCGAAATATTTCGTTCAGAATAAAAACAATATATAACCACGCTCAAGAATGTCAGAATGACGTTTTTACAACTTTGTAGCCCTCCACTTTCTTTACGTCTCTCAAATTGTCAGATTAGTGGAATATACACTTTTAGCTACACTCACTCTATCTTAATCTGACGCGCTCGAAAATTTCTGATGATTATGTGTATATTATACAGGGTCTTTCTAAACAAGTTTTAAAAATGTTGGGAGGTGATCAATATAAAAGGTAGTTTGCTTGATAAACATGGGGTCAAAAGTCAATCATTAGGGAGATACCGCGGTACAAAAATGGCGAAAAGGTAACTTTAGAATTTTTTATCTCAAAAAGAAATGCGCTAGAATAATACAATTCTACGAAAATATTGTTATTATGAAAATACATATTCAAAATATTTTTGCACTTTTTTAGAATCATTGTAAGTGTTGGAAATAGACGAGGGGCTTTTCACTAAGGGGAATACCTGTACACTTGGGGGTGTCAGTAGGAAATCCCAGGGGATATATGGGGAATCATAGAAAATACATTGGGGATCCTAGGGAATCCTTGGGAAATCCAGGGGATACATCGGAAATCATTTGGAATACCCTAAGAAATACACGGAAATCTTTTGACAAAATAGTGAATAGCGAAGTGGTAGATATCATTTTTAAATCAATAAATTCGGCGCTTACACTTATTATGTGGCATCTGAATTTAAAAACTATTTGTGTATTAGAGTTCTATATATAAAGGGTATTTTTGATCAGTGGTGCCAAACGGCAATGGTAGAATTATCTCATTAAAATAAGTAAAAAGTTCATTATAAACATGAGTCCCCACATTCCTCGTTCTCAAGATACAGGGTGTTAAACTTAAAAAAATGGTTTTTGTAAATATCTTAAATTGGGTAAAGGATACCCAATTTTGTTTATTTTGGCAATGTTATTTATGGTATTAAGGAGGTAATTTATCATTCACTTAATTATATTTTATAAGTCCAGTGACATCTGAGGCGGCACTAGAATGAAGATTTCTAACAAAAAACGGTACGCCACTAACAGTGATAATATCTCGGAAAATATGTTCAAATGTTTGTACTTTTTTAAATTAATGTCTCCAAAAAAATGCATTTAATTGGCACTACTATTCAAAAACAGCCTTTTTGTTTTGCATTGTTTTAATTTTTTTGTTGAAAAATGTGATCCGAAATGTTTTTTTACTTAATAATTCAAAAGTGTTGTGTAAATGATTGTTCTGATAATACTATTAACTATATTTCTCCGGCACTGATGTTGACGCTTATCTCATTTGATAACATGGCCGAAAATTTTCCTGGTGACGTCAAAAAACGATTACCAATATGTCGGAATGTCGTGAATCCTATATGGAAGGACTCTGTTTGTCCATAAGAATGATAAGAATGTAGATGGGAAGTATAAAGGTTGGTTAATGAGTTAATAAAAAAATACGGTAATTGTCTAAAAAGGGGGCACTAATATGTGTATGCATGGTTGCGGAGTTTAGGAGTAAAATATTTGTAAATTAATGTAAAAAGGTGTAAAATAAATAAAAACCAGGTTTTTAAATTGTGTGCCAATTTAGTGTTATATCAAGAATGTTGTACAATAAGAAGGGGAAATATAGTAAAAGTGAGGATAGTTTTATTTCGAGTTTGATTTACAAGTTTCATGGTGGGTATCTCAAAAAATGAAACGTTTCGTATTTCTTTTTAGATCACCGCCTCAAAAACCCCTGTTTAACAAAATTGGTCAAAATCGAAATTGTTGAATTAGGACCGTTTTTAATTTATTAGTTGATTTGACACATAGGAAGGAAATCCTGGGAAATTCTGGGAGGGTACAAAGGGATTCCTGAGGAATACGGGGATACCAGAAAATATATGGGTGATTTCCTGGGAATACTAGGGAATCCTTGGTCAAAAAGGGAATAGCTGTACAAATTGGGGTCAGTGAAAAACCCCTCGGAAATAGACTACCGCCATCGTTCTTGCTAAGCAAATTTAAGGAGATGCCTATGCAATGACCACGAAAAATATAAATTTAAATAACCTAATTTATTTTAAAACTTTTTTAACACTTCTATTTTTTTATTAAACCAATTTCAATTAAAAAATAAAGGGCAAATCAACGTGTAAGGACGGAAAATTTATTTTATAAAAATATCTATTTATCTGCTGTCTCCTATTAAGGCATTTGTTCAAGTTTTTTTTTATTTGACATTACTCTATAGTTTAACTTCCATAGTTTAAACACAACATTTTTTTTAATATAAAAAATAAAGATTTTTTGTTTTTAATTTTTTTGCGATATTTTCCCAATGGTGGACTTTTGACCGCATGTTAAAAAAACTACCCTTTGTTTTGAACAAGAAATCACCTCGCAAAAGTTTTTGCGTTTGTTTAGAAACACGCTGTATGTCGGGTGTCACAGAATGTTGTTACCCCTGCCCCCCAACTTTTTTTGTAGTTTTTAAAATATATCGATAAAAATTTTACAATATTATTATAGCATAAATGACCATTAAATGTTAATTAAATAATAAATTTTATAATCTATACTAATATATAAAGAGGTAAAGTTTGTAACTTTGTGAGTTTATGGGTTTGTTTGTTTGTAGCCGCTAATCTTCGGAAGTACTGAACCTATCATGAAAATTCTTTCACAGTCAGAAAGCTACACTATTTAGGAGTGTATAGGCTATCAGTAGGCTATATTTTACTATGATTAAATAAAAAGTTCAGCTATTAACGCCCAAAGATGTGGACACGGGGCGGCTATCTTGGATAAACTATAACTAAAATTCGATAGTAACGTTACTATTCTTAATGGATTTTAATGCGTTTTTTTAATTGATAGAGTGATTTAAGATGCAAGGTTTATATGTATAATAATATCCAAAAAATAACATATACAGAGTGTTTAAAAAAAAGTTTACATTTAAAATTTGATATTGACGTTCCTATTGCAATTGAGGAAAAAGGGTTTATAGGAATTGTGCACAGGTATCTATGGTCTATAAAAATATATATAGAATTGCCACACAGGGTAGGCCAAAAAGATGTTATATTAAAAAACCCTTAAAACTAAAATGCATTTTAATTATGGTATTATACCATCTAGAGGTTTACAAAATTGCTTAAATATAAAATTTAAAAAATAATTATTAGTATTTAAAGAAATAAGTATACAGAGAGTACCAATTTTTTTTAATTAAGTTTTGTTTATCACTATTCAACGGATTTTGATGCGGATTTTTTAATAGATAGAGTGATTCAAGAGGAAGGTTTATATGTATATAATAATATCCAAAATATTTACGGTATAGGAAAAGGGAATTGTTTTACTCCGAATTTAACGCGTGCGAAGCCGCGGGCAAAAGCTAGTAATAATATAATTTTGCCATTTTCAAGTCGTATTATAGCTACTAATCCATTGATAACACTGTCGATAAAACCCTTTGAACGTCTATGACTCATATAAGATATAGCATTTTTATCCTTATTTTATGTACATTATAAACACAAATTATTGTACTAAAAGGTTCTCCAATAAGAGCGTCAGAACTTTAAAAGGACACAAAATAATAACTACAAATAAAATGTAAACAATTTTTTTACTGGAAAAAGAAATTTATGGCATTTATTAAAAAAAAAAGAAAATACTGTTTAAATATCCTCTTATACTTTTTAGTGGCCCAATTTTTTGAATACCTGTTCAGTTATATCACTCGGTATATTTGTTACGGTGCGTGTGATGTTCTGCTTGAGGTCTCGAATCGTTCGTGGCCTATTCTCGTAGACCTGAGATTTAAGGTAGCCCCACAGAAAATAGTCCAAGGGTGAGAGATCGCACGATCTTGGCGGCTAGTTCACATTACAATTTCTCAAAATAACCCACATTCTGATGATAAATATTTATAATTTAATTTTAATAATTATGTTTGTAATAATTTCTACTTGTTGTAGAATCGTGTATCTCTCCATAAGGACTTGCTAGACACTACCACAGCTCTTTAAAGGGGTGTGGACAGTACTCAACACAATTATGACAGTTTGGTGACATAATTCTAAGCAATGTTGCTACAGAAACATTTTTATATCCTGACGCTCTTATTGGTACTCTTTATTACTAAAAGTTAGAGGAAAATCTTTAATTTGGGAAGTAATTCTTGTTATTAAACTGCTCTAAAGAAATAAATTACAAGAAAATACTGAATTTGTAATTTAAAAACGGTGATACTTAAGGAATTTCGTACTTCTATTGTCTTAATTTTTAATAATTCATACAAAGTTTGGGGCAGTCCTATTTCTATCCGTTTTCAAGTATAAACTTGCAGTGTTACAGCAAACCTTTTTAGTACAAAAAAAGAAAATCGTTTTTTACAATACATAAGAACAAATACATATTAGAATCTTAACTTAAAAGTGGTCTGGTTAAAGTGACGACACGTCCCGATTTTGGAGGGACAGTCAAGCTGTTTAGTGGATTGTCCCGCTTACCGCCGATTTGTAAAAATGTCCCGCTTTTTGGTGGACTGTCCCCAGGGGAGGAAAAGAGACAATCTAACTAAATACCGGCATGTTAACATGCGTGACTAATAGTGGTTGTTTTATTATTCTCTTACTGGCCGATATACCAAAATCTATTGCTCATGCAGTATATCATATTATGGTAATTGTCCAGAAAGTGGCGGCAACTCCGATTTTGACGAAATTTGGCATTTGGGGCTCTGATCACGTATCTGAAAGACTTTTTTCGGAAACGTGTTGTTTCTGACATATTCATCTACAAAGTTAAAAGTCAAACTAACTTTATTTCCCCTTCTTTTTGCACACAACTCTTGATTCTAAACTAAAGTGGCACACGATGGGCGCATTCAGAAAGACTCAGCCGCTTAGCCGCTGGGTAAGCGCAAAGTGTTTGAAGTCAAGGTAGCCTAACTTTCCATCTGACAGCAGATGTGATGTCAAGCCTCAAGGGTATCCTTTTTTAAAAAAAATGTCGTTATTTCTTTGTCGTTTCCTAAAAATTGTGTTAATCGTGTTTATATTTATGAGTAAATAGTGGATTAAAAAGAATTTAACAATTGAATAAACTATATTTTTAATTTTAAATTAATTTAAAAAAGAACTCCCATGACGTCACAATATCAGCTGTTTACTGTCATATTGAAGTTAGGTCACCTTGTCTTTAACCACCTTAGGGCAAGCGGAGTGTCAAAACTGTCAAATTAAACCAATAAGATGGCTTTATTTTGACCAGTTTTGACACTCCACTTATTATTTGATTTTCAACTTTTATAACCCAATTTTTCTACGTATTTTAAACTTTAGTTGAAAATCAAGAGTTGTGTGTAAAAAAAAGAAAAAATAAAGTAAAAATGAAGTTAGAATGATTTTCAACTTTGATGATGGATATGTCGAATAGTCCAATTAAATAGACCTCGAAATCATAATTTGGGGGAGTGAATGAATTTTTGTCATAAGTTACTTTAAAGTGTCTACAAACAAAAAATATTAAAAAAAAATTTCAACCCCCGGAGAAGGGTTGAAAAAATAAAGTGTTTTCTTGCAATTACTTTAAAACGGTTGGAGCTACAAAAAAATTCTTAACAAAAGTTATAACACTAAAAATAATAAATCAAAATGGCCTCTATCATTTTTTCCCCAGATGACATTAGGGTTGCTAAAATTTAAGGGATGATAATTTCAATTAAAAAAAAATATAACTGTTTCATGAATTTGCATTTATTTTTGACATAATTACCCTTAGAGAGTCTACAAACGAAGTGTAGAAGAGATTTTGTTTCAACCTCCCGGAGAGGGGTTAAAAAAATTAATGTGTTTTTGGAATTATTTTAAAATGGTTGGAGATAGAAAAAAGTTCTTTACGAAAGTTTTAAAGCTAAAAATTCTACATCGAAACATTCCTCATCATTTTTCTCCAGATGACATTAGGGTGGCTTAAACTTAAGGGATGGTAATTTTAATTAAAAAATTATACCTATTTAACAACTTCATGTATTTGCATTTTTTTTTGACATAATTAACTTTAGAGTGTCCGAAAACGAAGTGAAGAAGATATTTTGTTTCAACCCCTCTGGAAAGGGGCTGAAAAAGGGTAATAATTGTGTTTTATTGGAATTATTTTAAAACGGTTGGATATAGAAAAAAAGTTCTTTACGAAAGTTTTAAAGCTAAAAATTCTACATCGAAACATTCCTCATCATTTTTTCCTTAGATGACATAAGAGTGGATAAAGCTTAAGGAATGGTAATTTTAACTAGAAAAACACATAACTACATATTTAACAAATTCATGTACCTATATGCATTTTTTTGTCATTATTACCTATAAAGTGTCTATAACCGAAGTATACAAGAGTTTTTGTTTTAACCCCCGAAAAGGGGTTGAAAAAATAAGCTGTTTTCTTGGAATTACTTTAAAACGGTTGATATTAAAAAAAATCCTAACAAAAGTTTTAGAACTAAAAATTTTACATCGAAATGGTTTAATTAAAAAAATTATAACTATTTAACAAATTCATGTATTTGCATTTTTTTACATAGTTAACTCTAAAGTGTCTATAAACGAAAAATAAAGTAGATTTTGTTTTAACCCCCGGAGAGTGGTTGAAAAAAATAAGATGATAATTTTAATTTAAAAATTATAACTATTCAACAACTTCATGTATTTGCATTTCTTTTTGACATAATTAACTTTAGAGTGTCCAAAAACGAAGTGAAGAAGATATTTTGTTTCAACCCCTCTGGAAAGGGGCTGAAAAATGGTAATAATTGTGTTTTATTGGAATTATTTTAAAACGGTTGGGGATAGAAAAAAGTTCTTTACGAAAGTTTTAGAGTTAAAAATTGCTCATCATTTTTTCCTTAGATGACATAAGGGTGGATAAAACCTAAGGGATGATAATTTTAATTAAAAAACATGTAACTACATATTTAACAAATTCATGAATTTGCATTTCTTTTTGACATAATTAACTTTAGAGTGTCCAAAAACGAAGTGAAGAAGATATTTTGTTTCAACCCCTCTGGAAAGGAGCTGAAAAATGGTAATAATTGTGTTTTATTGGAATTATTTTAAAACGGTTGGAGATAGAAAAAAAGTTCTTTACGAAAGTTTTAGAGTTAAAAATTGCTCATCATTTTTTCCTTAGATGACATAAGGGTGGATAAAACCTAAGGGATGATAATTTTAATTAAAAAACATGTAACTACATATTTAACAAATTCATGAATTTGCATTTTTTTATTATAATTACCTATAAAGTATCTATAAAGGAAGTATACAAGAGTTTTTGTTTTAACCCCCGAAAAGGGGTTGAAAAAAAAGGGTGTTTTCTTGGAATTACTTTAAAACGGTTGATGTTAGAGAAAAAAATCCTAACAAAAGTTTTTGAACTAAAAATTTTACATCGAAATGGTTTTCATTATTTTTCCCCAGATGACATTAGGGTTGCTAAAACTTAAGAGATGATAATTTCAATTAAAAAAATCATAACTATTTATCAACTTCATATATTTGCATTTTTTCTTGACATAATTAACTTTAGAGTGTCCAAAAACGAAGTAAAGAAGATATTTTGTTTCCACCCCTCTGGAAAGGGGCTAAAAAAGGTAATAATTATGTTTAATTGAGTCATTTTAAAACGGTTGGAGATAGAAAAAAAAGTTCTTTACGAGAGTTGTAGAGCTAAAAATTCTACATTGAAATGGCCCTCATCATTTTTTCCTTAGATGACATAAGGGTGGATAAAACTTAAGGGATGATAATTTTAATTAAAAAAATTATAACTATTTAGCAAATTTATGTATTTACATTTTTTTTAAAAGTTAACTCTAAAAAGTGTAAAATGTGTCTATAAACGAAAAATAAAGTTGATTTTGTTTTAACCCTCCGGAAAGTGGTTGAAAAAAATAAGTTATGTGTTTTTTGGAATAACTTTAAAACGGTTGAAGTAAGAGAAAAAGAAATCTTTACAAAAGTTGTAAAACTAAAAAATCGAAATGGTTTTCATCATTTTTTTGCAGATGACATTTAAGGGATGATAATGTTGTTTAAAAGAAATCATTACTATGTAACAAATTCATGTATTTGCATTTCTTTTTGGCATAATTAACTTTAGAGTGTCTAAAAGCGAAGTGTAGAAGATATTTTGTTTCAACCCCCTGGAAAGGGGTTGAAAAAAAAATAAAAAGTTGCTTTCTTGGAATTAATTTAAAACGGTTGAAGTTGAAGAGAAAAAATGGTATTTTGACAAAAGAAAAATGGTAGATTTTTGTTTAATGGCTTAAAACAATGAAATTTTCGATCAACAAAAAAAAGGGCTCTAACGCAAAACAAGTTAAAAAGTGTTTAGGTTGTTAGTGTTTAGTGTGATTATTATTTAAATTCTTATTCTATTTTCTACTGCTGTATTATTAAAACACTTAGTTTAGGATTAGTTAAACTCAACTGGGGTTGAACCTGCCCATTTTAAATATATTGCTGTCAAGTATATGCTTTCTTTACTTCATTTGTAGACACTTTTATGTTAATTATATACATATATATAAAAAAATTAAAATACATGAATGTTTTAAACAGTTATATATATTTTTTTAAATTATAATCCCTTAATGTAATTTTTTAGCTATCAAACTTTTATCAAAAACTATATTCTCTAGCTCCAACCGTTTTAAAGTAATTTTAAGAAATCACTTTTTTTTTTAACCCCTTTTCGAGGGGATAAAACAAAATCTCTTTTATACTTTATTTACAGAGACTTAAAAAAGTTACCTACATCAAAAAATTGCAAATACATACATGAATTTGTTAAATACTTATGATACTTTTTTTTATAGTTACCCTTAAATCATCTGGAGAAAAATTATGAGAAACATTTCGATGAAAATTTTTTAGCTCAACAACTTTTGTAAAGAACCATTTTCTCTTACTTCAACCGTTTTAAAATAATTCCAATAAAAATTTTTAACCCCTTCCAGGGAGGTTGAAACCAAATATCTTCCACACTTTACTTTTGAGACACTTTAAAGTTAATTATGTCAAAAAGAAATGCAAATACATGAGTTAAATAGTTATAATTTTTTTAAATAAAATTATCATCCCTTAAGTGTTAGCAACCCTAATGTCATCTGCGAAAAAATGCTAAGAACCATTTCGATGTAAAATTTAATTTATTTTTTTCAACACCTTTCCGGAGGGTTAAAAAATTCTACTTTATTCTTCATTTATAGACACTTTAGAGATAACTATGTCAAAAAAATGCAAATACATGAATTTGTTAAATAGTTATAATTTTTTAAATTAAAATTATCATCCCTTAAGTTTTAACCACCCCAATGTCATCTAAGAAAAAAATAATGAGAACCATTTCGATGTAGAATTTTTAGCTCTACAACTTTTGTAAAGAACTTTTTTCACTATCGCCAATCGTTTTAAAATAATTCCAATAAAACACATTAATTCCCTTTTTCAACCCCTTTCCAGCGGGGTTGAAACAAAATATTTTCTTTACTTCGTTTTTGGACACTCTAAAGTTAATTATGTCAAAAAGAAATTTAAATACATAAAGTTATTAAATAGTTTTTTTTTAATTGAAATTATCTTCCCTTAAGTTTTAGCAACCCTAATGTCATCTGGGGAAAAATGATGAAAACCATTTCGATGTAAAATTTTTAGTTCTAAAACTTTTGTTGGGATTTTTTTCTCCAACATCAACCGTTTTAAAGTAATTTTAAGAAAACACCTTATTTATTTCTTTTCAACCCCTTTTCGGAGGGTTAAAACAAAACCCTTTGTATACTTTGTTTATAGATATTATTAAAAAAAACAAAAATGCAAATACATAAATTTGCTAAATAGGTATGATTTTTTTTTGATTAAAATTATCATCTCTTAAGTTTAAGCCACCCTTATATCATATGGAGAAAAAAATGATAAGGACCATTTTGATGTAGAATTTTTAGCTCTACAGCTTTTGTAAAAAACTTTTTTTTAAGTTTACCCATTTTGAAATATAATTCCAAAAAACACATTATTTTTCTTTAACTCCTCTCCGGGGGTTGAAACAAAATCTCTCCTACCCTTCAATTGTAGACACTCTAAGGATAATTATGTCAAAAATAAATGCAAATTCATGAATTTGTTAAACAGTTATAATTTTTTTTTATTTGAAATTATCATCTCTTAAGTTTTAGCAACCCTAATGTTATCTGGAGAAAAAAATAATAGAGACCATTTTGATTTATAATTTTTAGTTTTACAACTTTTGTTAAGAATTTTTTTTGTAGCTCCAACCGTTTTAAAGTAATTGCAAAAATCACTTTATTTATTTTTTTCAACCCTTCTCCGGGGGTTGAAATGTTTTTTTAATATGTTTTGTTTGTAGACACTTTAAAGTAACTTATGTCAAAAATTCATTCACTCCCCCAAATTGTGATTTCAGCGTCTATTTAATTGGACTAGAAATCAAAAAGGTTCTGAAAAAATAATTTTTCAGATTTGTGATCAGCGCCCTAAAAACCTCTGTATACCAATTTTGTCATGATCGGAGTTGCCGCAACTTTCTAGACAATTACCAATAATATTACGTATTATGCAAATAGGATCCTTTTTTTGCTCTTCAACATTTTTTTGAATACAAAAAAATACACCTACCTATATTCTCATTTTTTCCATTTGTCCCGCTTTGTCTAAATAAAAATGTGGTCACTTTAGGCCTGTTCCAAAATTATGTAACTTTATTGGTGATTTGTAGTTCGACATGGAATGCCTCAACTGCAAATTTAAAATAACCTTTAAAATTACTTTTATATCGTCATTTTACTTTTAATATCCACATTTATATATATATATATATTATATCTAGATGTCTTTAAGCCTTATAATTTTTTTTTAAATAATTACGACAGCTTTATAAACACAAAAATAGTGTATACTGTGTAAGGCTTTCGCGGCCATTTTCTGCTAAACTTAAGTTTTTGGGCTATTCGGCCGTCGTTGTAGATTTTGTATCCTTGACAGTAGTACGCAAGTAGTCTACTAGGAACCTTCTGCCAACCACTCGCGCTGGCGAAACCTCAAGGATACAAAATCTACAACGACGGCCAAAAAGCCCAAAAACTTGAGTTTAACAAAAATAGTGGTTAAGAAAATGATTAGGTATAAAATTATTTCTACAAAATATTATTTGGCTTTTCTGTGGAGAAAAAACAAGTAGTATTTTGTTTAAATTTATATTTCCAGAAAACAAATACAGTGTAAAAAACTAATAACATTATTATTTATAACCATGACATACCAGGTATTTTTTTAATATTTAATTTGATTTATTTACTTATATATTACTAACTATAAAAATAAAATTCAGTTTTATTTTTCCTCTCTCTGCTACCACTTTAATGTAACTAAAGGCGTTTTTTCATGATAATACAGTTTAAAACATTTTAAAAACATTTGAATACCTATCTCTCTCTAACTCTCATATTTATATTTTCATTTCAAATGCGGTTTGAACCACCGATGAATACGGTTAATACGTAAAAATGACTTAAGTAAGTCAATTTTTTTTATTTTTTGTAATAATAAGTTTTAAACGATTGTTTATCTTTTTTAACTACGCGTTTATGAAACTACATCTTTTATTTGGAACATCCCAATTTTTAACATTACAGGGTTTTTAGAACTGGGTTAGTAAATAATTAACGCGTTTTTTACAAAAACCCCACTTGTCATTAATTGTTACTTTTAAGAAAAAATAAAAAAGGTATTATCTTGTAAAAATATTTATATTCCTAATTTATGTTTATTAATAACACACGAAAAGAAACGATTTATTTTTATTATTAACACGGAAAGAATGGAATTTTAATATTAGACCGAAATTTTCTGAGAGCAACACATTTTTAATTAATATTTGTACATATGTTACGCCGAATTTGTGTAATTGCCGAGTTCATGTATATTTGCTTAACTCATGAAATAAGCAGTAAATAAAATTGTCACATTGGGGTTGATCATTGTTAGTTAAATCTTTTTTATTCTCTTTATTAAAAAAAAGATTTAACTTACCAGAACTAACCATGGCCTCCCAATGTGATACAACAGCTTATTTCACGAATTAAGCAAAATTTTTATTTTGCCGAATACATGTCCTTGGCAATTACACAAATTCAGCATAACATATGTATTATTAGGTCTTAATTAGTGATGCCGATACTGTTATCATTTTGGTCTAAATCCACGATCTGCTCCTGTTCCTTATTACATCCTGTGAATAGTCAGTTTTAAAATAATTTGGTCTCTTTTCTTTTAACGGTTCCATGTACAGGTTCAGCTAAGTGAAAAGTTATATAGACAGTAAAGCAACAACAAAGCGGGAGCGATGCGTTGATGATAGAGATTTTGGCACAAAAATCATACCGGTCTAAACGCGTCGTTTACGTAGTGTGCGAGTAACAAAAAGGGGAATAATTGAAAGTGAGACAGAAGTGATGACCGCCTGGCATTTTTATTATCGACGTTTAGTCTACAATGTTTCACTAATTCAGAACGCATTACTGTAATATTAGTATACATTTTACACATTATTACAAATATTATTCATTTAGGTTATGAAAATATTAATTTTGGCACCTTGTTTACAAGCCGAAATGATTTATTTGATCTCTACCTGTTGGTATTCTACACGCGTTAGACCGTCTCTTTTCCACGCATTGCCTGTGAACCTTTTGACTTAGCTGATTATGTATGCTTAATTCTTTAGTCTATAAACATTTACCAACAGCTGTCGGCTATCATATCTGCCAAAACATGAAATCCATTTTTGAAAAACATTGACACTTTGGGTTTTTGCTAAAAACCGCTCTTGGCTTAAAGTTTGGTTTTTTATATCTTTGACTACTGTTCTGTAATTGTATTTTTTTATTCAAGGGATTTAGATAATTATTACTTCGTCAACTCACAGTTCACATGTTCATTTTGAAAAACACTGACATTTAGGGTTTTTACAAAGAACTCATTAATTATTAAATCATATTTGTTTAATACCTCATATAATCACTTAACTTTTTTTTAAAGTTATTTTAATTTAGAAAATATTTACCGTAAAGGTTTAAAAAATAGAAGAAAGTAAGTATTTAAAAAATAAATTTATTGTAGTATTATTTTTTAGTCGAAATGCCCAAGCAATTAAAGGGAGGAAAACCTAAAATAACAGCTAAGGAAAAGGAGAAACTAAAGAAGGAATACCAGGAGTCTCAAAAACAAATTTATACAATTGCATTACCCACTATCGGAGTGCTTATAGTTTTTATTGCTGTGTATGTTTATATAAAAACGCGACCAATCAAGAGTTATGTGGACTGAGATATATTTATAAATAAGACAACACAAAAAGTATTTCTAAATGTTTTATTTTGTACAAAATAAATAAATAGTTTTTTAAAAACCATCTTTTGATTATTACCCTCTTTTACGAAGCAGAATTATGTAGTTATAAATACATAAAAATGTTTTTAAGTCTTACAAAACATATACACAAAATACATATTATTTACGTTAGATAAGTAATAATTAAAGCATTGAAACCTCGTGTTTTTCTTTTAATTAAAAATAAATTTATATATACATCTTACACATTTTTGGACCCAAAGATACAAAAACCTTATTTACATGATATGCATGTAGCACAAAACATAACTAAAATTGAGGCGTTAAGAACTAGATGGCACCATCCCACAAATGAAAAAAAAGAACTTCTTTTTAATAGCATGAAACTTGTTTATTTTGGCCAAAATGAACAAAGGGTGCTACTAATATCTTATAATAATTACACAGGTCCACAAAATAAAAAACTGCAAAAACCTAATTGCGGGGGCCAAGGTGCCACTAGCAATTTTTTTATTATTGAAAGGAGGTTATGTATCATCTCGTTTTAAAGGCCCTTCGAAACTCTATATAACGACTCTTTGTTTTTGAAAATCAGCCCAGCCGTTTCAGACTTACAATCATTTGAAATTTGACTTAAATACTATACTAACAGTGCGGTTTTAATGGTATTGGCTTGTAAGTCTGAAACGGCTGGGCCGATTTTCAAAAACAAAGTGGCATTAAATAGAGAATCAAAAGGCTTTTAAAATGAGGTGCTACATAACCCTGCCCTTTCAATAAAAAAATTGCTAGTGCCCCTTGAACCCCGCAATTAGGTTTTTGCAGTTTGATCTCTAGTTTTGACTTCAGATTCGTGTTCAGCGGCAAAAAATATGTCAAAAAATCTTTGTCCGATACTCAGCACATACCACTTTTATTATTTTGTGGACCTGTGTTATTATTAGTTCACTTTGGTGCAGATTAGAGAAATATTGCACAGTGAAATAAGGCCGGGCACTAATAATACCGGCCTTATTTTGTAATCTGAGCTTGCGCAGATGCATGGTGGGATAAGGACTTCCTTAATAAGGATTGTGCCTGGCTTTATTTATGTCTGTTTTAGGTCGTGCCTTATTTTGGTCTTATTTTAACTTCGAAACTGTTGTTACTGTGTAACCCAATGGTTGTCGACCACAAAATCATAAAGTTTTTAGATGCAAAAATACTTAAAATCTTGCTTTTTCAAATTTATTTCTGTAGTTGTGTAAAACAAAACCCTACAACACCAAACAATAAAGAAAAACTTCTACAACTTTCTTCTTTTTGTACGTTAATGGTACTGTCAACATAATTTGCAATTACTCTAAATTTTGGGTACAGGCACTATTTAAATAAGACCGGTATAAATAATACCCGAGCCTAATAAGGCAACTTGCAATAATTCTCTATTAACAAGTTTTATGATATTAAAAATATGTGTTAAAGCACATTCTTTGATTTGTGTGATGTTCTGGTCTGATTCCCAACGCCTCAATTAGGAAAAAAGAAATTACAAACGACGGCCCTTCAGAATAATATTTATGCCGTAAAAAATTAAATTTAAAATAAATTAAAGCAAACGTTATCAGCTGCTATAACTTTACTTTTGAATAAGATGGCTAAGTAATAAATTTTGAGGATATCTCTAAATTAAACATGGCAAAAAACTAAAAATAACGTTTTTGTGACATGCATATGAAAAAATATTTTCTGTTAAATATGATCAATTAAAGATCTAAGGATTTTCAAGTAGATTTAAAAAGAAAATATATGGAAAAATGTTCCATTGGCCGCAGTAATATTTAAAAAACTTTTTATATTCTATTTGGGATATTTAAAACAATATTAATTCTGAAATTATGCTAAAAATTTTGTTTATACATTGTGTTCTCTAATTGCTGTAGGAAAATTTAAGGGCGTATTCCTGAGCCATTTTAATAAAAAAAAGTTATTATAAACATGGGTCCTTAAATGTTTCGTTCTCAAGATACAGGGTGTTAAACTTTTCAAAAACCCTAAAAATTTCTAAAACACTTTTTAAGAAAATTTTTTCTTTTCAATTTTGTTAGACTAGATATAAACGTTATTTAATTCAGTATTTGTTGTTACATACTTGCAAATAGGAAGTTATAACACTTAATTTTTAAAAGAATCATTAAGTTTCTTGTATGTTCCAGGATTAAGTAGTTTATCAGATTTTTTTCTGGAAAACTAAGCAAGTTACGTAAAAATATTGGGTAACAAAAAACAAAAATATATATAATGTAAAACATGCAAAAAAGTCAGTACATTCTTGTGTCAATAATATTAGCTGAGATGCGTCCCATGCCGCCACTGGTCTCACTAGTTAAAATTAATTTCGGGCTAATTAACAAATTTTATTAATATCGGATAAGGCATATTAAAGATATTATTAAAAGCCAGATTTTTCTTTAAAGTTTAAAACAAAAACAAAGAATTTACAGATCTATGTTTATATTAACTTTTTTTCATAAATTTGGCTCAGGAAACACCCTGTATAACTGTAATTCTATTTTCTGTAAAATTGTTTAACTTTGATAAAAATGAATTAAAGTTAAATACATTACAGTTTTTCTATGAAATTATATTCAATACAAAAACTTATACATTTTAATATTGAATTATAAGGAAATGAACATAAAACTGAAATCACCGCCTTTAACTGAGTTCTGCACAGACGAAAAGGAACATTTTAAATCTTACCCGATAAATTATTAACTGCTGCTTAATATTAACACCTATATACTAAGAGTTACAAAATAACTTACTATTTTTGTAAATCTTTTAAATAAATACTATGTACATACTTCAAATAAAAATACATAATGTAAAGATGTAATGAGTCTATAATGCGAGTATATTATAATGAAGCCTCATATCACAATACTGTTTAGCTATGGAGATTTTTTTATTGGGTAAGAAAATAAAGATTCCTGTTATTACCTTTATATTAGAATCATGTGGAGTAACCATAGGCAGCGGGTATGTGTACGCAGTGAACATTGTGCAAATAACGTAGTTGATAACTGGCCGAGACCTGTCACATTTTGTACAGAGTTAACCACCGAGTAAGAGTTAAATACTACGTCACAGGTTGGTGTACGCAATCCTAGGAATACTTACGCGGCGACATTGTTTTTTTACAGTTTTATTATCAATTTTCATAAAAGTCATTTGCATGTAACGGCATTACACTAAGTCTGAATAGAGTGATTAAGAACAAAGCAAACTAATTAATATCTTGAGAAAATCTACGTATTTGATTTAAAGTAAATCATACTTGTATTTTTTATTATTTCTGATAAATTTGATGATATTCCCTCTAAAATATATATATAAAAAAAATGACCGTAAAGTATGTAATCAAAAGCAAATTATTACAGCTTAAAAGTTGATTGAAGAGGGAAAATTAAAACGAAAACTATCTTAAGTTGTGAAGATAAATGAGACTACTTTGAGAAAACTATTAAAACTTAACTCCACGGCGCGTAAACTTTGTCGGCATTGCGTACGCTTATCCGAGGGCGGGCGGACACTTTCCCAACCAATCTAGCTAAGTGTTTGCATTTACCTTGTTAAATAAAAGTTTCATTGAAAATAAGAATTATTACTTAAATTAAAAATTTATGGTTTGTAATTGATCAGAAAGGTTTCTGAAATTTGATTAAACGTCTTTCTTTTTTTAATACTTTTACTTTGGAAGCAATTTACTAGAAATCGCGTAAAGTTGCCCCATGTGACTCTACTTAGTTGCTATATTTGTCACAACAAATAAGACAGTGAAACAAAACATATACCTTGAACGTTAATTCTGACAACAAGAAACATAATGAACAACAAGGGGTAAACCATTTTTTACTAACTTTGTTGTTCATTATTAGTCATTGTATGTGGTTAGTAATTATTTCCGAAATTTATGTGTATAGGTTAATAAGAATCCCCCTGTATAATAAAAATAATTTTATATTGTAACAAGATGTTATTTACTTTTATCAAAATATACCTTTATACTACAAACAGTTAACCTATATGAGACGATTTTGTGTTGAATATGCATTTTTATTGTATTAAAGCTATAACTATAAGTATAAATTATAATTCTAAAATTTGCTGATAAAGTGTAATCCAACCAACCTTGAAATAATTATATGAAAAATGATTAGGAGATGAGGCTTCATTGTTTTTTCTATTTATTAAAATAAAAAATTAAGCCATGCTAATTTTGGGTTTATTGATACACATACCCCAAATTTTATTAAAATATTTGGGACAAAAGCCACACAGTCTATAAAACTAATTAGGTGGTGTAACCCTTAACTAAAGTAAGTTAAAACAAATGTTCCAGTCACATACAAGATGTATTATCATGTTTACCGTATTTATAAATATTTTGTCAGATCTTTACAGATTTTACATGTTTTAATATTTTGTCAACTTCTAATTAAAAACTTTTAAAAATTATTTTAATAAGTTTGCTAGAAGTTTTTATACATTAATAGATATAAAATAAATCAAATTTTATTTTGTACCTTTTCATACTGGACGTCAGTAAAAGAAAATTAACAAAATGTAAATTAGTGGAAAATTGGCAGATTAATGTCATGTAAGAAGGTTTTATATAAGGCTTTTTAAATTGCACTACTGGGAAGGTTATGTTTAAGTTGGTAGACCTGCATAACTTGCATATGAAATAGCCATAACCAAGTATTTCTTCACAATATACTCTTTTTCTATAAATTCTATGTGTTTTTTTAATGAGATTAATTACACTTTAATTATTACTTTGCTACACATCTTTGATAGTAGTCATTTTATCACTTTTTATAACAACCATCACGCACTACTTCCACTTAGCAGACCCTCTTAGAATTTAATAACACACATCTATTTATTCCTATTTACAAAATTATACAAATATCACAGCAAGTCTTTAATGGCACCACCAAACCATACCATCACCAGAGGCAAAAGATATTGCATCAATGCCCTGGTGAGTGACATTGAGTTTGTATTAGCACTTGAAGAAGTCCTTACAACTTCCGGAGTTGATGTACTACTTAGTGGAGGCATTATTGTAGGATATGCATTGTCTATTCTGTTTACATTAACCTTATATACTGGATCTTCATTTTCTTCTTGGTCATCTTCCTTCTCTTGTTCTTCATTTCCGTCTCCAGAACCAGAACCACTTCCATCAAAACTTTCTTCAGTGTCATCAATTATTTCTACTTCCATCCCTTGGTACGCTTTTCTTAATTTTTCCGTTAATCCATTTAAAACGTAAATTTGTTCGGTAATAATAGGAATTTCTGTTGGGCCAAATTTGGATTTGGATTTCTCATATGTTCCTACCATTGTACCATTCCAACATTTACCATTTTCGCTAGGTCCAGCTGAGATTGTTTCATTGTTGCAGTACTGGTACGGTAATTGCAGCCAGAATTGTTTGGTGTCCTTAACTTTCTAAAAATATTGCCCTATTAAAATTATGTAAATTTTGTTAAAAGTATAAAAACTATAATCATTACTCAAAAGTCAAATGTATATAAAATATAAAGAAAGTTTCTTTAAAATAAAAAATTATTTAATAAAAGGGAATTAAAGAAAATCTGGCGTTTAAATTATTCAGGTATTAAGTGATTGGTATGTATTTTAAAGAACTCCTAATTAAATATTGCTATTTAAACAGATATAGAGAGTAAACATCAAACTTAAATTAATTTCCTTAAACAGAATCTGTTCGATTTCTTTTAATGTTAGTTTGATTGATTTGATTTGGTATTTAGTTACATCTTGTTAACTGATGGTTGGGTCGACGCGAGCCCCGAAAAATTAAACTCGGGCATCGAGTCGCATTCCAAGCCAGATGTGTCAGTTTTTGAATACACAGGGTTACATCTGCGCGAGAGCATTAAGTTAAAGTTCCTTTATGGTTTATGAGTGCAATGTGCAATGGAAAATTAAACTGCCAATTTATTAAAAGGTTACTCAGTTATTAATAGGAAACTTATTTTTTTTTAGTTTTTAATAAGTAAAGTAGTAAGTATTAAAATTTTATTTTAGTTTGTTCTTTTATGTTCATGGAGAAAATGTATTGAGGAAAACGTTAAATACAGAATAGTGTTGTTAAAACGAAGTTTCTGGTGATTTCTAAATTGTAAGTGGTTGTAATATATTACAGAAATAACTAAGTATAAAAAGAAAATATTTATAGAAAACTAAAGAAAATATTCTATGGGCTACGTTTGGCCTCATACCATCGATATAAACATAAAGGTTGTCTCGCTCCTTTTCACGCATTGGCAAAAATTGCCCATGAAGGCTTTGAAGTGGCACGATGTTTATAATAAAGAGAAATATTTTGTTATTTATCCGAATAAATCCGAAGTAGTATTGTATAAGGTGGTACTATCGCGTTCCTAAAACGTGTCGTTAAATTAATTCGTCATTAAGGTAATTTCTGAACTTTCGGGACGTCGCCGTCGCAAACTTTTAAAAAGGTGTTAATTTATATTATTTTTATCCCTAGATTTTCTAGATTGTGGAACCTGCTGCCCGCGGAGGTCTTTCCTTCCCCCAAATCTTCAAGTATTTAAGTCCCGCATCAACAAACTCCCTCTTACCTCGCTTAAGACACCCACGGTACGTTAATATTTAGGCTTTTAGCCTTCGTGGTTTGTCCAATGATAAAAAAAAATCACACTGGGTTAGTAAATAGTACCGCAACTTTTAGATATCTTTAAAACCGCTAAAGCTACATTTACCAAATTTGATATCTAAGGTTTTGGACTTGTGTTGTCCCTTTCCCAGTTTTGTGCTACACGAATATTTTTCAGTCTTTTAAATGGAATAACCCATTTATTTTTATTGCATTAAATTGGATGGATTAAATTTTAAAAGTTTCTAAATTTTCAAATCTATTAGTTGTTGTTAAGATATGATACACTACACTTTCCGCAAAAAGTAGTTTAGGGTCTAAATATCTTTAAAACCGCTAAAGCTATTTTTACAAAATTTGGTATTTAGATGTTTCTTGGCATGCCTAATTGATCAAACATATCCGCATTGTTGCCAAATTTTATTAAAATTGCGGTGTTGTCACTAGTAAAGATTAAATTTTGAAAATTTGGAATGTTACTAAAGTTGACACGCTCCTTTTATTTCAATTAAAAGAAATTGGACATTTTATTTAAAATATCAAAAATATTACATGTAGAGCAAAACTGAAAAATCTGGTAATAATGACAGTATCATTGTTCAATTCTACTTGCCCAGGCATCCTGAAATGCCAAATTTTGTAAACGCAGCTTAAGTGGTTTTAGAAATATTTGAGCGCATCTGAACTTTTACCTAAAATGTGGTGTATCTATCTTAGTAGCTAGTAAAAATGGAATTTTGAAAATTTGTGGACTGACTGAATTAAGCCTGCGCAATTTATTGCAATGAAAATAAATGGGACATTCCATTAAAAAAAAAAACGAAAAAATACGTGTAGCACAAAACAGCGAAATCTGGCAACAGTGCCGATATCACTATTTAATTCCACATGTCCAAAACACCTTAGATAGATTTCTTGATTAAAAAATTCTTTAAAAAAATGGCACCTGTCTTACTTCAGCGACGCTAACAATAATTGTAGGTCCCGTGACTTGAAACCAAAACTTCGATCGCTAGGTAATAATCGAGGTAATAATAGTAACGCTCTCAAGTTGACTTTTCTTTAATTAAAAAACTGCATTTTTTTATGATATTAGCTTATACCTTTGTTAGTATTACTGGTATAAAAAAATCCTAAAAGAAAAGTAAATAATAAAATGAAATGTAACATAGCAACTCATACAATCAATCAAAAATAGATAAGGCGCAAAGATTTTTATCTTTCTATTCTTAACATATGATGAGACACAGATATTAGATCAGGTAAATGTAACTTTAGCGGTTTTAAAGATATTTAAAAGTTGCGGTTCTTTTTACTAATCCAGTAGGGATCCAGTATTTAAGCTTCTTGCAATCCTTTGTAGGCTGTCTTCAAATATATATATATAAAAAATACTTTCAACGAGTCATTGCCTCCAAAATAAAAAATATTTTAAATGGTTTAATACGTAAATTATTCCCTTATTAATTCAGATAAAAAAATATTTACAGTAATAAAACGCCAACGCACACGAATTAAATTCCTGAAAAATTAAATCAGCTAGACATGGATCCATTTGTAGGCTCACAGTTTACTTTATTGTAATGACTGGTAATTCTGGAAAAGATGTTTTTACGGATATACCCATCTGCTTTGGCTTTAAATGTAAACAAAATCTTGATATATCGGGAGTTGTTTTAACAGATGAGGTACAAACACAATATAAATCAACCTGATCCGTTGTTTGTTTTATTTTGGCACTTTTTCTTACGGGGTAATTTGTTACTTTCAGTTAATGTTTTCACATTAGATGATATTAGTTGTTGATAATATTTCCTATCAGGCTTTCTAAAGAAGTGTTTTCTTTTCATCAAAGTGGTATGGTTTATTTTTGCTGACGCGAGAAAAAGAAACCAATCAAAATATTTTCCTAACAAATCTAAAGGTAAATTGATCATAAATAGCTCAGTCGATTACACGATACATTTTAAAATGTCTCTAAAAACGACTTATGATATGATGATAAAAATGTTTTCTTACAGGAGCATAAAATTACCAGGTTTATCTATTTGAGGAGCTCCAAATCAAGACGCAGTATATTGATAATTTTCTCTTCGGGTTTTAGTCCCTGGGCCAGTAATGAAATTGACTTCATGATACAAACACTTTTAAAATCTTTTTGGGAGAGGTTCCTCTTGACGAATCTACCATGAATATCCGTTCATACCGCCATATATGGAAGCGGCGCAGTAACCCAGCCTGTCAATGTCAAATGTTTCGAGTGTCGGACTGGGCAAACGCTTCTTTTTTGTCGGACAAGTTTACCACAATGTTTTACCTACAATTTTTAAACATTGTGCCAAAAATCATAATGGTTACAGTTATGAAACCCGCCCAATCCGATACCCAAAAAATGTCAAAGACCTTTATGGTTCGTGAGTGTAACTGCCTCTTCATATTAGCGGAAGACGGAAATACGGGCGACGGACCAACGCTATCTGTATGGAGTCTTATAAGACCTTTTATACGTAGAGAACGCGAAAAGTCGGCAAACTCAAAGGCTTCGTATAATTATCACTCTGTCCGTGGAAAACCGGCTTAATGTGAAAAGGCGCTAACACTTACGATTTTTGGCACAATATAAAAATTGCATGTAAAACGTTGTGGTAAACTAGTCCGACAAAAAAAGTGGTAGACTCGCCAACAAGAACCCCTCTAAAAAGGTTTTAAAGTTTTCCTATGATAAAGTCCATTTCATTACTGGCCCAGGGAGGGTTTAGAGCATTAAAAGAGTTAATTAGCCCACCCCCATATAAGTTAGTTTGTAAGTTCTGAAGGGTGGGTGTTTTAAAATTAAAATGACAAATGACAAAACTGTTATACTTACAACTTTAATTTCGCCTATTAATTTATCTAAATTCGGTGTAGAATCCACCTTTTCCTGCTGAACTTTCTTGTTATGTTTCTTCTTTCCATTTCCCAATTTCATAGTTTCATATGGAATTTCCATATTAGGATTGTCCTCAGGAACATCTTCATATCCTGCAGTTCTTTTGGGCCTTTTTAACGTGGGCGTCCCACATTTTGACTGAATTTTTGAGATACCTCAGCTCCACTTTCCTGAAAGTTCATTACAGCTTCGGATATTTTAATATTTAAAGGTTCGACCACTGATTCTATGTTGTATGGTCCTATTAGACGATCTGCTACTTTTTCAATTGCATCTAAAAATAAAAATGTATAAATGAGTTAATTGGTTTAAAAAGGTTAATTTTTTTATTTAAGACACATTTTACGTAACTTTGCGCTCAAGTTTACATCAGCTCTTATTGAATGTGTAAAATGAGTTTGGTAAAATTTAAAAAATTAAAAATTAAAAATCTTAGCTACGCCCGTGATCTATTTTATAAAACAATAAAATAAAAGTTTTAGAACATTTTATCTTCTGCGATGCAGATTATAATTTAATTTCTTAGTGATTTATAGAAAAGATCATTATTCATTAATGTGTCATTAAGCCACTTCCTCCTATAAACCTAAATTAAACTTAACCATTGACACATTGACAGTTTTATGGAATGTTAGGCTAAACAGCATTTTTAGCAGAATCGTAATATGCTTTAAATGTTTAAAAGATCTTTTCAGTGAGATTTCATTTTATTTGATTTGTAAACCTTGGGGCAAAAACCGGACAAGTCCAGATTTCAAAATTGTTGGAAATTAAAAGAAAAGTATACATATAGCATATGATGTATATTCTGGGGTAAAATTATTATAAACAAAATTATTTTTGTTCCTTGCATTTCCAATTTTTATAGACTTTATAGACGCTACTATTTGGTTTATTAGGCGTCATTCTAAAAAACAAAGGATGAGGAAATTTTAAAAAATTTGGACTTGTCCCAGTTTTTCCCCAAAAGTTATAAAGATACATTTTTATTAAAAATAAACACACATATAAATGGTAATTGAATTAAAAAAGAGTGGTGGGTTCTTCTGAAGTTTCGATATTTTTAGGATTTCAGTATCTTTGTCTAAAATATTATCAGCTTTTGAAACATATTTCTGTACTAAAACCATAGCATCTTTTACTTTTTTCTCGTTAATTTTAACAAGAAAAAACTGCTGTGTATTTATATTTGATAATTAGAAAATGCTCTACGATTTTTTTTGCAAAAAATTTGCCATATTATGCTGGAAGAAACGTTGACTCACAGAATTTAATTTCAAATAGCACTCTTGGAGGTTTTGTTCATACTAGAAAATGAAGCTATAAATAGGGGTTTAAAATGTTCGGTAAAGACCGTTATAATATTCTGAGTATTATTAACAAGGCAACACCTTTTAGGGTTTCAAAAAATATATATTAGACTACACACTTAACTGTTAGTATGCAGATTTTTTCCGCGTGGTATATCCCGGCCATAGATAAGTTAAACGTTTAGTGCAAAAATCACACCAATCTGGACTTGTCAGCCTTTTGGTCTAAACTAGGTTGTTGACTATGTTCAAAATTCTTATAGCGACGTTAATATGCTTCGGATTAGTACGATTTTTTCACCAATCTATGGTCCTTCCTTGAAACAACACGACTACGTGAAAATGTGATTTTGGTCCAAAAATGGACTTGTCTGGGTTTTGCCCCAAAGTCTTCAATTAATTATGGGAATATAGAGAGAGCATCGACCAGGGCGAATTTTAAACAACTACAATCTATATTCAAGCTGTTGAAAATTGGAGTTTAACATTTCTATGGAGTGGACATGTAGTTGGAGTTAGTTGTCTGTCTTAGCGGTGCACTGTGCAGCGATCTGTGGCCAAAAACCTACTTTGCGTTTTTAAGCGCGGGTCCTTAGTATAAATTGACCAAATAATCATATCCTAAAATCATAGCTTTATATGTCCTCGCATCATTTAAATTTATCGCATTAAGGTACAGACAAATTTCAGATAGTATATTAACAGTTATTAGTCTTATTTGATGGAGGCGACAAATAGATACAAATTTTCTAATAATTACATGTAAAAGACCTAAATATTTAATGTATATCAATTTGTTTTTCGTATTAAAAGAAAATGGTTTAGATTTTTATTTATTGTTTTGTTTTGGCAAATTCACTAAGCTATAAAAAACATATAGATATGCAAATTTTTGCTATTTTGTAGCAAATTTAATGTAGATTAAGGCTATTATACTTAGAATTGCAAATATTTGCAACACTTCTAAAAAGAGATCCTTTTTACTCTGCAAGAGTTACCTACGGAAAACTGTTTTAAACCTTGGGGGTTTCAACAATAGGGCAAGAAAAAAAGTTGTAATAGAGCTAATTATAAATGCTTTTAACATACATGATTCTGATGATCCAAAAGTAATTAGTACAACTCATTAATTCTAAATATTATTCACAGTTTTTACATACATACGGGGAGTAATTATACAGGGTATGATTCCATAGCCTATTTTAGGAAGGAAAGTTTATATGAACATATGTCCTAAACGTCTTACCTTTGAGATACAGGGTGTTAAAATTTTAAAAAAACCGAAAAATTTCAAACACAATTATTTTAGTAAATCTGTTATACTGGATATAAACCTTATTTAAATGGGTATTTAATATTTTTTGTTACATAATTGCTAATTAAAAATTATAAAACCTAATTTTTAAAAGAAAAAATCCCGCAATGCTTCTTTTATGGTCTAAAAATATGCAATTAAGTAAATTCTATTTTTTTCTCTTAAACTAAACAAGATACGGAAAAAAATTAAGAGACATAAAAGCTGTGTTTTTATTTGCTTAATCTAAATAAAGCACACAAATTTTACACACATTTACACCGTCAGTGGCGTACCGCTTTTTTGTTGGAAATATTCCTTCAGTTGCCTCTCGAGACGCCACTGCTCTTATTAAATGTAATTAAGTTAGTGATAAATTACTTCCTTAATGTCATTACTAATAATTCCAAATTAAAACAAAATTCCGTTAAGAAGCGTTGGGATATTTAAAAAATATATATATATTTTTTTGAAATTTTAACACTCTGTATCTCAACAGTTAAGAGGGGTTTAGGACATATATTTATATGAACTTTTTTCTTAAAATAAGGTAGGGAACCATACCCTGTATTTTTAGCCATCAATTAAATTACACCCGGTATAGTAAGTATAAATAATACCGGAAGTTTGGTTTTAAATTTACACCCCTTAACTTTTTTCTTTTTAATCCTAAAAATTAACAAAAATATTGGTTTGTTGGGTTAATTTTGTAATTTTTAAATCAAATATCAAATTTTTATTATCTCTTAAAAATATACAGGGTAGGAGAAAAAGTATAATACTTTATAGGCAACACCATGTATATTATATCACCATTATACAGATCGTTCAAAGCGCTTTAATTCTTTTTACAATTGATATGTTTATCTTTATTAGTTTTGAATATAATATTTGTGTCGAACAGTCCCATAAGCTCGCTGCACTGTGCGACGTTAGTTTCGTTAGATCAGTTATTGAAAATTTAGCTTAATAAACTGCAATCATGAAACTTACCGACAAATCCATCCCATCCGTCGCTTAGCTGTATTTGATGCTTTAGACACAAAGATACAGTATCTACACAGTATCCAGAACAAGCTCCAGATCCTACCTCACCTCTACAGTGACCACAAAGCTGCATGTGCGTCAACTCACGCAAACACTCTTCATCCATGCGCAAAGATGGAACTTCTCGAACTGCTTCAGCAGCTCGAGTAAGAGATTTGTAAAAGGTACGCGTGGCTACAAAAGATCGTCGTAGCTGTTGGCTCAATTTGTATGGAACGTCTCCAAATGGTTTCATTTCAGCCATGTGTTCATTGACACATTCTAAAAAAAAAGTAAGTAAATAAGTTCTAGAGTACCTATAATAATAAAATGAAAAAAATATTTAGCGTCATAAATGAATTTTGTTATTCTTATGATTGTAATTTTCCGATACCACTGAAAATTTTGACAAGCCAAAATTTTATTTACCTAAAAATTTCATGTTAAACACTAATGTTGTAGGTTATCTACAAGGTGTTTCAGAACTATAGGATCAAACTTCAAGGTGTAATTCCTTATGTTATTTTATAAAAAAAGTTCCTATAAACATATGTCCGGAGTTGTTTCCTTACTGAGATACAGGGCGTTAAAATTCAAGAAAAAAATAAGTTTTTCCTAAATATTTGTAATATGCTTGGGCCGATTTAATTTAAATTTGGTACATTTATTTAAAGGAATAAGGCGCTTATTTAGTCCTAACTACATTGTTATTATTGGGCCCAGTGGCGTCTCAGTGGGCACCGCAACTTATACTATTGAGCAAAAAAATTACGCCACTAACTTTTTGTGTTTTTATATTTTTATAATTATGCAATTAATAATACAACTTTTTAGTCTATTATATTCTTTTAATATCTCGCTTTGTTTTCGAGAAAAATAAATTAAGCCACTTTAAGTCATTCTAAAAACTAGCCCTAAACAGAATAAAATAAAATGTAAGATTAAAGAATAAAGAATTTCGATCTTAGTAAATAGGGAAAATGACAATTTTCGATAAAGTACACGACTGCTAATTTAATTTAATATAACTGTTTAATTTTAATTTTTGCTTTTTATATCATGTTGTCTATGGGAACTTATTAGAAGAAATGAAAGTAGCTTTAATATTTTTTCTCAAAAACCAGGGTTGATACAAAAAAATGAAAGACAGTAAAAAGTTGTAATATTAATTGATTAATTATAAAAACGTCAAAAAAGTGAGTGTCGTACTTTTTTGCTCAATAATATTAGTTGCGGTCCCCACTGAGACGACACTGGACCCAATAATAACAATATGGTTAGCGCTAAATAGGCGACCTATTTCTTTAAATAAATGTACCAAATTTTATCCAAATCGGCCTAAGCATATCAAAAATATTTATAAAAACTTATTTTTTTTCTTACATTTTAACGCCCTGTATCTCAGTAAGGAAGCAACTCCGGGCATATGTAAATATGAACTTTTTTCATAAAATAACATAAGGAATCACACCTTGACGTTTGATCCCATAGTTCTGAAACACCCTGTATATAAGCTAAGCATATTAGCACCAAGTAACTACTAACATGCGCCGTCCCAAAAGGTTTAAATTAGTGAAAAAGATATACAGGGTGTCTCTAAGAGAGAGAAAAATATGCAACCACTTATTCCTAAAGCTAAAATATGATGATTTAACCCAACTTACCTTAGTCCAAAAATTGATGATTTCATAAATACAAAGTATCAAAAATGTAATATGGTTTTAGTTATTTATAAAAAAATCTTTTGGGATACAGAGTGTTAAAATTAAAAAAAAATAACTGTATCTCAAAAGTTAAGGACATAGATTGGTATAAACTTTACATCTTAATATAACCTAAGAAGTCGCATTCTTATACTAAAACAATTCGAATAGCCTGAACCTGGCCATACAACAAGTGAATTTTTTAAATTCAGATATTTTACAAATGGCTGCCCAAATAAACTTTTACCACGTATTTAGATTTTATTTTTCACACCCCTTCATGGCTACCTTAATGTTTGGAGTTTATTGTTGAATTAAATATAATAATAGCAAGGCCAGATTGTATGGTGTATTATAGATGTCAGATATTTGGTTATGCGGCGTTATGCCATAAAATGCTTGATTTTAAAAATGTTGGGTACTAAGATTTTTTAAAATATTGCAAAAATTAGAGAAAGTATTTGGCAGATTTTTTGTACAGAGATGCGCAATAAACGGGAGAAATTGGCGCTAAAACCTCATTTTCGATTTTTTGTCAGTTACTTGGTGTTGCGGTATCGATGACGATAGATATTTTTTTATGTCAGGCTAGCAAGCCAAAAATTAAGGTTATTTTATAATTGTGATTTTCTATGCATATATTTGAAGGGTACAGGAATAAAACAAGGATTGTCACACAAACAACTTTCTAAAATATGACGCTTTTAATACTTAATTTCATTTTTATTCGGATTTCGCATCGACAATATATTAGTTTTATTTGAATGCTATTTTGGGCAATAAAAGTACAACGATATACCATTAGATCGCGCTAATAATCTCGATTTTAATAAAAATGGACATTCCTTATTTTACTCTTGGACCCTTCAGTTGTCAAAAAAAACCGTTCTAATTTATTAGTTTTTGAAAATGTGGTATCTGTGATATGTGCTTCCTGTCATGATTGTGTGGGATGAGTTGGGTCCACCTATACGAAGACATACACTTCAATATTAGTTCAGAAGCTGAGAGTTGTTACTGCAGGGGTGGAATATATATCATCGGCCAGAATGCGATTCTTTATTTAATTTTAGTGTGTTTCAATGTGGCCTATTTTTCTTGGTTTGCTAGTGTATGTAACTAAAGAAAGCAATAACTAACTACTTACCTAAATATTTGTCATCAAAATTATACTGCGCATTAATGACGGTGTACATCCTCTGATAAAGAATCCCGAAAAAAGTGTCCATGGTCTCCGATAGGCGCACGGTCCCCTTTTTATAGTACGTCTCCAACTCATTAAAGAAGTCACTAAATACCTCGGCATTCTGCAGGTAGATCTTGCCGTACGTTCTTTCAAACATCTCGTGGAATTCGCGTTTCGAATTGTTCATCATGTCTCGAAAAATCTCTGAAAAAGATTATTAGATAATAATCAAATGGAATTTTACATCTTTTAACAATACATTTTTGCTTCTGCCTTTTGTATACAGGCTGTTATTTAATTGATGGCTAAAATTACAGGGTTTGATTTCTTAGCTTATTTTAGAAAGAAAAGTTCATATGAACATATGTCCTAAACGTCTTAACTTTTAAGCTACAGGGTGTCAAAGTTTTAAGAAAAATCGTTTTCTTATCATAACTTTAAAAATCTGTGATATATTTTTTTAAATAAAATTTAACATTAACCTACTAAGCACCGATAGGCTTTTTTGATGTGAAAGTTCTTTAATTATTTTCACCAGTGGCGTCCGTACAGGATTTATACTGAACATTAAAAATATATATGATACGCCGTTGCTTTTTTTAAACAAAAATTCTTTGTCCCAGGGACCGTTTTCGCGTAAAAAAATAAAAATCGTTTTTGATGCATTTTTGGTATAGCAAAAATATTTTAAACTAGTAGGCGGGTGCTCTATTTTTAGTTTTTTTATGCGAAAACGATGCATAGTACGAAAAAATGTCAAGAAATTAAATTTGTTGCAAAACAATTGGGGATTTAAAAAACGATTTTTATTTTTGGAGAAAGCAATGGCGTCGCCTATATTTTTTTTTAATTTTTAGTTTTCATCCCGTATGGACGCCACTGATTGAAATATTTAAAAATGTTTTATGTTACAGAATAATATTGGTGCTTAGTAGGTTTGTGCCAAATTTCATGAAAAAATCTACAACAGTTTTAAAGTTATGTTAAGAAAACGATTTTTTCTTAAAATGTTAACACCCTGTAACCTAAAAGTTAAAAGAGGTGTAGGACATAATTATGTTTATATGAACTTTTCTCCTCAAAATAATCCAATAAAATGACACTTAGGGTACTCTGCTATTTAGGCATAAGCCTTCGTGGGATGTCACAAAGTTAAAAAAAACTATTTTCGTATTCATATTAAAGGACTTTAAACATTGAACTGTTTTTTAAAGTTTCTTTCTTCTACTACTACAAATATTAATATTTAAATAAAGCTAATACATATTTTTAAAGGAATTTTGATGCGCTACAAAAAGGTCCTTTGCCATTGTTCGATAAATTTACTCATTCAAAGGTTATTTGACTGAAGTTGAATCCAAAAGTAAATCGACGAATTTTTTTTGCGTCGCTACTAAAACCAGGTGAAAATTTTTTTAAAATATTAAGTAGTATATTCAGCAATAACTACTGAAAAGTTTATTTGTGGGTCTAATTTACACTAAGTATAATAATAATAATATAATTTGTTTAATGTACAAATTTTAAATACAATTGCATGCAAGAAATATTGCAACAAGAAATTTTTTAAAGCTGTTTTTACAATTTGGATGTTTTTGCTGCAATTTTTCGATCTGCGGACGCGCATTATTCTCTTTTTAAAAATTGCTGTAAATGCGCGTGTGCAGATCGAAAAATTGCGTCAAGAAAACTTTCATGCAAGAAATCTTTCAAACTGTAAAAACAGCTAAACCTATACTTAATTAGTTACATTATTAAATTCTATTTTATTTTTCTCATTTTAGAATCTGCATGAGGCCGTGATCAGAAGCCTTTTATTACCATTTTGATAAAGACTAAAATGTTGAATTTGTTTTTAGATATTCCACCCAAACACTAATTAGGTATGAGTTAAATTTTCTTTAGTGTTCTATTAATATTAACAATTAAATTTGTAAGTTGAGTTGTTGGTGATACCATGTAAGTTTAGTAAGTTCACAACGTACGGCATGTTTCTGTACAAACGAAAGTTAAAATAAGTCTTCATTCACTTCAAAAAAAAAAAATGTTTAAAGTGGTGCATTAACTTTGCCTAGGCGTGTATACATTCCTATTTGCTTATCAACCGAATATTCTCAGTTCATTAATATTTATTAGCTTTATTTTAAATATTTACATAATATATCCGTATGGTAGGATTTATCCTACGCACGGCCCTTGACTATCAATTTTGTCAATTTGCTGTTGCTATTGACAGCTGCTTATACAAAGATAAATTATATTTTAATACAAATAAAAGTTCAGGTACATTTTCCCACTAGCAGTAGTTGATGTATTGTGTATTTAACACAAAATACACGTTGATTAGTTCTGGCGAGCGATGATAAGGGTGACAATAGGTAAAACATTTAATTTTCCGATTTAGTAATAATTATGCTTTAGGCACTTTATATTGCTAATGAATACTTAGTAAGCAACTCGGGTTACTGAATATTTAAACCAATGAAATATTTTTTGTAGTAACTAAGGTTATTGACTTTTTAAACCAATAATTGGTTTTTAAAATTAAGCGACTTGGCAACCTTGCAATTGCAAATTTAGTTCATAATGACATTTCATAATTAAGTTTTGGTTGTTGTTGTTGCAGTTAATATTCTATTTTTTAAATAATGTGTATGATTTATTAAATGAATGTAATAAAACATAAAAAAATGGTTAGTCTGCAATAAGTGGTTGCTATCATGGATTTCGTTAAACATTTTGCAATGAAGCAAAATGTGCGAAGTCAGATTTGGTTTGTCTGCAGTTCAAGTCTAATTAAGAAAAAACATACGCTTTGTGGCTTTATATAGTTTCTCGGAAAGCTACTGTTATCCTGCTTTGTGTTATTTAGCTTATTAGACAATTATGCCTAATATTCTTTTGTAAAATTTAATGCCTTTCAGGTAATTTCTCTAAATATTCTTCACCAAATTGGATCTCGCTAGATACTCATGTTTATCAGCTGTTTAACCAAATTGCAACACTGTGCTCCTTAATTAATTGAATCGCGGATAGTGCCCAATAGTAGGGGAGCCCATGATGCTACATGGGGATTTACTCGAGCGTCATTAAGACCTATTGGGTTGCAAACTTAAATGATAAGAAAAAAAAATGTTATATCATGTATACCGTTTCATCGGTGGGGGAAGTGGCTATAGACTTTTCAATATGTCAAAAAATACTATTATTATTTCGACTTGTGGAAATCGTTCGTGTTGAATCGGATTATATGTTTTTCGTTATCCCTGAATTATTTTCTTTAAAATAAAAAAAAAGCCACGCTCAAAAATGTTATTTTGCTTTTGCGTTTTTCTTGCCCTCTGTTTTCTTTACGTCACTCTTAAATTGTCAGATTAGTGGAATATACACTGTTTGGAATATAATTAACTTACCCTATCTTAATCTGACGCGCTTGACAATTTCTGATGAATATATTTTTGTTTTTTATGATCGGCCCTGTATACGGAGCTCATATTAGGTGGAGGTACTTAACCGTGTACAAGGTATCCCCGGTATATAAATCTTCCGCGCTGTATAATGCCCGAAATTCCCTCTTGGGCTCCCCTACCACAAAGTATAGTTATCACATTAGGTGGCTAGTTTCAAAGTGTAAAATCTTTAAAATTAGATTTGAATGCGTTCTTTTTTAATTTCAAACACTCTGTTATGTAGTTATGGCCAAAAAGTGATTTATTAAAATTAAGTATTAAAAAATACAGATAGGATGGGGACATTCATCTTACTGTTCATCAATATTTTATTTCACCGAGGCGCAACTCACCCTAGAAACATCCCTGAATGCAGTAACCAAAAATTGAAATTTGGCTCTAGTAAGGCACTCATATTTTAATAATAGATAAAACATGAAACTCCTTTTTTATTATTTATTAAATTTAGGTCTTTAACCAATTATGACCAAAATAAAACGGTATTTTTGTACCACTACGTTTAGGCGGGTATGGTTGAAGTTGGTGTTGACATTTAATTCATATAGTTTGTGAAACAAACTATTACGGCGGCTGTATTGGGGCCATTGTTTTGTTAATAATGTTAATATTGAGCATGTTTCTTTTTACCAACATGCAATAAAAATTGCTTCGCTAGGCTGAGCAGACATAGTCTCTTGTTTTTTCAAGTACTGTAACGTTTTACATTTTTTAATTTAAACTGCAAATTTCCCACAAGATATAATTTATTCGGTTATTTCCGAAATTCAGAAGGGAATAAAGGCGAGCAACTAGAGTTAACATAAGATTTTGTTTAAAAACTGACACATGGGACCCACACAAAATATATACTCAATGCTATTGGCCATAAAAGTAACATAACACTTTGGTTAAGCAAAATATTATTTTAAAATTTGCAAAAAGAAGTTAATTTTTTGGTTAGACTCCTCCCCCACCCAAAAAAATCTATGTTTTAAAAGCAAATCCTTTACCCAAAGTATCTTTTATAAAATTCTTAAAAAATAAAATGCATTTAAAAACGCATTTAATATTTTAAAAACTTTAATGGATGTGGTCAATGGCGCCGGGAGAGGGTGCAGCAAATCCTTTACCCAAAGTATCTTTTATAAAATTCTTAAAAAATAAAATGCATTTAAAAACGCATTTAATATTTTAAAAACTTTAATGGATGTGGTCAATGGCGCCGGGAGAGGGTGCACTTGCACTCCTCTGGCTTTTTAATGTAATACCAGGTAATACCCACGCGATTTGAATTTAACAGAATATGTATGAAAAAGTACGTTTTGCTAGGTAAAAACCTTTATTTCTTCTTAAGGTGAAATTGTCAGATATAGTATAAGAAGGTACAATTTCTTACATAAAAATTTTTTTGCTCTTAAAAATGTTTTGCACCCCCTGAAAGTCATCATGGCGACGTCCATGTATTTGGTAGTTTAATTTTTTATTAATTCTGCCTAAACTTCATTATCACACATGATACTGTAGTGTTTCCGCATGTCTTACAAAAAATTGTCTATTTTAACTTTTTCTAAGTCAACTCTAGAAACAAATTAGGATCAAATAATATTTAAAAAATTGTATATTTTGGTGACCTGGCGATATTTAGTAATATTACGGAATTAAAGTTCTTCGCCGAAAAGATTGCCATAATTCTTAATGATACGTACATTTCAGAATGCCCATAAAGTACACCTTTGTAACGCCTTTGCTTTTGCTAATACACGGACTATATAATTTTCTTGAAAGTTAATTACACATTTTTAGCACGAAAAAGTTATAAACTACTTTTTGCCATCATTTCGTTTCTGAATGTGTTATTCACCCTTAATGACCTCTAATATTAAACATATTCCTCTTGGCATATTTAAACTTGTTTATAGTATGAAAATATATATTTTTAACCTGCAGAAAAGTAACGTTTCATTTTTTATAAAATTTTAAAAAGATATTGATGCACGATCATCTACATGGTGTCTCTAAAAGATCTGTACAATACTGCCGTCCAAAGAAAAAACGCTGTATGTTCATATTTTAATCCATATAACATACGATGTTTTTTTGTAGGACGGCAGAATATGTTACCACAAACTCTTTGCGCCAAAATACACTGATTTAACGCAATTTACCTTAGTCTAAAAGTGGATCGTTTGAGAAAGATTTCATTTTATTTTAGTTAATTTTAAATATATATTTTTAAAAATTAAACATTATTTCACAAAATTCGGTTTTAAGGGTTTTTTTAGGGTACTTAATGATTTGATTCGATATCTGCTTACGTTTCTCTGATAAAGTATAAAGGGAACCACCTGCAGTATTTTGCTTTTGTTTAAAATAAAATAACTAAAAATAACTCTTGCAGTTCCCAACAGAGAAACTCGTGGTGCCGCGCGTATGCATCCCTATACGGTTCAATTGGACAGGCCCCGAACTTCCCATTTCGTTCGTTCTTTTATCCCTAGAGTTTCTAGACTGTGGAACCTGCTGCCAGCGGAGGTCTTTCCTTCCCCCTCAAATCTTCAAGTTTTTAAGTCCCGTGTTAACAAACTTCCTCTTACCCTGCTTAAGACACCCACGGTACGTTAGTATCTAGGCTTTCAGCCTTCGTGGATTGTCCAAAGATATAAAAAAAACTTTTTGTGTTTTGTGTACTCGTTATAATATGACTCTAGTAAGTAAAAGTATTTATTATTTTGTATTTTTTACACAAAAAAGGTATACTTAGCAAACATCGTTATGAGGAACCGTTTTTGAGATATTTTACATTACGTGTTTTACTCAAACGATCGACCTTTCAATTAAAGTAAATTGCATTGGATCATTTAGTTTAAGGGGTTTGTGCAGTGGCGTTGTCGTGCCTTGAAGGGGCCCCAGACAATGAGTTAGAGGGACCAAATTTTTTTTTTTTTTTTTTGAAGAACAATTAAACAAAAGGCCCCACTTTCTTAATTTAGCCAACAGTTTTACACTTTTCGAGCACCTATTTTTTTTTCTTTTTTGCTTACACAAGTTTAGGGACCAATGTAGCCCGAGGGCCCCGTATCATTGATACGGCTGATACGGTGGTACCTTTTAAAGACATCCTGGTGGCTTAGATCGAGGGTGAGTTAATGCAATGAAATTTTTGTGGGGAATAAATCGTTTAATCTAAAATATCTAAAAAATCTTATTTTAATTTAAGGATTCTACCATAACAGTTTGGCACACAACCACCTTGTTATTATATTTTATAAGAGAAAATCACCTTCTTTAAATTAAATTTTTTCCAAGTGGTTTATTAGCTGAAATAAAAGAACAAAAAAAGCATCAATTTATCAGCTTATATTTTTTTACTTACCGTCAAATTTTTTTGCTCTTGTTTCTATTAAAGACGAAACTTTTAATACTGCTTCCTTTAAATACCTTTCTATATACGATTGACTATATCGTAACATATTTTCTTCTAAATTTGCACTACAGCAGCTGCCCTCACCACAAAACAAGCCTGCAACAAAAAAGAAAATGTCATTACTAAGTACAAATTAAGCCGCAGTTAAATGGTAATTTTAGGAAAATGGCTTTTGTCCAGGCAAATAGTGTTTTTGTTTAATAAAGCGAATTAAATAAAAAAATATTAAAAACTAACTATGACACCCCCCCAACGTGACAGTTTTGCATGACTGTCTATTGTGCTTCGAACCAACCAATTTACACGTGCTTGTGCTTTTTACTGTAGTCTGCAAAACACGCTGTACGCCAAATAGGTTATTAAATATATCACAGTCATTTACCTAACTAGGACCACGCCAAATGCAATTTTTTTAGGTAAATGGCTTTAAATAAAAATTATTTTCATGAAGTCATTTGCCCAGGTAGAAAGAATAGACGGAAGCTATTTCCTAAAATTACCATTTGACTGCGACATATACATCAAAATCAAATATCGGTAGTTTTTTCTAGTTTTTTTGCTTTTAGTCTTATGTTTATTAAATTATAGAATAAACTATTTTTATTTATCTCTTTTTTGCACTAAAACTTTATTCAATAACGTATTAAACATAATCCTAGGATTCTTCTAGCATTTAAAAAATATAATAATTATTAAGAAATTTTGAAAACTCTTGTTTAAGAGTACATTAACCAAAGTAATTTTTAAAAAGCTTATACATAAAAACATTAAAATTCAATTCTTGTCCATAATTAAATAATGATATTGGACAACCAAGAAAAACCATGTACGAATATGAATTTTAATTAGCATATTATCTTCATTATAAGTATATTATTGTTTCTTTATCGTCCGACATTTTTGACATATTATTCAAAACATTTAAATTTTAACTCGTTTTTATTTCAGAATAATTTTACAGCCAGGTCTAGACAGTAAGTATGTGTAATGAATTATGCGCCATTTATTATAAACATCAGGTCAGCAGACCACATGACATCACCAGATGTTTTTTTTCGCCAAACAATAATCATATAAAAAGTTTCAAAGGATGTAATGACTAATTTGCACATTCCCCAAAATAAATGACCGAAAAATTATTAATAACAAATCCACTTTAAATCACAAGTGTATGTACTGGAAACCACATAGCTTTGTAAAGTTCGAAGAGCTTTTTACTGCTTAAATGAGAAAAATGCTTTACTAAAAATTTAAAATATTTGGTATAGTTATAATTAAATTCATGGAAAATATACAGGATACATAAAAAGGTGAGGTGTTCCTCCTTGGTTAGCTTAAGCTTGCTCTTGCTGGTTCCGTACCGGTCTTTCAACGTATGTGAATGTGGTAGACAATGCATTATTATCAGTGTTAAAAGAAGAAGGGTTATGGACTTCCATTGTCTTTATTTCATTTAGCCACACAACGTTTTGGGCTGTACTATCTCTGTCCATTTTCTAGTGTAAACTGAGGCTACGAAAAACCAAGCTTAAGCTAACAAAGGAGAAAGTCAACATCACCTTTCTATGGGGATAGAAACAAATGCAAAAATACTAGTTTAGTAGAAAAAAAAACGACTTTATTTTAAAGTCTTAAATATCCGCTAAAACACACATTTTATTATGTCGTCGCTGTTTTTATATAGACGTGACGTCACCATAAATAGGGGTGTGTTCCTCTTTCACAAATAACTATCTGGGGCAGAATCTTTAAGCACATGTATATTTTTAAAGCTTATAGTTCGAATTATCGAATAAAAAAATTTAACATCCGAAAAAAGGACACAAAATATATCTTCCTAATACCTACATAAAACAAACTGCAAGATCAGGATATAAATCAATAACTGTATTTAAGAAGGACATGCTAAAAATATACTTTTCTGTAAAAGCTTGTTAAAATGGTCAATATATCACCTTATTCCTTATGTTGCTTTTATTTTAATAAAGATGTATAGTTTAGTATTGACACAGTCTATTATTTATATTATTTCTTCTGAATAAAAAGTGCAATAACTCATAAAGTGAAAATATAAATACAATGAATTTAAATACAGGGAGGTAAAAATTGACAAGAGGCGCCACAAGAAATCTCCTAAATCATGGAATAATTATTATCGATTTATTCCTTAAACGTTTTGACTGGAGATGGGTCATAAAACATCTTAAAACTGAGAACAACAGTTTTCTACCTGTAAAAGTCGCCGACAAACAAAGCAAAACATAAAAATAAATCCTTCAACTAGGACTTAAGGTAGTTGGGTATGAATAGAAACTTACCAAAAGATACAGAGGTGCGATAAAAGAACCAACTTAATTAAGGGTAACTTTCAGATAAAACGGACACTCTCGTGTGCGTGATACCGGTACTTTTTATCCCAACAAAAACATAAATGTGAAAAAGGTGAGCCAAGTTCAATACTAAAATTACGCTGGGTTGTAGGCTTTGCCGCAAAAAGAATGGAGATCCAAATGAGTGCCAAGTTCTGTAGAAAATCAAAATATGTATTTATAGGAAAAAATTACATTATAAACAAGTTGAAACGCTATTTCTTTGTTTTACTGAATGCCCATAACAACTGCTGTTGTTTAAAAATTATAGATCTTAAAGTAGGTTAACCGGGGTATACACGGCCATGCAAAACTGTCACATCTGTCAAAAAACCCAAAGCTCGCGCGCAAATTTGACCGTGTGTATTAAAAGATTGCCACATCTGGCTTGGCATGCGACTCGATGCTCGAGTTTGATTTTTCGGGGCGCGCGTCCTGCAAACTTGTGCATGTGTAGGACCTGTAAGTTAACGTTTCAGTTTGGGAACATCGTTTACAGGGTTATATTGTTGGTTTTGAGTTAAGAAAATGGCTCTTTGGCGCCAGGAAGATGTATGGCGTGATTTTATAGATATGTACCAGGGTTATCCATGCTTTTGAAAGTTAAAAGTAATGAATACATTGACACAAATAAAAAATGTTTTCGCTGAATTACGTTTATGTTCAAGTTGATCACACCACCAGCTGCCAAAACTGACGCTGAACTGACAGGTACATCTGAATCGTGTGTATCAAAAGCTACATTTGACATTTGCTTTCATGCAAATGCGTTTCAGGTTTGCCTGACTGTGTATACCCGGTTTAGAGTTGAAAAGCATACCTACATATACATTGTATTACCATAAAACTGCTGATGTTAAATTTGGCGAAAAGTTCTTTTGTAGCAATAGGCGATGTCGGCCCGTTTTGGCACCCCAGTTTAGTTGGTTAAATGCCTACCAACCAATTTTGGATGTCAAAATAGTGACGTTACGCCAAATTTGGTACCCCTTTTGGTTTGTCAAATGCTATACTGTGGCTTGTGGGTAGGTGGATAAGTGTGGTATGCTCTCATCCTTTTCTAAAGCTGTTGGTTTTACTCTAAATGTTATTTCTTTTAATAATAAAACATAGCATAAGCCCAAAATAAATAAATTTAAATATTTTAATTTAATTATTGCTGCTGAATAAACAATTTTATAAAAAGCAGTAAATCATTAGGTAAGATTTTTCTTCTATTTAACTACCAAAAATGTACCAAACGAATTCGGATGCTAGCATACACAATATTCACGGTTGTGACGTGAAACGGTGTCGGCCCAACAGCGACCGGCTTATCTGCAACTGATAATAAAATCGGCGCATTAGCGACCAAATTTTTTCAAACCCCCATTTTTCTACCTGGTGGGTCTAGAATACATTAAATTTAAGACGCCCTGTTGCCAGTTGTAGGTACTTAATTAAATCCAAGACTAATACACTTACGAATGATTAGTTTTGGTAAGCAATGACTTTGTTTCAATTCATTAATTAAACCCAAGATGAATACACACATACATATATTGCAATACGTATGTTCTTTTATTTTATACTTACGTAAATTTGTAGGCCTCTATATGCAATAAATAAATAATATTATAAATGTATCTACAATTTCTTTCTTTTTAAAAATATTTTACAAAAAGAAAACAACTGGATGGGAAGAGTTTATAAATAACTTGACAACAATGCTTATGCTTCATTCAGGTTCACTCTTATGTAAATCCATAGGTCACTTATAGGTCGGTTTTATTGCTTTTTAATGATCGGTCGCAGATGAGCCGGTCGCAGATAATTGTTATCTACCAAAGTCGGAGTACCAAAACGGGCCGAAATTGCCTAATTTATCATTTGTTGGTGGAAAACATCCATACAGTTTTTTTTTAAACGTAACTTATTGTAAAATTTGCTATAAATACCGTTTCGCTTTTTCTTCATAAAAATAACTAAATATCGTATTCGGTGTAAGAGAGGGCTAACTAATTGTGGTTTTTAAAAATAAGGCAAAAAACACTCAAACGCTTTAAATCTTTACTTAAGACCACTTGAGAATCTTTGGCGACAAATAAATAGTGTACAAAATTTCAAGCGGCTACATTTTCTTCAATATACATACTTCTTACAAGATGTTTCATTTTAATTTTAAATATCGCGAAAAAAAGAGTTTAAAAAAATGTGTTTGACAAAATTGTTTGGTGTTTTGACTTAACATTCTGTTAGTGTATCCGTTACCATTTTTTTTTCTAAAGCTATTAATGGAATAAGAAAAAACCAAACACATTTCTATACTTTTAATTACAAAATTACATATTTTTAATGAATCTTATGGGCAAAGAAAAAATCAATATTTTCCATTGGAAAAAAATAATTTTACATCTTCATAACTTTTTAACATAAAACACAAATATAAACACTGTTTTGTAGGGTTCATTCCATGGTATTGGTATTTGTCATCACTTGATAAGATATACGGGATACGACAAAAAGTAAAAAAAATTAAATGGTTCACCCTGTATATTCAATTATTATTATAAAAGATATTTTAAAAAACGTTACAAAAATGCTACATTTGATAGGTCTTTTTTAACAGTTTTGAAAATACTGCCATTTTTAATTAAGTTTACTACTTGCAAAGATTGCAATTATTGCAATTGTGATATACCTATAATAATAGATAACCCTCATTTAGATCCGCAGTGGCAAGAATCATACTTCATGATTTTTACGACCTCGCGCACAAAACAAAGCCGGGGTGGACAAACATGCGCACTTAAAAGCCATGGCAGAATACCAACACCGGCACACCGTGCCCCCGTCCGCGGTCTGACCGTGACGTTCATTAGCTACCGAACGGGAAACCAGTGCCGTATTAACCATTGGGCTGACTAGGCTACAGCCTAGGGCGCCATGATCAAAATAGGCGCCAGACAGGACAGGGGAGTAACAGGCGCTAGACAGGGGAGTTTTTCTCTGTGAATAAGGTGCTTTGGAATGAAATAGGCGCGAAAAAAGGAGGAAATGATTTTTATATATATATATATTTTTTTATTTCAGGTGGTAAAGTAAGGCGCCTGGCACTCAAAATAGGCGCTACGGAGGAAAAGACCTTTTTTTTGCTCGTCAAAAATTTTTTGGTGGAAAATAAGTGCTCCGGGAATTCTAGCCTAGGGCGCCTCTAACAGTTAATACGGCCCTGCGGGAAACACAGGCAAGGCCTCGTAAATTCTTTCCAATAATACGTATAGTCTGTTTGGCGCCTGCTCGTCAAACTTGAGGGATGAGTGGTATCCAAGTGCACAAACACATTTTTTCGCCCATGAAAAGTAACTTTGGTTTCGCACAGGTAATAACATTGGCAATCCATCAAGATCAGTGGATATACCTAATTGAAATTTACACTTATTGTTCAGACTTGGATGGCCATATTTTCAAAACTAATAAAGATAGATATATGAAATAAAGTTTTTTTAAAGCTCTTTGAAATATCTTTTTAATAATTATATAATATACACGGTGTTCCATTTATAAATAAAAAACATACTTTCTGTCGTCCCCTGCATATCTTAGGAGATAATGAAATTCTGATAACTGATTCGAAAACTACAGAATAAACTTAACCAAACTGATATTTTTATTTATTTTGTAAAAAATATATTAGGGAAGGTATAAATTAATAACTTTACACCTGGTACATAAAACATTGTGCAAATTTTATTATTTAATGTAAACATATATGAGACTATAAACCAGAACTAAACAGGCTTCTCATAAATAATGGTATAACTCAACACCATCAGGTTTTTTTAATGGAAGATTCTAGTTTATAAATATAAGTTTAATTTGAAACGTGATTTTAATGGAAAATAAATTAAACCAATTCTAATTAAGCCAATACTGTCTAATACGCCGTCTACGCTAGAAAGACACGTTTTCTGCTTTTTTTAAATTTTATTCATCGAAGGTAATATTTCGTCTAGTTTCCCCATTTTAAGGTATATAAGGAAACTCCACTGATGGGGTTTACAAGAGAATAAATAAATAAAAATTAATTTTTCAAGATAAAGTAATTCATTATAAAAATTTTTGGTTTTTAAAAATATTATTTACAAGGAGAAAATGTTAATTTTGTATACAGGGTTCGCAAAATATGCAAAATATCAATTAAAAATGCATTTTAAACAACTTTAATATTGTTACTTACAGAGGTATCAAAAAGTTTTATAAAACGATTTTAGAATTATTAAAATTTTAAATTTTTAAAATAAAAATACTAAAAACCATTATAATTTGCTTATTGAACACCTGTTTTATTCAAATTCCTATAAAACACAATTTTTCAGCTGTAAACAAGTAATGTGATCAAGGCAAATTTTTCTAATGACATCTTGCTAAAAAATAAAAAATTAAGATAGTTTACTCTTCGAAAAAATAATAATTATTAAGTTTTTGCGAACCCTGTATAGAAAATTACCATTTTTTTTTCGTGAATCATTTTTTTACAAGCAATAATTTTTTCAGAAGAATGAATTTTTTAAAAAAATTAAATTTTTGGTTCATTTGTCCTCTTGTAAACCCCAATCGTGAACAGTCTGTATATTTTTTTAGACAATTCTAACATGACTAGCTAGGCTTTAAATTGACAGATGGCAGTTTTTTTATGATTTAAATTAAGTTAATCCGGATTTTCTACAGTTTTTGTTGCTCGTGATCGTAAAATCCAGTTCTTTTTCCACTTCACATTTTTAGTGCCACTTTTAATTTGTTAAACATTCTTTTTATTAATTAAAACTGTTTGTGTGAAATACGGTTTTTTTAAGGAAGTGCGATAACAAAATGTATTATTAAAGCCATCTTCCTTAGCGACCTGAAAAACATGGGATATATGAAAAGGTTAGAAAATTTGTTTTACGTTAGAAAAATGCTAAAAATGCACCAAAAGTTATGAAATATTAAATATGGACCTAGACAATCTCACTTCTCTTAGCTGTATGGTTTTCTGATATATTTTTGCATTATAAACGCAAATTCGTGATCAAGTCCGTATTTTTTTATAACCTGTAAAAACCATAAAAACATCAGCAAATTTAAAAGTTTTCTTCTGTCTACTAATTAGTGTATAGGGAAAAAATATCATAAACCATCATCATATCTATGATAACTAAATCAAAATAATTGTAGTCTATAAAAAACCTATTTTTAAACCAAGCAAAAATGTTTGCAATTTTAGCAATATTTAAATAATTATCGCTTATAAAATAAAATTGTTGAAGTGACAACTACATATAACTTATGTTTTTTTGTTCTGATGTGTAATACGTTTCATAATAAAAATACCAATTAAAATCCAAAATTTTATTAAAAAGATTATAGACAACCTGAAAAGGTCAGGAAATTTAAAAATACAAGCATTCCAAGAAACCTGCAAACTTTTTCAAATTAAGTTTTATTTTTATCTTTCTTAACTTTTAACATCTTAAAAATCCTTTAAAAATTAAATACTTGGTTTTCTAGAAAAAAATATTGTATTGTAATAAAGTATTGAAAGAAACTGATAAAAAATCAAACCTTTGTTATAACTTAAAAATAACCCACATATTGACTTACCAGGTATATTTAAGTTTTCAGAAATGTTGATAAGATAAAAATAATTTTGATTCCATTATGACAGTTTAAAGTATTGTAAAGATACTTATGATTGTGAATATGTTATCTTTATTTGTAAACAATGTTGCCTCATTTAATATTTACCTTTACCCTTAAACAACAGAATTTTATTAGGGGGCGTTCATAAATTACGTGAGGCATTTAGGAGGGGAAAGGGTTCGAGTTAAATCTTGACTTAATCTGTGAAGGGAGAAGGGGGTCTGTGCAAATAACACGTAATTTATCTTCGGTTAGGCAAAAAAAATAGAGACTTGGGCAGGTCCCCCAAGGAAAAATATATAATCCGGTACCAACCAGAACTAACTTTTTGGGTCAAGGACATTTTTTTCTTTTTTGCTCTCCAAAATCATTGTGACGAACACAAAGTCAATTTCAGTTTAAGCAATAGTGTAAAAAAACTCCACGTAAGATTGGGGGATGTGGAAAGTAAAAAATTGAAAAAAACGCCTCACGTAATTTATGGACGCCCAGTTACTAATACAAATTCTGAAAAAGTGGTAAATTTTTTGAGGTTTTTTTCGAAATGTAGTGGTAAAAAATCTTATTTTTTAACACTGCCACTCTGTATCTCAGAAGTTAAGACAAAAAAAACTTTTTTTTAATCACCTTAGAGTTTACACTTTTTAAGATAATAATCTTATTATCTAAAATACTCTGTATAATTACAACCTAATTATACGGGAAATTAATCCAAAAATTTCAAAAACGGTTGCTCGAAAACAACTTTTGTCACGAATACCTTTTTAAGTAAAATATGTTTAAGCATAAAAACTAGCGCGAAAAGCGAAATGCGAAACGCGAATTTCATTCTCATTGGTCAATTTTACATAAAATTAATGGAGGGTAATTCAAAATGTTGATAGTTCAAAGATGTTGCAAATTCGCAAAATTTAAAATCTAGTGGGCGGGAAACTTGAGATTATTTTAATTTCTGGCGAATATTCACGTGCGCACATGCGTAGAAACAAGAGGTTATTTGTCATATGTCATTTTAAAAATAATTTTGTTATTGTTATTTTTGTCATTCTATTAGCTGTTTGGAACGTTATTTTTTTGTTTACTTTCTTAAGTATTTTCTGTTTTTTGAATTGAATTTATATTAACTTTTCAAGCCCTTTTCATTCATAACAAATTTGCAGCATTTCTACGTCTTAGTTGCTAAATAAATGCGCTATATTCTTTATTCATCACATCAAATAAATGTTATATTATTAAAAGGAAACACTCAAAAGAACTCAAGAGTACCGTCACCACCGAAATAACAACAATATAGAAATTTGTGGGTTATGTTGTTGCTTGTTGCCTAGAATTTCGGCGAATTTCGCAGCTGTATGAACATGACAAAAAACGCGAATTTTTGGCCAAATATTCGCTTTTGCAATTCGCTTTTCGCGTCTGTATGAACTAGCTTTAAAAATTCTTATCTAAAAGTTAAATACAGATTAGTTGGTAGAAAATTACGTTTTTAATTAGTGCAAAATTATTAACAAAAAATATTTATTAAAAACGAAAACCAGATTAAATTAATACCAAACTCCAAAACCATCTCCTTCTGGACTTGATACTAGTTGGGTTAAATCGTCATATTTTACATTGAGTAATGTGTGGTAGCAATATTTTTGCACCTAAAGAATTTCTGTGCATATCAAAGGATTTTTTATGAATTCTTAGAAGCACTAAAAATAGTTTAGTAATCTAATTTTTCGTAAAATATAATAAAAACAGCAAACTTTTGGTATTTTTACTAATTTAATTCACTGTAATTAAATTAATAAACAATAGATAGAATTTAAAATTATGTATAAACTTGTCAGTGGCGTAGCAAGGTCAGCAGGGACCCTGAGGCAAAAAACTAAAGCAGGCCCCCCAAAAATGGCAAATGTCGAAGAGCAAGAAAAAAAAGTTTCTCATGTTATAAAAACACCTTTACGTAAACATTTTTATATACTGACCACATCATAATATTTTGAGAGCAAAAAGGGTGGTCACCTTCATTCTTCACCGAATTTGTTTTCAGATTTTTACTACTAGCCATAGGCCTCTCTCAACACCAAGGGGCCACCCTGAGCTTGGGGGCCCTGGGGCACTGCCCCGCCTAGCCCCATAGTAGCTACGCCACTGAAACTTATAAAAATTAAATAGTTTTATTTTTTGTATGATTTTTTAATAGTATTTTTCTGTGTCGCGCAGCTAATTTATTTAACTGAAGACTACATTTTACAAAAATTATATGTTATGTTATAATAATTCAAAAAATTATCGGTAATTAACAGATAGTGATCGTAAATTATGCCCACAAGAACATGAAGAATTAAATGAAGGTCAAAGATTACCAAAATGAGATATAAACGGTCTTAAATTTTTCAACTTTTAAAAATTATAATTAATCTGCTATGGTAGAATAGCTTTATGTTTATGGCATGAAGTTTTGATTTTATAAAATTTAGCGTAAGGCTGATTTACATCTTTAAAATTTAAGGAGCGATTGGTTAGAAAAATGTAAGCCGATATAAATAAAAATAACTCTAAAGAATTTTTAAAACAAAGTAATCTGTACTGTGGGCACATTATTTATTTATTAATAAAAAAGAAAGAAAAATACCTACAAACCACGGAAGTAAATAATGTTATTGACTTTTTAAACCAATAAAATACATTATTTATTTTGGTAACTAGGGTTACTGACCTTTGTAATACATTTTTTATATTTAACCTATCGTTTCCTCTGTTCTGTCAACATTGTCCAAGCACTGAAACATGCAGTATTTGGATTTACAGCACCTTTTGGACAACGCGGTAGTGCCACCACGGACGTTATTTTTATAATATTTCTTTCTAAAATATCTACATTATTATCTATAAAATAAAATGGTGAAGTCACAACTACATATAACTTATGTTTTTATTTGTTCTAATGTGTGTTATACGTTTCATAATAAAAATACCAATTAAAAACTGAAATTTATTAAGATAATCATGAAAACCTAAAAAATTCAGGGAATTTAACAGTACAAACATGCGGAAAAACCTATAAACTTTTTAAAATAAAGTTTTTTTGATCTTCCTTTACTTAAATATTTTCTGAGAAATACTTGGTGTTTTCTAGAAAATATATTATATTGTAATTACATATTGGAAGAAGCTGATAAAAAGAAAACTTTTGTTAAAACTTAAAAATAACCCACATATTGACTTACCAGGTATATTTAAGTTTTCAGAAATGTTGATAAGATAAAAATGATTTTGATTCCATTCTGACAGCTTAAAGTATTTATTGTAAAGTCACTTATTATTGTGAATATGTTATCTATATTTCTAAACAATGTTGCCTCATTCAATATTTAGCCTTACCCTTAGAAAAGAATTTTATTACCGATACAATAATACAAATTCTGAATAAACAATTTTAAAAAATGAATCTACTTTAAAACAATAATAAGTCCCGTAACACATGAGATGTACGAACGCCACCACCGTACGCCTGACAAAAAAATTGCATTGAAAGTAATGTAACCTAACGCGTACTGTGAAAGGTTACATTACTTTTAGTGGATCAGGCGTAGGGCGTATAGAGTGTTCGTACCCTTCATGTGTAACAGGAATAAAACTTACTAAAAAGCAAAAAAAAAAGAAGTCGGGTAATACAACAATTATTTTGGTATAAAAGTATAAAAATCTTTTGTTTATTTAGATATTAACATTAAGTAGTTTAGCGCATAATATTTTATTACCCGACATCTTTTTTATTTATGTTTTTATTTTGTTTTACTTTGCTCAATTTTTTTAACTGTTTAATTTCCGCTTTGTAGTCTATTATTACTATTAAATCGGTAAATATACACTAAAAAACACAGACTATAGTAAAAAGCACAAGCACGTGTAATTTGATTGTTTTGAAGCAAATAGAGTTAACTAACCATGACCCGCCCAATCAGGGGCGGTCATATCAACTTACCAAGAGGGGGTGGCAAATCATCATTATATCATATTTGCAATTAGGTGCGTTTAAGTAAAAAAATAATTTATTACAAAGGATGTGGCATAAGAGAGGGGGCCCTGGCCAGGGTAAAAATATTTTTGGGTTATTATTCTACAAACAACAAAGCAGTGACCAATTACCTATATTTAGACAAGATCAACCAACTCTTAACAAGTTGTTGGCACCTTAACACGCTTTAGCAGGCAAATATCGTGTCTCAACCTGCTAAGAATTTATATTTAAAAGACGATTATGTTTCACTAATTTGGAATTTAAGGCATCCGGTCGGTGTTACCTGGATTTTAAGAAGACCCGTCTTTTTACCTGGAACTTTGACCGGCCGACAGGATAGCATTAAGGTTAACATTCATTCATCATATTTATAATTTGGGATTAGCCTTTTACACGTATAAATACAGAAAAAAACCGTGTAGAATTACCCAAACCACATACCTTTGTAAGTTGTACCATATTTCCCATAATCTTCGTTACTTTTTGGATTATGATGTTAGGTACTATCAAATTTCATATGCCCACCCTGCGCCTGCTTTTGTTGAAGTAGGTATTAACAGTATAGTAGGTATAATAACCCTAATAAGACCCTTGACAATAAGACTTTGTCACTCGTTTGTAAAATATGCGATACAATGGACACATACTTCTAGTGTGGATGTGCTGAAAACATATATAAGAAAAGAACCTTTCAAGGAATAAATGTGTCATTTCTAACGGAAAAATGTTTGTATTATATTTTTATAAACGTAAATTCGGACCTCCAACAGTTTAACTGTTAAGCAAATATAAAACTGTAATCCAAGAAAATAAAGATATACAGAGAATGACAAAAGCTTTAGTTTACTTTTAAATATGTCAATTTAGTGATCAAGTAGTGAAGTCCTCCATCATATAAAATTAAAATGTTATTTTAAACTCTGTTTTTCACGGTGTGTGAAGTACTAGAACTAAACATTATTTCTTTACCCTTTATTGTACAAGCAAAACCCTTTAAAGTCCACTTTTTGACAAAATAAGGGTGACCGCATCTATAAGTCTATACCGAGGGCTATACAGTGTTTTCAAATCATAAAAACATAAACAAAATACCGCCACTCGTTTTTATAAAAAACCCTTTGTCATACCGCGCCGCTTTGTCCTACTATTAGCGCAAAAAGGCGCGGACAAGGGGCGTAATCAAATTTTGGAGTCAACGTGAAGTTGATAACTTTTATGATTTCTCTTATTGGATTCCAACAACTTTATGAACTTATAGATGAGGTTATCCTTATTTTGCCAAAAGTGGACTTAAAGGGTTCTGCTTGTACGCCCACGAAATGTTCTGGTTAAATGTTAAGGTTTAAGAGTCACATCTGAATTAAACACTCTTTTTACATTTACTTTTTAAGCGTTTTGTTTATAAAATACCAAATAAACTGAGCTGTGCATAGTAAGTACAAAATTAATCATACAAATATATACCACTTAATTAAACACTCACACTTATGATCTGCAATTCAAATTTTGGAAAAACCTTGGTATTAAAAAAAAACAATTTTTATTTTTTACAACACATTTTTGAGCTCATGCTTCATAAAAATAGTTGTTTATTATTTATTATACAAGGGAAAAAAGCTCTGGATCTAATTTTTTCAGTCTATAATACACAATTTTTTTCTGCGCGGGGAAAAACGACGACTTAAAGTTGAAAAAACATACAATTACAATAAAGTCGAAAAATTAATAATCTTAAATTTGAAGTTTTAAACTGATAGGTTGTTGTATCTAGAATGACAATTAGACCTGCGTGGTTATAAAAAAACCTTTAAATTAATTATTAAATATATTATGTCAATGTAATTTTGTGGTTTGATGGATTGGAAATTAAAATGTGGAACTACGTGTGGTTTTTAGTAGTTAAATTGAATATTATATACATACAATAATGTCCGTTTATAACGAACCCGCTTATTACGAACTTTCGGATAAAACGAACGTAAAACCGTATTTTACCTACTAAACTGAAAATTAAACGGGGATTTTCCGGAAATCTGTTTTGTTTCCATTTGACGATATTGTGACTGTCGAATACTTGGATAATGATGCAATTGTCGCTTCTGTGTCTTCTAAAGTTCTTATCGATGCTGATGATGATAAGGAGCCAAATGATAAAGATGAAGAATCTGTAAATACGGAATTAATTTCTATTCCTACTACATCAGACGCACTTCCGCTATTTGACAGCGTTCGCCATTTTCTTCAGTCACAAAATACCCCACAGCGTGTATTTGATCGATTAGCCGAAGTAAAATTAGGTTCATGTTAATGATCTTCATTTTACAAAAACAAAACAAACTAAAATAAAAGAACTTGTTTATTTAAATCAGCCGCTCGACGCTGACGCTGGTTATCATGCCCGAGCCTTTTTCTTTAAAGCGAACTTCGCTTATAGCGAACCCTTTTTGCCGGTGCCCTGAGGTTCGTTATAAGCGGACATTACTGTATGGTCATTGAAATTAAAAGAGAAAAACCATAAAAACATAAACACAATACCACAAAAAAAACCTTTTATCATACTGCGCCGCTTTGTCCAACTATCAGCGCAAAAATGCGCCGACAGCTGGCGTAATAAAAAGTTTGGAGTCAACGAGGACTTGATAACTTTTATGATTCTCTTATTTTATGCCAACGACTATAGTTTAAAAATGGCTGATTGTATTTTTGATACATATAAAGGAAATGTAAGTTTTGTGGAATAAAATAGTCTAAAATTAAATATATACATAGGTATCTTTACTTACGTGTATGTATATCAGGGAAAAAAGTAATTTCTTATAAAGTCACATTTTAGTACCTGCCAACAGAGATAAAATGGTATTTTTTTCCTGTCACGGAAAAAAACTGTTTTAATGTCCTACTACATACGTCTTACTAAGTATTTTAGCATCGCGATTTTTCGAGTATACCCAGATGTACTTAAAAAAATATTTCTATTTATATTTACACTTACTCAATTTAAAAAGATTTTTCCTTTAGGAAATAACTAAGCATCTTTAAAATTTTACAGTTTAAAGTGGAAAAAATGTATTGTCTATTGTAAGTAAACTATGAACAATGAAGTAGCTGGGTACAGGGTGCGTCTCACTGGGAAAAATAAAATACTGGGGTTAGTTTAATTAAAACTAAATATCCTCCTTCCCCCTGTTTAAACCCTAATAAAACAAAAAAATATATCAGAACTTTTAACAATTTACTATGTAATTCAAAAATCTGTTGATAAAAAACATTCTGTATATTAAGAATAATAGGTGTAAGCATATCTTACACGCTAAAAATAACTATAAACTCAGTGGTCGCCCACAGCCTCGGTCAAGGGGTCTCCCACTTTAAGGGACTTAAGGTAACGTCACACCAAGCGTAAAGGCATAGTCCAAAGTTGTTTTATAGTGTCATCTTACATCTTTGTGAAAGAGAATAATAGTAAGCTTGATCCTACAAATGATATACTTTCTTTGGATTGAAAAAGAGTTCCTCACTTTTTTTTTTGGTGGTCACATTTTTTCTTTGCCAGCAAAATAACTTTATAAACAAAAGGAGCCTTGCTCATTCGAGTTTGCCCATACCTATATTTGGCTACGATACGATACTGTATAAACCTTCTTACAAGATTTTAAAAGGTTGCTTTTTGATATTAGAGATAGAAAAAATGTAAATAGAAAAGTTTTAGAGATTTTTACACAGAATATAGTGACGTACCTATATTTTTTCATTGACTTGACTTTCAAGTAATACCACAAAGTTGGGGTTTTCAAATGGAACACCCTGTATATTTTATCATTAGTTGATAGGTCGCTCTAAAAGCTATAAGAAAGTTTTATTTTATTTATTGTACCTATTTTTTAATAGTTTCGGAAATATGTCCATCATCAGGATTTCTTTTAATAAAACACTCCGTATATTCTATGATTTATTTAATGATTTATGATTTATTTGATGATTTATGATTTCATTTTAATATTTTTATATGAAATATCAGCAAAAAATATAATTAAACCATTTGTAAAGACCTACATACCGCAAATCTTCTCTTAAAATTGTAGCTGACTAAATCGACTTTTTATGCTAATTTAACCAACTTATGGCAGACCAATGAATACTGCGACACGATTGATAAAATCATTTTGACAATTATTATTATTTTGTTTAGTATATAAAATCAACGATTTAGCGGTTATGTTTTCAACACAGTCTGATGTATTGTTTTATTATGTATATATTTATTCATCTCTTTTTTTATTATGTTACCTTTTTTAAGTTACAATAAAATTTATATTTTTCAAATCAATTACCATTTTTTTAACAAATAAAGTTGTAATTTCTAATCATCATGCTATAGTTTTACTATTTTTTTAAAGGAGCATAAAAGGTGACATTTGATAATAAACAAAAGCAAAAAAATCAAAAATTTACGTGTGATTCTACAATCCAAAATAATATGAATTTAACGCTGCTCCAATAAAAAAAAATCTTTATTTTTTTAATGGAAATACTTAAAGACGATTACCAAAATATTTAAAATAATCAAAAAGATGTCTATTGGTTTGGGTTAAACACCCACACTAAATATATCGAACTTGCAATAAAGTTCAAAGAAAGTTTTTAAAATAAATTTCTTTGAACTCAGCGGGAATTTTACTTTTAAGTCTGCTAAAAAAACATTTTATAATTAATTTTTACAGTAATAGCAAAATCTTAAAACTACAAACAGAATACCTATTAGTAAGTTAAGTTTTTAAAATATATCATATAACGTACTTTATTGAAAACTGGGTATTTTTGGAGTTTAAAAGTATCTTTAACTAAAATATTTCTTGCTTGTTTGATATTAAGCTCTGCCAACTCATTAAAATTTGTAAAGATGAATAGAGGCATTTTTAAGTTGTTATTTATAAAAATATATTATTTTAACCAACAATTAATCCTTTTTAAGTGAGCTGCATAAAATACTTTCTGCATAAAAAATTGAAGCAACTTTTAAAAAGCACGCCCACAGTTCACTCAGTGTAAACAAACCAGGTGCTGCTTAGCCAGACTTTAGAAATTTTTACCATCAAATATTGACTTCCCTATTGATTTTACAACAAAATTGTATAACACTATTTTGAAGACATTAATCAGATAAGCTCACACACAACATTTCGTTATTTTCTAATATACCAGTTAAAAGTTATCTAAGAAAAACTATTGGTAAAAACGTTGCATACCCGATACATACCGTAATGAATCCACCAGTAATGAATAAATAATAATGAATCACCAACGGAAAGTAAAATTTTAATTTTAAAATTGACCAGACATTTTATTCTTTACTGGTGGAATCATTACAGTATGCAATGATTTTACAAAGAGTTTATCTTAAATAACATTTAATTGGCTTGATAGAAAACAACGAATGTAAGTGTATGAGCTTATCTTATCAACTTCTACAAAATAGTCTATTACAATTTTGTTGTAAAATTAATAGAAGAGCCAATATTCCATTTAAAATGTTTTTCAAATTTTAAATTTTCTCTTATTAATTACACTCAAAACTTAATTTAGAAAATCCAAGTAATTTATTAAAGAAAATGGAATATGTCACTACCAGTAAAAATAAAAGAGGCCATTTTTTAATTTTCACAGCCTGTCTAGCAAAAAAATAAATTCAAAGCAAAAATAACAGCGGTACTTGATTTTCTTTAAAAATCTTCTGTGGCCGCCACTTTGAAAAGAAACACTCTGTATAATATATCGTTAAAAAAAATAAACAGAATGCAAATATAAAAAAGTAGGTACTTGTCTTTAAAATAATAAAGCTTATGGTACTTCCGGTTAAACCGGAAGTGATTTTGAGGTCATAATTATGACAAAAATGTTAATTAATAATAATAATACTGTAAAATTTTTATTATTCTTTCTTAAAAACTACAAAAAAGTTGGGGGTAACAACAATCTGTCACCTCCTATACATACATACGTGATTCACCGATTTTATTTTTTAACTGTTATTATTTATTATTTTTAGAGATTTAATTTTTTTTTTTGACGTCCGTTAATTTTTTTTTATAATTTATTTTTCTCTTCTTGGGTAAATATTATTTAATCTCTATCTACTGGTCGCAAATGTCTGATTGATTTTAAAAAGTATAAATAAAATTTGAGGTCTCTCGATTTCCCCTGGATTCCCTCATAAGATCCTGACTTGCTTCCAATGAGAACACCTCGGAAGTGCAATCTTTCAAATAAGAAAGAATTTTAAAAATTTGAGTAATCGGTGTACATAAATAAGAAAAGAAAAAAATATATACAAACACAGAACAACCTATTTTATAACCTTATAATAAATAATAAAAATAAATAAATAAAATTAATACAAAAAATAAATATATAGAAACCCAATTTCTATTTTTTTCTGTATAAATGTCGCAGGCAAATGGTTATTTTAGGAAAATGGTTTCTGTCTAGGCAAATGCCTTTTGCCTGGGCGAACAGTGTAATATCATTTTCAAATGCTAATTGCTTAGGCAAAGGGAAATTGAAAAATTTACATAACTAGGCGGTCATGCAAAACTGTCACATTGGGGGGTCATGGTTAGTTTTGGTTAGTTAAATCTTTTTTTTTAATTTCTTAAAGGAAATTTAAAAAATAAAACTAACTCAAACTAACCATGACCACCCTAATGTGACAGTTTGTATGACCGTCTATACCGCGCTAATTAAATTACACATGCTTTTGCTTTTTACTATACTGGCTATTGAAAATGTATGAAGTCGTAAGTTTTTGGAAACAAAATATTGATTTAAGGCATTTTAAGATGTTCTGCACCCCCTTGGCTATTAGAAAAGGAGCAAAGGAGAAGAAAGATATACATAGAGAAGATATAGGTGTTCTGTGGAAGGACTTTTTTTTCAACATTTTTTGGACCTTAATTTTTTTTTACTTTGCAACCCCTAGAAGTCACCCTGCCGGCGCCCATGTATACAGTAGTCTGCATAACCCACTGTACGTCTAATATTTATGTTATTAAATAGTTTAAAAACAGTCATTTGCCTAACAAGGAGCACGGCAAATGCCATTTACCTAGGCAAATGGCATTTAAATAAAAATTATTTTTATGGAGTCATTTGCCTAGACAAAAGCAATTGGCTTAAAATAACCATTTGCCAGCGACACATGCACCGATTAGTGAGTTATGTGGCTTTTGAAATAATTAACTAAATTCCACGAATCAACAAATTAAAATTTAATATACTGATAATTTTTTGATTATCGTACATGCAAAAGAAAAATTAGCTATAAAGGTTATTGAATATGCTAAATTAGTCCGTAAACATGAAGCGGTTTTCATTAAATTAAGAAGCTTTTATTTTACAGGTTCAAGCTTTTTATAAGGTATTTTATTCACTCTCCTGTTTTTATTCAGTAAATTTCGTTCCCCCGGAAGAGCTTTACAAGAAAAACCGACGTAGCTACTGTTCGATAAACGGCATAAAGTGTGAAATTCCCTTTCTTTTTCTCTTTCGCGCATTAGACACCCTCTGTGTGCTTCAATTGCTTTTCAAAAAGACAAAAGCGTACGTTTTTATCGAGTGCTTTTTAAATGGCATCACGCGGTGATTCTGATAAAGTTTTCAGTTCCCCTTGATACATTTTTAACATTTAAAACACTGTAGTTTTTATGTATTTAAATAGCATAATTTCGTATCAGGCAAGCTGCAACATCTGTATTTCAAACGTTTTTAAATATTTTATATAGTGTGTCCCTCCCGAGGTCCCACCTCTATTTATACACGAAATATTTTCGCCTCTGTACAAGATATAAAATAAAAACTAAAAAAAAAAAATGGTGGTTTGGACTCAATAATTTAATTGATAGTATTAGTAAATATACAGGGTGTCTCGCACCCAGTCGTTATAGTCAAGTAGGTTTTTAAACATCCTGTGTATTTTAACATATTTTGACTTTTACACCAACAGCATGTTGATGTTTTTATTAATGGTTAAAAATAAATAAGTCCCAGTCAGAATGCCAAATAATGTGATAACATGTAATTTATTATTTCCATTTTATTGTAAGAATTACTAATAGGTAGCTCAGCTATTTAACTTTAGATACATTTTTATTAACTTAACCCAGTTTCTAGGGCAAGTAAGTATCAAAATAAACTTTATTGCTGACCCACCTATAAGTAATTCTTACAATGGAAGGTAATTAATTACATTATATCACATTTTACTTGTTATTCTGGTAGATTAATTTTTAAATAAATAAAACCGAAATACGTTTTTCTTCACTTTTAATTTTTAATGAGTTTATGGACATGCTGTTTATTTCATAAAAACCACCAATTACAGATGTATAATCTACTATATATCTTTGATGTAAAATTCAATAGGTATTGCATTTTTTTAATACAGGGTGTTCCATTAAAAAAACTAACTTTACAATGATAATGTTGTTTTTAAAACACCTTGTATGTTTACCAATATTATTAATAAAATTAGTGTGCCCAAAGAAACGTTTTTATATGTTAAGTTTCTTTTTGTATTTGTACACGATAAAAGTTACTTTTGTATAAATAGAGTTGGGACGCCCTGTACACATTTTAGCTTTTTGCAAAGCTTTATGTTTATAACAACTAGTCTTAGTAATGTATTTTATTACTTATTGACTTTTGGGCACAAATGCCTCTCTTAAGTACCCATAAAAAGTAATAATAAGAATTTTTTTTTTTTGTTTATTGTTTCTTGTGGCAATTCATTTTATGACCTATTCTTAAAAATCTTAATGTGCCAGTAAAAAGTCTTAGCATAGACAATAAAAAACAGAAAACAAAAAAACATGAAATAATATGTATTTATAAACTTAAAAATTTAAAGCTAAAACGTTATGGTTAAAAAAAAATAAAGAATTTAAGTAGTAGTTAAAATAAAAAGCACTCTTTATAACATCCTAAAATTACTATTATTTTGTATTTATTATGTAAAGTAAAATTTATGGATTATAAAATACGAATTTATTGTAACACTATAATGAAAATTGATATTTAGTTTTCATAAAATTAACCTATCAAATTAAAAGCTCGCCATAAATCCGATAACACCAATCAGAGCAAATGACGTCACGAGTACATAAAGTGCATTCAGAATTACAAATTCAAGATAGTTATTTGACGTGCCTTACGAGCATATACCTACTAGAGGTAGCATTGCCGATTGCCATGCTTTTGTAAGGGAGAAACACCCCCTGATTATTGGTGACGTTACTAAATAAAAAGCGACGCCATGATAAACTGTGCGTTTAAGCGGGTATTTAGAACTTTAAATTAAATTCGTAATTTTTTTACCAAAACATTATTGTTTGCAGTTATTATTAGTTTTTTTTATTCTTTTGAACATTTAAACTGTCACCAAGCCTATAAAATAATTGATTGTAGTGTGTCCACGGATGGACTTCTGTACCTGTCTTTTTATTTTTATTATCATTCATTATAAAAATGTCTGCTTTATATGAAATAGTAAAAGCTATAATAAAATTTGCTCTACGATATACAGGCTGGTTCAAAATTGCGAAAATATAATTGATTAAAATAGCATGAAAAAATAAGTATTAAAAAAACTCAAATAAAAAAAAGGATGTTTCTTTTATAAATAATTAATTTTAGTTTTTATATTCAAAAATCATCAAGTTTAGTTAAAATTTATGTACCTAAGTAGTAACAATAAATATAATTCTATTCAACAAAAAGTTGAAATTTGGATTGCTTTTTCATGCTATGTAACTAAGTCGTTGAAAAAATATTTACTACCGATTTTTTTCCTTGCCAAACTGTAATCTTTGCAATTTTTTTTCAATTTATACATAAGATTTCTTAACACCATTATTCTAAAAAAGTGTTTTTTTACCAATGCGTGTAAAATAATATATTTTTAAAATTATTTTTTATTATATTTTTATTTTATTAAAGTAATCTCAATATTTCCTAGTAACCATACCCAATAAAAATATTATACATTTTGGATAACTTCTCTGGTTGCTATTTAATTAGGTAGTATCAAAAATACATTATTAGTTTTTTTGTTTTCTAATAATATAATATTTTTGCGATATTGAACCACACTGTATAGATAGCCTAGATCAAATTTTAATATATTTTTTAGCATTTTAGAGAAAGAAAAAAACAAAAATATAAATTTTTACGAACTATAAAAAGTTTTAAAAAACGGCAGGTATAGTTAGGTCCGTCCATTCAAGGATACACTGAATGTTCATTACAAAAGTTCTAAAACATTTAGTACAAAATTAGTTTTTTTTTAATTTTTTAATTATTATCTTACTCCCTTTCTTTAGGATTTATGGCGCTAACAATTAAAGTGGCTGTAGCTATATTTTTAAACCTAAAAATCCTCTTTTCTCAAATAAATCGAAAATTAACACTTCTTTTTTTCATATATTCCTTACTAAGCTAATCTACAATATCATGAGCGCCGGAAAGAGAGTACAAGGGGTGCACTTGCACCCCTGGCTTTGGGGAGTGTCGTTAGAAAAGCTTCATTTTGTAGGATAAAAATCAAGTTTTATGTGCTTTTTAAAGGATTTTGCACCCCCTGGCATTTGTATACGAATACAAGAAAATACAAGAAAACATTTATGAAAGTAAGTGTTATTGGAACTGAAAAACTGTTGTTTTTGCTATTCAAAATTTTTTGGACGTCATTTTACTCACCAAACATTTTAAGTTTTTACAGCCCCTGGATGTTATCCTGCCGACGCTCATGAATAATATCATTTATTTATAAAAAATAAAACAAAAATTTTTAAAAAATTAATAAACACCTAGTAACACCCATCCTCGTAAGCATCTCTTTATTATTTAAAATAACAACTTCTTCTATAATCACAATGAAGGATTCATTCATTCAACGTTACGGGGATTTTCCTAAGCGAGAACTTTTTATTATTAGGGCTCATTTTTCAACTAAAAAGCTCTTTGTAATTACAGTCTAATACGAAGTCTGCATTATCTTCAAGTATTTGCCTGCCCCAAGAATGCGATCCTCGTCGGTTTCAGCTGCTAATGTTCAAACTTAATCGTGAGATGCAGGCAGGTGTGGTCTCTAAAAAATTATTTTAAAATAGAGACGATTAGCCTTTTTAACACATACATTTAAACGTACCAAGGGAAACGGTATTTTTTTCGATCCACGTTGCCTTTGTGGTATGTCATACCTATATTCTCGTCTAGTTGGTACAGGTCAGTATTATCCATTAGTAAGTAGGGCCGAATTTTAAAGACCAAAACAAAAAACAAAAAAAAACGGCCCTCATCAATAAATAAGTTATGGAATTTCGTACCCAAAATTAAAGGCCAAAAAAAAGGTCCTCATCAATTAATATCGGATTCATTTAGAGGTATTCTAGTAGGTATTTTTGGATAGATGAGAGGCTCTAAATTTCAAACTGTCATGGTATTTGTGTTCAGTACTTTTTGGCAATTTATTGTCGAAAGACTTAGCCCCCGGCACAACATCTAAAACTTGTTCAACTATGTGTCAACCTATGGTCCACAAATAAAAGGCATACTGAGCCGACTATTCGCTGTACCATCATAAAAGTTTAAACTCGAATTTTTATTATTGGATAATTCTTGACCAAATGGGTCACATCCAGCACGTAGTGCAGAAAATATGGCGGCAGTAGCTGCGAGTGTACGCGATGATCCTGACGAATCGATTTGGCGCTCGGAAACTGGAGCTTAAAAACAGACCATGTTAAGAGCAGTCAAGCCCAACATTTAAAAGGCTTAATTAAGATATAAAAGTTATTTCGTATGATAATACATATTACTTCATAAAGCAATTTTTTTAAAATTTTATTCTTTTTCAAGTACCACCATTATTTTATTTTTCTTCACTTTTTAAGGCAGCGTAGAAAACTGCTTAGGGGCGTCGCGAAACAAAATGGGGGCCTCGCGAATGGCATGATAGGTTGTAAAGTGTGAAGTGTGATTGAATAGTCGTCAATAAGGGTAGGAAAGTACCTATTTTTTTTGTTTTCCAATGCCTAAAACACGGAAGACTTTTTTTAATTCGTTTTATTTTTGTCTTCAATTTTTTTACAAAGGTCCCCGAACAGCTCCATTACCTAGGGGCCCGGAGCCTCGACAGTGTTAATCCGGTCCTGAGTTGACAAGACATTTATCATATTTTAAGGGCTTAAAAGTGTACAGTGTGTCCACGGATGAACATTACTTTACTTGTTTTGTTTTAATATGTAAAAAAACTTTTATTAAGTTCGCGAAAATGTATTTTAAAAACTGATTAAATACCATGAAAAACTAATCAAAAGTGTAAAACATTTTTTTATATTGGTTATGATTTCTAGGAAATATTGAGGTTAACTTTGGAAAATTTAGTTTTTTCAAGTATTTTTTTCAAATAAAAGCGTTAAAGGAGAGTATTTAAAATTACGAGGACTTACCACCGAAACCTCGATTTTTAATTGAGTCTTTTGGGGGTTTTTCTTTATTTTGTTAAGGCGACCAGCCAGTTCATAGGCGTCAATAAGACTGAACTGGGTCGCTATACCCCGGGACCTGGACCCAAGCGGTCCCATTTTTTAAACATTGACGATTGGCGTGTGCCCAACAAAAAGATCATCGAATAAGTGAATCCCTCTAACTGTCTTTAATACGGAGATGTTATTTTGGCAAAATAAATAATTCGTTATTAAGTATTTTTGTAACTGCTCATTTAAATAGCATAAAGTAAGTAAACAAATTTTTATCTTTTTGTTGACTAAACCTACAGCTTTTGAGTTACTAACTTACAAAAGTTTAAGTTACCTGTCAGACTTCTTAACTATTATCTAGGAATAGTAAAAAAAAACAAATTAAAAACAAGGATTTTAAGCAAAGAGTGTGGACAGGAACATAATTGTTGTCTGATCTATTCGGTTTTATTTGAACGTCCAAACATTGCCTGATAATATCAGTTAGTTTACTAAAATCAATGACAAATTCAAAGTTAACCAATTAAAACACGTTCGCAAATTCCATTTCGTAAGTATATGAGCATGAACTAAGCTTTACGCAAGCCAGCCTGCGTTCGAAATCTGTGTTAACCCATTAGTGCATAATGTTCGTTTTATCGAACGTGTTTATTTCGGTCGATAAAAAAGATCTCTGTACCATACAACAATCTGTTTTGATGTAGAATCATCATTTGTTGACAAACAAGCGTGTGTGATTATTCGGTTTTGTGCTGAATTGATTTATATATATTTTTTTGCTGTTTTAAAGAGAAATGGACCCGAGTTTGTACAACAGTCGTCATGGCGGGTGAGTTAACCCTAATTTATTTTTATATATTTTGCAACAGATGACCAATATTTGGAATATGCATATCTAAAACATCAGGCTACATGTAAAAAATAACGTGCACGTTGTAATTTATATTTTGGTATGAGAAACTTCGTTATTTTTGTTGTGTTCGTTTTATCGAACGTTATGCGGCTCGTACACATTCCCTGAACATTGTCTTTTTAGGTTGACTCTATCTGAGCTTATTGACTGCTTGGAGGAAAGTGATGTTGAAAGCGGCAATATATATATTATTCCACCAACAGATGGAGCTGATACGGACGTGGATAGTGACCTATCTGATGATGAGCATGAAGGGAACATTTCTCACTTGGGCCCTGCTATGTTGCGAGCGGAAAGCGAATTTGTACCTATGACCCATCGTAATACGGACGTCCATGATGATATTACACTGGTTACAAATGGAGCTATCAATGAACTTGGAGATCCTAGCCCGCCTAATATGGATGATGCGGATGATAATATACCACTTGCACAATTATTTCCCAATGCTGCCTACAACTTGAAAGCAAACTCTAACAAACCCCACCACCGAAGAAAAGAAAATGGATTAAACAAGAGTTACTTTTTGATATACATCAAGATTGCAGTGGTAAAAACCCTCCCGATATACTCAAGGAAAAAAAGACACCACTAGAATTCTTCAATTTATTTTTCGATGAAGAAATTTTGGAAAAGATTGAGGAGCAAACAAATTTATATGCACAACAAAAAAACTGTACCTTGAACATGACCAGAAGCGAACTACTAGTTATCTTTGGAGGTCTTTTGCTGTCTGGATATGGTAAATACCCAAATAAACGTCTATACTGGTCAAATGAAAGCGATGTACCAAAAATTTTATCGGAAAGCATGAGACTAAATAGATTTGAAACAATTCTGAGAAATTTACATTTAAATGACAATAGTCAAATCAATAATGACAACAAATTGTATAAACTGCAGCCTCTAATAGAAAAACTAAATGAAAATTTTAAAAAATATGGTGGCTTGGAAGAAAATCTTAGTATCGACGAGAGCATGATACCGTATTACGGCAAACATTTTGCTAAACAATTTATCAAGGGAAAACCCATACGATTTGGATTTAAAAACTGGGCAATATGCACTAGTAATGGATATATGCTAAATTTTGATATATATACTGGAAAAAACAAAAATTCTCAAAAACAAACCAGTTTATTTGGTCTAGGTGGCTCTGTGGTACTAAATTTGATAGAGTCGGCTGAAATACCTCCAAATCAAGGATACAAAATTTTTATGGACAATTATTTTACTTCCATAAAGTTACTTGATCATCTCTCCACACTAGGTTATTGCGCCACAGGTACTGTTAGAGATAACAGGTTAGAAGATTGTCCACTAAGAAATGGCGAAAAAAAATGTCTAAAGAAAAACGAGGCGCGCATACTTTTTCATGTTCGGAAAAAGTCGCAGTTGTTCAGTGGAAAGATAATAAAATAGTTACTGCAGCAACCAACTTCGAATCTTTTGAAATAAAGAATACTTCGCGTTACTGCCGAGAAAATAAATCAAAAATTTCTGTTCCACAACCTAAAATTTTTGAAAGTTACAATAAAGGTATGGGAGGTGTAGACAAATTGGATGGATTAGTCGCTGTCTATAGGACAAGAATGAGGCAAAGAAAATGGTGGTGGCCAATATTTTCTTATCTTTTTGATGTATCCGTCGTAAATGCATGGTTACTGTTTCGAAAAGTGCATCCCTCCCACGAAACGTCAAGTGCCTTATTAAAATTTAGAAGATACCTCGCTTTATGTCTTTTAAAAATCAATGGTCAGAAATCTAATAAGGGAAAAGTGGCACCAACACCAATTTATGATGTAAGATTTGATAAGATAAATCATTTGCCAGAGTATTCAGAAAATGAAAAAAGATGTGCTTTTGCCGAAAGAATGCAAAGTTTATATGTGTTAAGTGCCAAAAAGGCCTACACCCTAAAAACTGTTTTCTCCAATACCACACCCCTTAGTTTATTCCAGTTTACTTACTTGTTTAAAAGAAATTTTATATGTTTTTTTAGTATCCCTCTGGCATGGCGTTCGATTTATCGAACATACTGTATTTTTTAAATTAATAAAATTTTTGAAAAAAAACTACCGGTATATGTTTATTTAACCCTATTTGACCTTAAACTAGGAAAAAAATAATAATTTTCAACATTTACAACCTTATGCACTAATGGGTTAAAACTACCATTTATGTAACGATTTACAGTGGTAAACTTTAATACTAACCAAAAAAAAAAAAATTGAAACACCTTTTTTTACTGGCGTGCGTAAAAAGTTCCCTTTTTGAGTGCAAAAATTTAATTGGTTGTTAGCGCAACAATAATAAACGTCAAAACCGACAAATACTATTTGACGTTGAGAAATATTAAAATAAAAATAAATATACATAGTATAGAGGAAATATTGTGTCTTTTTCGCATTTTAAGTTAATCAGAAAATTACTATTTTACGAAACAATTTTCAGAAAATATTAATTTTTAAACGACTTTTAAAACACAACTAATAAATAAATGTAAATAAATGTATAATTTAGGGCTGGCAACCGAAACCGGTTTTTCGGTTAACCGGTTAACCGCGATTATGGCCAAAACCGAAAACCGGTACTCGAATACTGGTTTTTTTGGATAATCGGACCAAAATCGAAAGAAATGAAAGTGAGCACTTTTTTTTTTTTGTTTTTGTTCTTCCAAATTATTTCAAGAATAAAAGAAAAAGAAAGGGGCGCCAAATATGTTAATGCGCCTTCGGTTTTAAAAACCGATTTCGGTGTATCGGTTTTGAAAACCGTTTTCGGTTTTAAATATTCGGTTAACCGGTTTTATTTTTCCGGTTTTTGCCAGCCCTAGTATAATTGCCCCTTAGACGCCTGATTGCGAAATTATCAAGGAAATTATTATATTTTTAAATATGGTTTAATAAAAAAAAAAGAAAAGAGTAAAGGGTAAATTTTATATGTAAAATGAAATATTTCATAAAAATGTAATTTATGTTTTTGTCGTATTTTTCGATAACGTTGTTACACGCAAAAGAGCAAATAAAAGCCATTAATTCCAGCTCTTTTAATAAGTATGTGTAGGAAATAATTTCCTTTTTTAGTTAAGGGCTTATACTGGACTGGGCAAAAAATGAAATTTAGAGCCCTTAATATTATTATTAAGAAGTGTATTATCGCGACTAACAGCGACATTCTTTTTCCTATAAAACTTGCAAATTGTTAACCTAACAAAATTTACCAACACACATTCTTAAGGAAAATAAAATTCCCTAAAAAAACTATTTTAGTAAATTGTCGTCATGCCGTTTCCATGTAATTGGGCTTTAAACATTGAACTATTTTTTCAATTTTGTTTCTCAAGTTTTGGATTTTTGTTATAACTATAAATATTAATATTTAAATACTTAAATCCAGTTCATATTTTTAAAGAAAATTTGGTGCGCTTCAAAAAGGCCTTACTCCTTCAAAAGTTAATCCCCGTAGAAAATACTTTTGAATTCAACGATAATTCAAAGATCTTTTTGGAAAAGAAGCTATCCTGCTAAACACCTCTATTATTAATGCCTATAATATATTGGATGCTGGGAATGAAACCGGTGACTCACGACAGTCTATCGCACAAGTAGGCCAATAAGGTCATTATTAGACCTACACCGAAGGACCCGTACACTAGGTAGGTCCAATTTCCAAGAAAATAAAGCAATATTTATTGGTAGGGCACCAATACATAAATCAAAGAGAGAGACAATAGAATATACCTTAGTAAAAATAAACTTACCAATACAATGAATTATTTTAAATATTTAGACGAACACGGCAGACAAAGTATTTTTAATTTTGTAATTAAAAGTAGTTTGATTATATTTCATCATAAAGAAATAAAATGCAAAATATATATAAAAATAATAATATTTGGAACGCCATTCCCTAGTTGGTAGCTATACCAGCTTAATGTTCATAAAGCTGTTTTTACAGTTTAAAAGTTTTCTTGGCACTCAATAGGATTTTCCGTTCAATTATTATAGTTTATAGTCTATAATCCGAATAGAAAACGACCTGCACCCATCTGTTTACCGGATAAAAACTATTTTATCTTGAATATAGTATTTAAACAAAGGTATTGCTACAGGGCAGCCTTAAAAAATATGGTCAAGGCTATAATATGTAAATTTAAAAAATAACATCTTAGCTAATATTATTGACAAAAAATGTACGCCACTGGCAAGCAAGTTTATAACTTCTTATTAGCAGTTATGTAACAATACCAAAAATACTTAATTAATGTTTATATCTAGTCTAACAAATTTTAGAGGAAAGTGACCAAATATGGAATACCATTTTGTTTTTTAGACATAATTTGTATAAAAATTTAAATATTATTTTTTTAGTAATTATTAAGAGTCATATATATTGGTCCTTTATTTTGTAAAAATTTTTAGTTACATTGATTAATTTTAATTAAGATTAAAAAAATCAAAAAATGATGAGGGTAGCTAAATATGGAAGAGGTACCTCAAATATGGAATACTATATACAGTAGACAGGGCCAAAAAATAGACTTTTATTTATTTATTATTATTATTTTTTTTTTGAAAAATATATTGAAAATATTGTTTAGGGTGACAAAAAGAAAATATCGTGAAGATTTAAGTCCTTAATAATAATATTTATAGGTCCATCTCCTTCATCGTAGTATTTTTTAGAAACCTTTAAAAGTTATCAAAAAGCGATATCACAAAACGTTGCTACAGCGACGAAAGGGCTTGTTCTACTGGCACGTTACCACTTCTACTCATAAATATTTTAATTTGTTAAAAAAATCCCGTAAAAACAGTGCTTTTATCTGGAAAGTATTTTAAATTAATCTATTATTTAAAAACATAACATAATAAATTAGTTAAAGAATTGTTATTATTACGCTATAATAATAATTATTTATCAATCATCGAAGGTGATAAATTTTAAATTGAAATATAAAAGTCACTTTAATTAACATATTTTCCTTTTAAATTAAATCAACATCTTTAACTAATCTCTTAAAATTTAGAAGACTAAACAGCAACTTATTTTTTCAAAAGGCATTATACTCGTAAAGATTATCCGAATGTATCGAGACCACAAAGCGGAATAAATATGCAGGACCGGGATTAAATTAAATCGTTAATTTCAAAAACAAAGTAATTTGACCGAATATTTGACCCATGTGGTATTTGAAAAAAACTTGTTAAACTGTAATTTTAATTACCATTAACTAATTTTTAGTGGACACTATATGTAGGGTATCAGTGTGGTCTTAATCAGAAATTTAAAAAAAAATGGCAATAAAAAATAAATATACAGGGTTATTTTTAAGTTGGTACTTTCCTGTTATCACTGTATAAAATGCAAGAAAATAAGACAGTTTTTCAAATAAATATATGTCAAAAAATAAAGATAAAATTGCCTTTTTTTCATAACTGTCCTACCACTCCAGATATTTCCACCAAATCTGGTAGACTTCTTTTGACCAATATATTACGTTTATTGCTGTAAACGTTTAAAAAAATACCATTAACGGCCGAAAATGATTTGCATTGACTTTTTAAGAAAAAATAGTACGCCCCTGCGTTCAACGACCAGTTTACGTTTAAAAAAATAAAAGCCATTTTGATGAATGGTAAAATCGCTAAAATCTGATATGGCATTTCGTATGTAAAATTCGTTTGTTTGTAATTTTTATTAAAAAAGTGGTTAATACTTACATTATTTATACATGTATTAAAAATTCTTAAGTCTCTGACTATACTTCAAAAAAATTAGAAATAAAATAATTTTACATAACAAACGCCATATCAGATTTTAGCATTTTTGCCATGCATCAAAATGAGTTTTATTTCTTTGAATAAAAACCTTTGTCGTACGAAGAAAAAGCAGTGGCGAACTACTTATTTTTTTGTAAAACAATCAAAAAAATCTTGTTCGAATACCACTGCTAGATTTTTTTTTAATTTACAACAAAAAATATTATCTAATGGTCAAAAAACATGACTTATGGGGCGTTCCATTTAAAACTTGAAGTGCAAGCGAGAGCGCGAAAGAGGCACAATCGATTTTTTTAAACTTTAACACTCTGTATCTAGGAAAGAAAGCATTTGATTGATTTTATATAAGTAGTTTAGTTTTTTAAAAACCAGTGGCGTCCAGTCTATTTTTCAAAACCTATACTTGACTACACAAACGCCACCGATGTAAGTGATGTATAAAACAATTTTATAAACGTAAATGTAACCTTTAAAAATTTATTTACCTGCGCCAAGAATAATCTTAATATCTCGACAGTTTTCGATAAATAAAAAACAAAGTATTTAGGTTGGAAAACTTTAACACCCCGCATAATGAAAAGGAAATATTTCGGGACCCATATTTATACATGGGTTCATTCGTTTTTTTAATAATAATACTTTATGTCTTTTTAATTTACTTTAATATGTATGCTTTTCGCAACTAACTTAATTTATGTAATACAAATATTTTGAGAAACTAATAAATCGTTTGTCCCCTATTGAAAAAATCATAATACTGCTTTAATATTAATTTTTAAATTTAAGGCATTCTAGCCCAAAGCCGGTTCTGCCATAGCAGCTGAAAGTCCGCATTCCATGCACCTTGCAAAGAACTTCTTTTCGACATGCGTCTGAATTATTTTTATTTATTGGTATCGGTTCTTGGGCGATAAAATCAAGCGCGTATCGCGGGCATTTTTGGGCCGTTTAACCTCCTACGCGGTTTTCTGCGGCAGGAAGACGGATTCCTGCAAGGCGACCAAGAACTCTCTCACGGCTTTGCACCAAGAAATGAGGTTATGCCATCGATTATTTTTAGTTCCACAATGTACAGTCTCATTTAGTTGGTATATTATTCTCCCAGGTGTCAATTAGTGCCGGCAAGATTTACTTAGTTATATGCATATTAGAGAAAAGTGAAATTGGAATATATGTTATACAATTTAGCAAAAATTGAAAAAATAAGTAATATATAGTTGCTATGGTGTTACCTATATTTGTTTCAATACTTAGATAAAATAGTCTGGACAAATTATGTGGTGAGTCGATTTCGATTTTTCGTTCGAAATTGACCAATCAGAACACGTTCCTAGGTTTTATCCGATCGACTGAATCGGATTCAGTATAACAATGTACAAAGAAAATGTCAAACTTTATTATCAGTAAAATTCTTTGTTTTTGGCTTTAATGGAAATTTTTATGAAATAATCTAACCGTATACCACTCGACCTACAAATTTAACGATTAAACTATACAAATATGTTTTGCAAGATTGGCTTGGCAAATAGTTTTATGGACAATAATTTTAAAAAACCCTCGACCGCTTCGTGGTCTCGAGTTATTAATTTTAAAATAAAAACCATTGGCCGGTTCGCGGTATTAATCAAAAAGAAGTGCTAATCGAAAAGCTTTATTCATCTAGGCCAAAATTATTTTTCCTTATGACATCTACATGTCATTATCGGTTACTGATGATAGGTATATACAAATGCCATACACAAATAACCATTATTAGCTTGATTGTTAGTCTTTAGGTAAATACAGATAACGACAATTCCCATAAATATATCTTTGATCTAGCTACTGAATTTGCCCAGTGTTACCATTTTTTACATGTCTTGTCAAATATCTTTCTCCTATTTGTTTATGTTATGAGATTACTGGTTGAATTACTATAGATAATCTGCTTTTTAAAGTAATTGTACTTTATATTGGATAAACTCCTGATAAATAAAGGGTGATTAAAACTGAGTTTCCACATTACAAATACTTTTTTTTAAACGCCACTGAATTTGTCGAAGACAAAATAACTTTTCTAAGGACAAAATATAAACAAAACAGTCATGACGCAAAATAAGATTGAACAACGTGTTAAATTACACAGCTACACAAATAAAAAAGTTTCAGCCCTGAAAGAAAGACCATGGTTTCCTTATTTTTTGGGTTCACTGAATCCGAATCTAAGGTCAGTTTGGCCCCATCACGTCATGATCAAGGTCAATTCAAGTCAATCACAGCTCTACAAAAAAAATTGATGGTCCGAAGTACTAGATCATGGTATCTTTATGTTTTTGGGGTCGATGAATCCGAATCTGTGGTCGGTTTGACCTCATGAGGTCTGGGTCAAGGTCATTTAAAGGTCAAATCATCCAAATTTATCAAAAATAGACCACAGTGGGAGTATCTTTGTTTTTGGAGTTGCTAAATTCGAATCCAGGGTCAGTTTGACCATATTAGGTCATGGTCAAGATCATTTTAATTTTTTCATCAACCCAAAAACCTCAAGATATCATGACTGTGGTCTATTTTCGATATCTTTGGATGATTTGACCTTGATCTCAACCTAATGTGGTCAATTTGACTACGAATTTGGATTCAGCGACCCCAAAAACATATAGATACCAAGATTGTGGCCTATTTTTCGATAAATTTTGATGATTTGACTTTGATACATCCTTGACCTGGACCTAATGGAGTCAGGAGGTTGATTTAACTTCAGATTCTAACAAAATAAAGATACCACGATTGTGGTCCATTTTCAATGAACTGATGATTTAACCTTGAAATGACCTTGGCCCTGACATAATGGGGTCACACCGACCCCAGATTCGGATTCAGCGACCCCAAAAACAAAAAGAAACCATGGTCTTTCTTTCAGAGCTGGAACTTTTTATTTGTGTAGCTGTGTTAGCCAAGCCTATTATAAAAACGGCCAATAAAAAAAATAAATTTCGTGATATACGTAAACTTTTGGCGCACAAAATCGCTTTTGTGGGATTGGAAAATCTAAGACAAAGTGTTGAAGTAAAAAATGCATCCTCGAAAAGTGACTGTTTAATGTGCCTTTTGGTCCATTTTTTTTTGAGGATCATGCGGAGATTGAGAGTTTTTTTGAGAGCATATGGAAGATATGGTCTTCGCGATCCTGTAAATTACCTCCTTTAGATTACTTTCTGTGGCAGTATCTCAAGAGCAAATCCCACAAAATTAATGAGAACACCATTGTAGAGCTGAAACAGGTGATCAGGCTTAAAATTACCAACATAGGACTTGATTTGTTCTACGAAGTAGTCAAAAATTTCTCGAAACGGATTTTGTCATGCCACATGAGTCACGGAGGTCATTTACTTGATATAGTCTTTTTGCATAGTTGTATTAAACTCCTCTTAAAAAAAAATAAATACTTTTTAATAATTTTCAATATCTTCTATTTTTTTAATACTTTTATTGTGGAAACTCAATTTGAATCACCCTTTATATAGAAACAAGATTAAATATAGTGGTAATGCCATTTAAAATTTGAAAGCAGCCATTTCCGAATAAATAGGAAATGACTAACAAGTAAATAAATCAACCAAAACATATTTATGCAAACTATGGATACACCAAATTTCATGATTCTGTCTTAAAAGGCGAAAAAGTTATAAATAAAATAAGAGAGACTACATTTAAAAACACCCGGTATGTGCGTCTAAAAAGACAATAAGTTTGTCGAAACCTATATTATATAAGCAGCAAGCACAAATTTAATGCATAAAATATTGTCACACTGTTAACTACTTACTTTTTAACACACTTGGGTAGTATTCGAATAATCGGTATTCTGAATCCTATTCAGAAGAAATTCGGCTGAAATTTGAATACATTTGTGTGTTTGGTAATCAGTATTTGACTGCATACTTTTTTGGTCAGTATTCGGGATTCTGAATTATGAATACGGTTTGTAAATCATATCATTAGAATACCTTCTTCTTAATTTATATTTAGTATTCAGTATTCGAATATAGGTTTCCAGTATTCAAATGCAGGTTTTGTAGTATTTAAATACCTGCTTTGTATTCATATTTTGTAAATTATGTCCTGGATTCGAAGAAAAAAAAGAAACAACCACAAGAATTTTTTCGGGTAAGGACCTTTTCTTGGTTCTCAAAACGTATTTATGAATACTGAATGCTGGATTTCCAATATAGCGGTATTCGAACACTTTTTTACCTTGGTATTCGAATACAGGATTTCAGTATTCAACCCAATTCTGGTCTTTAAGTAGTAAAGTAGATCTATTGAGACTGAACTGGTACCTTCCTTAAATATAAGAATAATAAATAAACACTAAATTTTTATTGTCGTAACGATTTAATCTTTTTTAACACTTTAACCAAATTTAACAATAACAAAAACGTGTGAAGACGGGCTTAATATGGCCTTTTTGCTTACAGTTAAAAATAAAACTTAATTAATTTGTCACCACACCGTGAAGAATAAATAACTGATTATTTATGGTTTTGGTTAAGGACTATTGAATGTTTTACGACCTGTTTTTATTTGATTATTTTTTGAGGTAAAGGTAAAAAAACAATATCTTTATGAATGAAAGATTTGTAGTAAAAAAAAATGGTGCTGACTGGGGTGTACTCGAGTTGCTAGACGGCGATAAGATTAAAATAAAATTTTGAATTTAAGATTGTTAAGTTGCTAGACATAGATGAATGAGTTGAGAAAAAGATTGTCGAGTTCCTAGACGGTAATAAACACAACACCCCATGCAATAATATATCTTGTAAAACGAATGATTTATATAATTTTTTCTGTTTTGCTTTATCTTGCATTATTAAAATCCACTTATTTTAATAAATAACGTACATATTTTAATTATGTATTATTATTGTTGTAGTAATTCCTATTCCCTAAAACTATTTTAATTACCCTGTCGGGCGCCGCGCCGTACTTACCAGCTTTACGGCGCGGTGTCGAAATTTTTTCTAACATAATTTCACCCTTTGGTTACCCCAGCTACAAACACAGTTTGGTGTCGAAAGTTCGCCCGCCGTAAGAATTCATTTATAAAATTTCATTATATTCACGGTATTAGTTTTTAAAACTTGGTTTATTTTTGTGGGGAGGGGTCAAACAAAAAAACAACTTTTCTCGGTATTTTATATCATTTGAAAATATTGTCAACGACAGTAAGGTCACGTCTGGGTTACGCCTAGGAACTCAACCATGTCCCCGTCCAGCGATTCAACAATCTTAATCTGTTTTATCTAGGTTCGCCTAGCAACTTGAGTACACCGGCTGACTGATGTGTAAAAATCAGCTTTTATTTAATTTGGGAGTTTTTGAGGTTTTTTTTCTCAATTACTTTAATATTCATATAGATTCATTTTAATAAGTTAAGACCCACTTTTACAATGTCGTGTCAACTCTAACCTAAAGGTTAAAGCACAGATAGTTGTAGTCCTATGTAGAAAAATATGTCAACGTCAGGTCATGTCCCTACTTGACATTGACAGTGTAGCTCTAAAAGAGCCGCTTAAACAATGTTGTGTTAACTTTTACCTAAGGGTTAAAGCACATATCATTATGGATAAAGTTTTAGCTAAGAGACTATTTTAGTTTTACGTAATGTCACTTCCTGGCATCGGTAATGTATTGATTTTATAAAAATTTGGTTTGTTTCTAGGATAGTGGTATATAAAGTTTTAGTAAAGTTTTTTGTTTAATCCGAGGACCCTGATGAACGGACAAGACAATAGTTGATTGGAATAAATTACAGACAGTCTAATAATAAGAAATTGACACATGAATTCTCAAAGACTTTCTTCTTTTGCCCATCGTCGAGCTCTGGGACATCTATTGCTCTTTTATAGATATTTTGACGGCTTCTGCTCCGACGAATTATCCAGTATAGTCCCTCCTCTTGCAGCTCCCAACGGAGAAACTCGTGGTGCCGCGCGTATGCATTCCTATACAATTGGACAGGCCCCGAACTTCCCATTTCGTTCGTTCTTTTATCCCTAGAGTTTCTAGGTTGTCATATTTTCTGCACCTTTTAGAGACACCCTGTGTTTTCACTTATTGTTACACGGAATTTTTAGTAATTTTTGATTTCTCTGGTTATAAAATAATAAAATATAGATAAAAGGCTACCATTTGCATTGATCACTTAATTTTCGAAAACTGGACATTTGTTTTTTTTCGGTGACTTTTCATATTATAAATTAAATTTTTCTGGTGCTTTAAAGATTTTTTGATATCTTAAGAACACCAAATAAACCTTCAAAAACTTCTCCGAGCCCTGAGCTTATCTTCTGAAACCCTCATAGGGCTATTTATTGAATATTTAAATTAGGGTACTAAACATTTATTAGGGTAACAAAAATTTATTAGGGTAAAATAGCCTATAAATGGAAAATTGCTTGTAATCCATAAAATATTTTGCACCATATGAATCAAAAAAGTAAACAATATCTATAGCGAACCATCGCATTCTTTCTTGTGACCCATTTCACGCTGAGTCTCCGATGCACCAAGCGACTGGTCTGACTAACCCAAAAGGAAAAAGAACCACCACTGGGCAGGCAGGGCAGACCGGTAATAACTAATTAGGTAGCGCTAAAACATTGGCATTCTTCAAATGCCTTTGCGATGCATTCTCTCCCACGATACTCGGTCGTCGATGGGCCGGTCATCCACTCCAGACAACTTATACCTGAATGGCGCTATAAACCTTTGAATGCAGTACCGCGGTACAGCCGCTGCTCTCTGCGAAAGCTTGCTGGGTTACATTTTTGAGTATTAAGATCACAGAGACAACAATGTTCGGGTATTTGCAACCACTTGTTTTACCTATACGCATTTTTATATTTAAAGATGGCTGCTGTGTTAAAAGAATGTAATACATAGATATATTTCATACATACTATATTATTATATTTGACGGTTTAATACAAGGTGTAATAAATTCAGTGTCGTACAGTGCTGGAGGCAGGGGGCGACTGCCCCCGCCCCTTCTGTTTTAGCGCCACCGCAGTGGCACAGCCATAAATTTTTCCTGGGAGGGTTTCAGCAAGTATTTCAATTTTTAAATTTAATAAAATTATATAAAACTAATAGCGTCGGCGCTGAAAGGTCATTTAGTCGTTTACGCAAAATAAAGTCATAACAAAGGACCACTATTGGCGAACCGATGCTAAACGATTTAGCCATAATGAGCATCGAGTCAGATTATGCTCTTGATGTTAACTTTAACACAGCTTTGGATAAAATAAAAAGTGTCAAGACCACGGCGGGGGTATTTTCAGTCATAATTCCTTCGTCCACCTGCCCAAAAAAAAGCCCAGATAAGGATATGTACATTTTCGACCAGGGATATTAAATTGTATACCTATCTTCCGGTACTACGGTTTAAACAGTTTTAGGGTATTACGAATGGTTAGTTCGTAAGCAAGTCCTTTTTTTTAATTCCTTAATTAAATCCAAAACTAATGCATACTAACAAATGGTTAGTTCTGGTAACAAGTCCTTTTTCTTATTCCTTAATTAAACTAAGACTAATACACACTTTATAAATCCACTTAAGAATTCTATTCCCACCTTTATCATTAAAATTACACCCTTTATAAAAATCATGAATTTTTGCCAAAATCACGGAAAGTTGCTTAAATTTCTACAAAAGCAAACTTCCATAAAAATATATTTTCCTTGGTTTTGGCGTAGGAGAAACTAAAATTTAATATGTAAAAGTCAGACCCAGAAATCGTGTTGACCGAAGTTATCTTTCATATTCTTAAATAATACCTGCATCCTTTTGGTCGAACATGCGTATAAGATTACTCGCACCCTCTTACTTCTGGTCGAAATTACATGTGTTTTTAGTAACTGCTCCAAAGTTGGCCGAAATTACATCCGCCCCAAGACCAGCCGTTTTTTGGTTTAAAAATATTTGTTTAATTTAAAACTTTTAAAGTGCGTTTTGTTTTAGTTAAGTCTTGTTTAACATTTGATTTTGCAAAAATATATTTTTAAAACAGTTTTTTATATTTGTAAGTTTTTAAAAAGCGTTTTGTTTTAGTTGAGTCTTATTTTTTATTTGTTTTTGCAGAAATATGTTTTAAAATAGTTTTTTTATATTTATAAATTTTTAAAGTTCGTTTGATTTTAGTTAAGTCGTATTTTATATATTTTTTTTAAATATATTTTAAAAATTGTTTATTTATATTTGAAAATTAAAAAATTATAAAAAAATTAATCAAATAATGTAGTTTTCATTTATAGCGTGGTATGATAACATTGATATCAAAGAATTTTTAAATAATTCACATTTTTATTTCTACATAACCCATTTTAATCTACTTGTCTTGGTGCCAGCAAAAAATATTTATTAGTATACTGCTCTATGAAAAGTTAGGCCTCCCCAATAATAGTTCGCCCCCCGGCCATTTGACCCACGCTACGCCACTGTATATTATACCAGTAAGTACTACGTATATTGTATACTCGATTGTATACTAACCCACCAGTGTCCACTTCGTTGGGCGCTAATTATATTTCTTCCTGACTTGATGTATGCACATTATTCCATTATTCTTTTCTGAACTTTTTGTTCAATCATAATAAAATATAGACTATAGCACTCCTAAAACGTGTAGCTTTCTGATTGTGAAAAAATGTTCATAATCATTTTAGAATTTTCGAATATTAGCCCTTACAAACAATTAAACATAGAACCAAAGTTACAAACTCTACCTCTTTATAATATTAGTATAGCTACAGGGTTTTAAAAAACTAACGTAGCAGTCAAAATATCTTATGACCCAGGCGCATTAAAAGGAAAAGTTTAAAACAAAAGTTTCATAATACTTCCAGCCCTATCGTTTCGAAAAGCCTATAAATATACTGGGTGTTTCGTTATGTCGTGATTACACAAAGTTGTCCTTTTCTTAAATAAAAACACAATTTTTGGAAATTTGGAATCTGACACATCCCAAAAGCATTTTGTATAGTGTGCAATGCATTTCCATGCAACAATTTTCAAAATACTGATGTAGCAAGATTTAAATATGGTAGTGTCTACTAAACTCTGTGTTTTGTGTTGTCCTATAACCTTGTATTGTCTTGGTAAGAAATATATATATATATATATGTATATATATATATATATATATATATATATATATATATATATATATATATATATATATATATATATATATATATTTAAAATATAATAAACTATAATTATTTAAAAAATGAAATGTTAGGGGTCGGAAACAAATCCTTTAAGCAAAAGCGAAGTCATCGGCGTGCAACCGCAAAAAAAACAGCGGAAAAAAGGAAAAGGAATGCAGTTTTTTATAAAGCTACCAATAAGGGTCTTTTAATCGTGTATGTCGAAGCAGTTTAAGAATCAGGAAAAAATATCGGCAATAAGGGTCTTTTAATCGTGTATGTCGAAGCAGTTGAAGAATCAGGAAAAAATATCGGCTATTATAATCATTTAAAAATAGTCGAAAAAATTTTGACTTAAAGTTGACGGATGTAAAAATCAATTAAAAATAAGGGAAAAAATAGACTTGTTGTCGAATTCGTCAAATTCGATGCTGCAAAAAAATTTCTAAAAAAATCTAAAAGACAAGGGATATAATGTGTATACCATTTAATTTTGCTACTTGTAAAGGCATAGTTAGAAATATAGACGTGTCTTTTTCAGAAGAATCAATTAGGGAATGTTCTAGAGCACCATTTGAAGTTAGAGAAGTCAAGAGGTTGAATAAAAGGGTGATAAGGGATAAGGTCAGGGAATATGTACCCACGGGTACAGTATTATTTACGTTTGAAAGCAATACGTTGCCCAGATACGTTCAAATATACGGATTAAAATTGTCAGTAATTCCATATGTCGCACCGGTCACTCAATGTTTCAACTATTTAATGTATGGATATACAGAGTGCGCCAAATTAAACTTGCACACTTTTTAACTAATTATAACTTTTTATCTGCTGCGTCTATATTTTTTATTTTTAAAGGGCTAATAGGTAGATATGTTTTCTCTAGGTTGGCTAATTTTGGTCAAATAGATTTAGACAGGACTGGACTTACGGGACTCTTTCCAAAATACTGTATTTAATCTCGTTGCAAGAGAAATCTGATTTAGCTACAATTCAGCTAATGCGTTTTTCTTGTAGACGAACTATTAGAAATGATTCAGCAAAAGCGAATCTGTCAACAATTTTAGGATTTAAGAATTATAATTATTTTTGATAATGAAAGTACTAGACAGATTAAAAGATCATTTTAGTGGTTATGTGCTTTCTTACCTATCAATATAGCTAACAAAAGAGTTTCTTATTAATATCTAGTAGAAAAAACTTAACAGCAGGTCGATAACATGATATTGTTAAACTCATCTTTGAAATTTATATTTATATATCTATTCTAATACAAATATTTACATTATTGTGTTCCGTATTAAATGTTCCCTACAACGAAATAAACATATTTTATAAAATTAATTTGCTGTCATAGAATAGGCATTCATAAAATTTATTGATATGTATTACTCTTTTCAAAATTCATATAATTAATTTTAAGAAAAACCGTTACTGGCTATTTTAAACACTTTATCGCTATATTTACTATGGGATTCATAAAAATAAACATATTATCTTCTATAGCTATAAAACTAGAATGAATCAATCTCGCTTGAATTAAAATTATTCATACCAATGATACTGTTATTAACAAAAACATGGTATGAATTTTAATAGCATCATTATATCAGTCACTCTTTTCACCTGTCAACCCTATTAAAACTGTTAGTTGAAAAGTGATTTTTATCTCTTTGTTTGAAGTTAATAATTCTCGCCCCTGTCAACATGAATTAAATAACTACTTCCTTTAGCGCTTGACCTGTTATTATGGGAACCATCTCCATGACATTCCATTCACCACATCTGAATAGACAAACACCCATTTCTATTTACCTGACTGGCGAAGTTGATTCTACTAATTTATATTTACAAAGAACACACAGACAGAACCCGTTTTCTGTTTTCTTATAAAATACTCATACACTTTTGCTTCATGTGACCAAATGAGGAAACACTTCGGTGTCTGATTATTATTTTGTTTTACCGGTTATATAACCAATATTTAAATATTTTAGTAAAAGCTTAGTTAATTTTAGATTATTTTAAACAGATATCTACATAATATAATAAATGACAAGTATAAATATTCTTAAATTATTGGTTAGATCTACATATTTTACGGCCGGAACAGTTAACTGCATAAATTTAAATTGCTCTAACACAACAAAAAAGCTTTAAATAATATTTAATGTTTGAAACATAGGGTAAAAACAATTTGAAAATATCACTTTAAGTTAAGGGTGACAATAATAATTTTTTTTTATAAGGGAATTAACTCTAAACTATAATAATGACAAAAAAACGCAGAAACCAAATACCACCTAAAGATTTTTAATGTGGTGATATATTTAATTAATATTATACAGGGTAAGGCAAAAACTTTTTATATTTTTGAATGAAACATCCTGTATAATATAGATATCACTTTCACAGCTTCAGCTTTAAGAAAATTTTACATTAGTTATATCTAAATCCATTAGTTTCGAGGATATGACCATACAAAACAGATATTTAGGTATTGACTTTATATTCTAAAGTTATAAAAATACTCATCAGGTGCTTTAAAAGGATGTGCCACAAGATCCCCCTTTTCATTAAATATTTTTTTCAAGATGGCTCCAGCAGCCATCTTAAAATATAGTATTTGCTAGAGTTCCATCGAAACTGGTTTTCCGGTCGAAACAGAAACCAAAGCTCAAGTGGTCAAGTATAAAATATCTTAAAATACTGAAACTTGGGGCGTAAATACTTCTTTTGATGAGGGGTTCCAAAAAATTTTGAAGAGCAAACAAAAACCATTGCATTTTATTATTTTTTAAATTTTTTAAATTAAAATAGCGTTGCCGCGAGAAACAAAGTTAGGCGAGCGCACAACAACTTCCAAAATCAGTTAATTGGCCGAAACTGCCGCCGAAATTTGATTTTTGTCCAAAACTGGTTGAAACCGAAACCGAAATTTCGGTCGGGCACTAGTTAAGTATTAACACATTAAATTCATTTTATAAAGGTTACATTTTTAATCCATTCTAAAAATCAATTATTTTAAGAAAAATAATGTATACAATTTTACCGTAAACCTTAATCCATTAGTTCATAGAAATTGTCCATTTTTCTTTAAATGTTGTAGTACAAGGCATAATTAAAAACTCACCTGCAACAAAAAAAAACAAATTAATAAAGAAATATTACAAACAGTATGTAATTGTAATGTAAGTGATTTTAAAATAACCTCTCTATGATGCTTTTTAAAATAAGGCAAATTAAATTTTAAAGAAAATGGCCTAAATTAAAATCTTACAATTCCGTATAAAGTGTCAAACATACATCAATTTTAGACGATTAGCTAATTATAAAGCGGTAGGTACCAATCGGTTATGTTGTCGTTTAATTCATGTATTATCCGTCCAAGTTGTCACCAATTTTATTACCGCGGTTATAATTGGTTGAAGTTAACACAAAGAATTACGAAAGGGTAGATATTCTTGTCTATGTAGTTTAAAACAATATCGTCATTATGAAGATACCCATGGACAAAAACGATTATTTAAATTATTTGCATTCAAAAGATGGTCATTCATAAACATTTGGCGTTATTATTTTTATTTGGTATTTGTATAAAATGTCAATTTTAAAGTTTTCAAAATATTGACACTTTATTATTCATGTATTCTAACAATCTACGGCTTTCAAGTTTGGCTGCTAACCAGAACTAATCTAACCTAACGTAAAATTGTGCAAATTTACCCCTAATTTTAATGCTACTTATGATAAAATATGGAAACATAGGTATTTCAATTTGAAATATTTGACGTTTTTGTTAACTTTAAACGTTTACTTTTGTTTTTTTGTTGTTTACTAATTGTCAACATATCAATACAATTTACTGAAGAAGTTTTTTTCTACAAGGATTGAAGCCCGATTTTCATAAAATGCTTTTGTTTAAAAAAACATGGTTATGTATTGACCTCGAAACATCATTTTTGACATCGGATTTAAAATAAGCACCACCTTCTAGATGTCTTGAATAATTGTATGAGCCGTTAGTACAATTCTAACATCTAGAAGGCGATCAAAATAAGTTTAAAAGGGTGAGATTTAGGTATACGGCAACATAAAATATGCTTACTTTTTATGCAATTTTAAATTTTTATAATATTCGGGGTGTTCCATTTAAATTAAACAAGTTGACATTGACTTCCAGTATAACCTAAAATGTCTGAATAGAAAAAATCATCTATTTTTAGGCTTCTTATAATATTCGGGGTGTTCCATTTAAATTAAACAAGTTGACATTGACTTCCAGTATAACCTAAAATGTCTGAACAGTGAAAATCATCTATTTTTAGGCGTTTACCAATTATAACGGCGGAAATAATCGGTGACAACTTTGACGTATAATACATGAATTAAACGTCAACATACCCGATCGGTAAATACCATTTTATAATTGGTTAATCGCCTAAAATTGGTGAATATTTTAGATGTATGCTCCCCACTATTCTGACAATGTTGCCAAATTTTCAATTTCCCAAAGCCTACTTTTTTAAAATCGATCTTCTCAGTTCGTCATGGGATACACTGTATAGTGTTTGTTAATAACACTGTAAAACTTTAATGTCAAAGTGTATAGCCGTTTATTATATTTTATAAATTTTATTCAGGTTAGGTACTAGCTACATGTCATTATTATTCTCTTTTCGCAAATACACTATAAACTAAAGCAACTCATTAAAATGCTAACTAAGGAAAGATTACAAAACAAAGGACTAAACCGAAAACATAATTAAATTTCTGTTTTAGAGAGATGAAATCTTTATACGCGTTCACCACATAAAAGCCATTTGTGTTAAACTTTATTACTTCTAATATAAGGTAAAGCCGAGGGTAAAGCATTTATCGTAAAAAACGTAGGCTTTTCGTAGGCGTAAACGAGACATGCCCAAGAAGCGAATTTTCTTTTGTGTAATTTTATCTATCTAGGTAAGGTTAGCGTCCAGCATATAAATCACACAAACTTTTATCTAATAGTTTTGCCCTAATCCCTTAATCTTGGCGAGCCAGGGGTACATAAAGTATCGTATTAACTGTGCGTAAAACTTAGTGTCTTTAAATTATATAAAACACATAAAAACTAATAACAAGTTCCTATACATTTTTGTTCCAAAGCCCCACTTTACTGAAATCTGTGCCCTTAAAGGACCTCGCTGAAAAAGAGTTTTCTTAAATAACTTTTATACTGTGTAGGACTGAAGACCATTTGGCCCACCGGGTAAAAGTTCAAAATGTTTCTCTTTCACAGAAGCTGTTAGCATTCAAGGCGACAACGCTACCTCTAGTAGGTGTTTGCTCCAAGATTATGTAAAATAACAATCTTGGATTTGTTATATTAAACGCACTTTATCTACTCGTCGTTTCCTCTGATTGGTGTTTTCGGACTTATGGCCCGCCTTTTATTTTATAGATTTATGGTATTAAAATTAAATAATAACGTCTATTACTATTGCTAGAATAAAGACGATTTTTATAATTTACAGGGTGTTTCTAAACAAATTCGAAAAATTTTAGAAGGTGATTTCTTTAAAAATAAAGGGTAGTTTGCTTTATAAACATAGGGTCAAAACTCCACCATTAGGGAGATATTGCCGTACATAAATGGCAAAAAAATAACCTTTTTGTTCTTTAACTTAAAAACGAAAAGCATTACAATAATAGAATTCAACTAAAATATTGCTTTTTAAAAATACACTTTCTGAATATTTTTGCACTTTTTAGAATTATAGAAAGTAGTGGAAATAGACTACCCCTTTCGTTCTTGCTAACTAAATTTAAAGAGACACTTACGCAATGACCATAAAAATATAAATTTGGATAGACTAGATTATTTAGAACCTTACCAATTTTAAATAAAATGTAAATTATAACGTGCCGGGACGAAGAAATTTATTTTATAAAAAAATCTATTTTTGCTGTCACCTATTAAGGCATTTGTAATGTCTTTAGTTGACATTGCTTGGTAGTTTAAATACAATGCCCATTTTGATTTTAAGCAACAAGATAAAGATATTTTATTGTTAATTGTTTTCGCCAAATCTCCCTAACGGTTAGTTAGTTAGTTTCGACACCATGTTTATTAAGCAATCCACCTTTAATGTTAAACAAGAAATCACCTAAAATTTTTCGCATTTATTTAGAAACACCATGTAAAAATCTTATTTCATATAATAAATTTAAAAGTCATTTTTGGGTGTTGCCCATCATGCATCATACAATAGTATTATAAAAAACATACAATGTAAATGGTGCTTGATATGGTGTATGAAGACTTTTTGTGCTGACGGTATTTATGCAGTAAGGGAATTAACATAAAACTTTTAAACTTATTACCCTACAGTAGAGCCTAAATTATTTTTAATATCATCGTTTTTTTATTGAATCCTATTCTACATATATTTATAATTTGGCAAATCTTGTAGGATCGCTAACCTTAGCTTCGTCTTCCGAATTTTTAGTTTTGTCAGTCATCGCACACATTTTTCTTGAGTGCAAGAAAATGTCAATACTGGCACAACTCAAAAAACATGATTTTTGGACTAAGAGCATGTATAATAGAAAAATACACATTCTTTTTAGTAGCAATACCGGCAGATAAGATATCAACTTAAAGGTAATCTTCGTTCGAGCAAACTAAACCATTTCCTATGTATTTACCTTAGCAATAAAACATGATTTTTTGAGTTGTTGTTTTGAATTTTTAATTAAAATAGTGTGGAGTTGAACTATGGAGATCAATCAAATACTCTAATAAACTTGAAACAACATTGAACGAAAAATACTAGTATTATCGTAAAAAGCATCGGACGCTCGGTATACGAAAAATAGAATTTAATTCACCGTTTTATTTACGAAACCACACTTAAACAAAGACAAAACATACAGACGTAATCTACTTTAACATTTATTTACAGTTAGCAAAATTTAAAACTAATTAGCTTTATATTATAACGAAGTTTTTCATTTCAGAGTCAGATTAGTGATAATCTCAAAACAAGCATCGGCATCTTTTATTATTTTTATGGCAAATCAGTCACAGAATGTGGCGGTTATCCGTAATATCTAAAAAGCTTATCGAAAGGCTAATAAACCGCTACTAATCAATAAATTGTTTAAATATAACTTCCAATATCAAAGGAAGCAATTTCTATATTTAGGACAAGCGAAATATACATAATTCTTAACGAGTAATTCGCTGTTAATGAAGTTTTTGATTGCTACATTTTCCTGACCTTATTTCAATTTAAACTTGATTTACTTGAATAATCTTACTAAATATTTGGAACAACACTTCCCATAAAAGGAAAGTGAATACGAAATTATTATATCACTTCTGGAACAGATAAGCTCCATATAAGCAAACTGGGATTTTTGTAGTCTACTTTTTGTATTCCGTTAAAATTTAACTTTAGGTGGTAAAAAAATGCTTGCCCAAATATATTTTTAATACTGGCACATTAGAGATTGGACTCCATAGATATAACCATAAAGTAACATACCTACGGATAAGAGAAACCATGGCATGCTAAAATTTTCGTACCGCTTTTGCGGCAGGCTGGCTGCAGGCTTGTCATTTTTGCCAGTTTACACTTTAAATGCGTCGGTCCAAGCCTCGCCTCGTGTAACATCAGCGGTGGGGAGACACGTAAGCTTACTGAAATGACTAACTGGTGGTATTTCAACGAGAAACGAATAAAATTATATTGGGAGTTTTCGCATAACCTGTTTTTAAATCGGCTATTCCATGATAACTCTTATAATTTCCTTACTGTATGATATAACGTGTGTGAAACCCATGTATGTCGATATTTGGTAGAGTTTGGACAGATTTTCAAATTGATATATTAAAAAGGCTAATTAATATTTTGGGTATTGATTTAGTGCTGACTATTCTTCTAATTTATATTTTTATAAATTTTATGGTTTGTAAGGGGTTAATTTATATAAACTAGAAAGGGTTACGGCCAAACCTCAACTTTAGACGGTTCGAGATCGGGGACGCGACGCAAACATTGACAAGACTGGGTAAAGTCACTATATTTCAAGAGCTTATCATCAGTGGCGCTTAGAATTTGTGCATTTCATTTTGCATTGTTTTGAGAGCGATATTTGTGGTAGGGTCATTGGCGGCGAGTAGTGAGGTGAAATGTATGGGTGCAATGGACATTTTTTTGTCATATGGCACCCATATGGAATCTCAAAACCCGCCGCGCCTGGGTAGGGAGGCCCAAGAGGATGGTTTCGGGATTTACTACAGCGCGGCAATTTAATATACCGAAGGTTACCTTGTACCCGCTTAAGTACCTCCACCAAATATGAGCCCCGTATACAGAGCCGATCGTAAACAACAAAAATTTATTCATCAGAAATTGTCGAGCGCGTCAGATTAAGATATGGTGAGTTAATTACATGCTAAACAGTGTATATTACACTAATCTGATAATTTGAGAGGAACGTGGAGAAAGCGAAAGGCTACAAAGTTGTAGAAAAAAAACGTCATTTTGACATTCTTGAGCGTTTGTTTTTAGTTTAAAGAAAATAATTTAAGGCAGGGGTGGTCATAAGGGGGGTTGTCATGGCCTCCCCTCTTTTATGCTACTTCCTTTGTCATTAAATTAGGAATTTTACTAATTACACACCTAACTGCAAAAATGGGCATTTAATGTTGCTTATGGTCCCCCTCAGAATGTTGATATGACCGCCCCTGATTCAAGGATAACGAAAAATACATGATACGATCCGAACGACTTTCACAAGTCAAAATAATAAAAATCTATAGCCGCTTCCCCACCGATGAAAATGTATACATTATATAACATTTTGTTCTTTTTATCATTTCAGCTTTGCAACCAAATATGTCTCCATGACGATCGAGTAAATCCCCATTCAGAATCGTTGGCTCCCCTACTATTGTTAAAGGATGCGATTCCAAATATATTTATTTAAAGTTGAAGAAGTTGCAACCTAATAATTACTACGTTTAGATCGAATAGTTGAAGGTGGCTATGTGTTTATTTCGGTGGCTTAAAAGTCGATTGAAAACCGAGGTCAAGCACATTTCAGGCCATCGTCGTACGTATGTGGCAGTTTTGCATCCTACTTCACAGTAGACATCAAATGAAAAAGAAACCTCACTTTTTAATTTGTCCCGTTTTGTGTGCTGTTGTTGGTGTGAGCGTGTTTTAAAGTTCTTTTACCTGTTTTCCAACTCATATTTTTCATAGAAATGTCAAAATCATGTATGAAATTAACACTGATGACATTCGAAGAAGCATTCATCTAGAGTTAGGCAGTTATTAAGCCCACTTGAATCGTTTATATCGTGTTTCTAATCGGGTTCAGTAAAGTCAACCCTACTTATTTTCAGACTTGAATTGAACGATATTTTGATTTAACTTAAACATTTGAAACCATTCTAATCAGTTTTGGGTAAAGACTCGATTAACAAAAACAAGCTAGTCCGACATGTGTATAAAACATAAAATCGTATTATTATAACTTCACCATAAAACGACAGATTAATAAAGGAAAAGCACCTATAGTCGGTAAAAAATAAACATGTTTCAGGACGGTGTTAAGTGCAGACGACTTATCGATAAGAAGCGGATTTGTATAAGGAGGCACGCGGATAACATAAAATTGTTTTTATGGAGTTTGTATTTCAACCAGACAGCGGCACATAATCGCAGTGAATGAAGTGATGAAAACTGTGACACATTGAATTAAACTGGTGTCACGGAAATTAGTTAGCGAAATAGAAATTTAAGGACTGCCAAAATGTATACAGGGTATATTTTAGTGCGTGGTTTCAGTTCTGGTATTATACAGGGTGTTTCCCAACTTACCCGACAAACTTTAAGGACTAATTATACAATAATAAAAGATGTTAAAATTTGTTTAATAACTTTTACACCAGTTTAGAATTTTTTTAAAATTTGGACATATTTGGGCAGACAAGAAATTTTTTTTACCAGTGTCGTCCATGAGAGGTTTAAGATAAATATTTTTTAGAAAAAATGATACGCCACTGCATTTTACAAAAAATAAAATAAATTCCTATTAAGTTTGGAATAAATTTGAACTCTTGACTTTTACTTGATGCACGGTTTTGGCGTAAATAAATAAAAACCATTTCTCGGCATGTTCATTTCGTATCGATATTAAATTCTACAGTAAAAATCACCTTTGTTTTTTATTTTATTCTTTAACTATACTCTGTTCACTATAAATTGAGAGAAACACCTAAAGAAAAAATGCATTTCATTGGTTTAAAAAGTCAGTAACCCTAGTTACCACAATAAATAATGTATTTTATTGGTTTAAAACTATAGTAACCGGAGTTACTTACTAGGTATTCATTATCAATTTATAGTGGCCAAAGTATAGATAGGGATTTGACCACGCCCCCAAATTTCAACACCCTTTATTTTAAAAAGTAAGACGTTTAGAACATGTATTTACACATATTTTTTTCATACTTTTTATTGTAGAATTAGCCCTTATATTTTGTCGGATAAGGTATAAACACCTGTACATATTGCTTATCGACACATATTAAAGAGATTTGGGGACCAACCGGACTGGGCCGGACCGAAGGATAAGGCAGGCGCCTTATCTCTAGGAACGGTAAAATGAACCGCTTTAAATAAAGATGTTTTTCATTGGCAAAAAATTTTACTTTTTATACTAAAATAAAAAATTAAATGTTATTATCTATATAGTAAATCAATATCTACTTAAATATTATGGTTTAATCACCATTACTATCTGAAGAGCATGCACCAGAACCAAAGCACTTCAAGGCAGGGTTGCCCTTTTTAAATATTTGCATATTAATTTTCATTTTGGCAAATGCTTGTTTGATTGTTGAAATGTGCATTTTAAAAACCAGTATTCAAATAATAACAAATAAAAAATATTTAAATTATTTATAACGTTCTTGGCCATTTTGTATATTTTTATAAATAACACCTAATATTGGTGACACAGTTTTACTACGAAATAAGATAAGTTAATGCAACACCAGTAAAAAGTCTTGCACTTGCATACAGTTTCGTACTTGTCATCATTTTATGAACATCAATAACAAAATGACTAAATATGTATATATCTTTTTATATACATAAAAATAACGGCGGCGGCTTTCAGCAAATTTTTTATTTATTTGTAATGATGCAATTTTAGGACTTATTTTAGAAATTAATGCTTGGGAGAAACAATAATTGAGAACTTTGCTGCAAGAAGGATGCAGCTCCATTTTTGTTTCTAATTGTTTCCGATTTCCTAAAAGTTTCTGGTTTAAAATAGTTTCACATATTAACCAAACATCCTAATTAACCATTAGCATTTTGGTTTTCGGTTTAAAATTAGAAGGTATTTTTATTAGCAAGTTTTTTCAATTTCCCAATAAAGACCAAAAATGGAGCTGCATCCTTCTTGCAGCAACGTTCTCAACTGATTTTTGATTTTTTTTTTGGTTTTGTCAGTGTCGCCATATTTACTGGACATAGTGGTTGCCAGGTGACCAGGAAGCAGCTGACTTGTCCAAAAATTATATGAGCATACTGTCCCTTCCTGTAAGCCCCTAATTTATTTAGGTACCAAAGCACCAAATATTTTGATTAAATAAATTTCAATAAAATTTCTTGTATTAAATACATATATGTATGTGCCAGAAACGGCTGAGCTTCCTTTAAATCTTTATTTTTAAAATTCCTTTAAAAATAATAAGATACTGTGAAGAAATGTGGTATCTATGTATGTATATAAGAGTTAATCAAATCCACATGAAAACCACCAAAACCACCTTTTGTGCTTTTTTGTAAAAAGTTCTTAATTTTAACAAATACATTTTTTGATACAATACTTCAGGGGCCTAGTTTCAAAGTGTACAGGGTGGCGCCTTTTCGTTGACCTTGCAGGGTATAGCAAAAACTAAAGAGAGAGAATAAATCTGATTGCGCAATCTCGATTTCAATTTTTGAAACAAATTCAATGGTAAAAGCAAATCATGGCCATTTTGATTCGTTTTGGAGATACAGGATGTTTTTTAAATTTTGTCAATTTGGCCAGGCACTAGTAACTCGCTTGATATTAGAGATAGAGAAAAAAATCTAAAAGGAAAGTTTTAGGGATTTTTACATAGAGTTCAGTGGCGTACCTACACTTTTTTATGGATTTTTACTTTAAAGTTATAACACAAAAGTGGGTTTTTTAAATGGAACACCCTATATATTTTATCACCAATAGAAAGGTCTCCCCAAAAGCCGTAAAAAATACCACATTTAATATATTTAATTTGTAATAGTTTCGAAAATATAGCCATTGTCCGAAATTACTATAATAAAATAGCATTTTTAAATAAAACACCCTGTATATTTTATTTCGGAAATATGAGCATCCAAATCTTAATGCGTATATCTACTATTTTTTGGATCTATATAGTCATATTTCCAAAACTATAAAAGATAAATATATCAAATGTGGTATTTTGTTAAACCTCTTTGAAATATCTTTGCAACGGTAATATAATATACAGGGTGTTTCGTTAAAAAAATCCTGATGATGACCATATTTCCGAAACTATTAAAAATTAGAAATATTAAATGTAATATTTATTATAGCTTTCAAGGAGACCTTCCTATTGGTGATAAAATATACAGGGTGTTCCATTAAAAAAACAACTTTGAGTTATAACTTTAAAATAAAACTAAATGAAAAAAATGAAGGTACGCCACTGAATTCTACGTAAAAACCCCTAAAACTTTTCTATTTAAATTTTTCTTCTATCTCTAATATTAAACGAGTTACAAGTGCCTGGCCAAATTGACAAAATTTGAAAAACACCCTGTATCTTCAAAACGAATCTCAAATTAGCCATGGTTTGCTTTTACCATTAAATTTGTTTCAAAAATTGAAATCAAGATTGCGCAATCAGATTTGTTCTATCTCTTTTAGTTTTCGCTATACCCGCAAAGGTCAACGAAAAGCGCCACCCTATATGTACAGACCCCATTTATACCTTTTAATGTTTTTTTAGCACTGAATTTAAATAAATACCTTTTTAGGTCATGGCTACTCTCCATACATACTACACAGAGTGTTCAAACAAAGAATGCATTACATTTAATGTATAGGTTCTTTGTTCATTTTCTATTCGATATACCATTAAAGTCTAATTTGGGAGATTTTACACTTTAAAACTAGCCCCCACACTTAATAACATTATGTAATTTACTTAATTAATTATTAATTTTTTGATGTTTCATTAGATTTGTTTTATTATACAAATACAAAAAGGTAATACTGCATTAAGGGGAAAGTATGGTTTTTAAATTTTTTTTTTTTTTGAAAAAAGAAAAATGTATGTTTAAACTATACAAAACTCTATTGTCAACAATGAGTTTATATATCCCACCGTCGAACAGTGACATTTTTCTTATAAGACTATTGCTTTTCGTGTTATTCACCATGGACCCGGCACAGCCACTTTGGTAAGTCCTGTAAGGCAGGCGAAACTAGTCAGCGGAGAGGGTCCAAGTGAATGACAAGAAAAGCTGGAGTTTTTATTTTCATATACTATTTTACCTTAATAATATTTCAGAAGCAATATCCAAATTAGTTTAAGATTAAACTAAAATTAATGTATATTCCTAATGTAACTAACTTAAAATAAAGAATGGTTTTAGTATCTAAGAAATAATATACTATGTTTTTTTTTGTGTAAGCGATGCGTCAAAGCAAGAATTGAATGTAAATCCTTTTAAAATATATCTATGATTAATCTTACTACTACATATAGTTGCTCCTATTTATGCATAAGTTAGTGTCAAATTGAATATATTAGGCTTAGGTTAAAACTACTTTTTTTTGTGTGTATGTACGAACCTAACTTTAAAGCGCTTTTCCCACAACTCACGTTTTTATAGTCGGTGACCATCAAAACTCTTGCACCGATCTCTTTTAAATTTTTACCACTATTTATTTGAATTATTTTTGATGTAACGCTAAGAGTTTTTTTTAGTTTGGCAATATTTCTAATTTTAATACAAAACAAAAAGCTTATTTTTTTTAAATTGCGTTGAAAAATTAAAATTTTAAAAAACCCTTTTAGCATTACCTGGGAAAACGATTATCTATCGAATAAACTTAATTTTCTTGATTTTATATAATCCAGCACCAAGATATGATGGTAACCACAATTCACCTTTTTTCGAGACGTTTCCGAATAATTATCGTATTTTTTTTATTCTTTAACAAAAGTTGTACACAATATTCTTCAATAAATATAGACTGTGTTGTCAAAAAAATCCTAAATATGTACCTTTTGAGCACGAATTAACCGCCCCCTTAAGTGTACGATTCAGCAGGCGGTAAAACAGTGTGCCAAATAAACAAATTATAAATAAAAAGCGACTAAGCCACTGAACGCAAGGATAAAACCAAAGACAATAGAAAAAGCAACTAATCATTAAGCCATAAGTTAATTTTAGCTACATGTTCTTTACGAGCTGTAAAAATGAATAGTTTACACCCTTTATTGATTTTAGCAACTAACTTGTAAGAGAGTAAAGTAATACCTTACTTTCCTACATTTTTATTCTCCAACTATTAAAAGAACAATAAAAGAGCTCATTTCTCAGCAGGTCTGTATTTTTCATTTGCTGCAAAACATTTTCGACGCTAATGAAACGAAAGTCTAGGACACTCAAAAGAAAAAAGAGATTTTATCGCCTGCTTGTAAAAGACGGCTCTTCAGTGTTTTAATTAAACTTGAATTAGCAGATTTAATTGAAAAACGAACAGATGCGGAGAATTTCCGTTACTGTGACACTTAGTGGATTCTAACTGTGGAAAATGTTAAATTTCATAGAGTTTTTTTAACTTGTCGACTTATAATGCTAATGGAATTTATTACAAAGAAATGTTTATACAATTGGAATTTTTATTAAATAAAAAGTATTATGAAGAAATATTAAAATATCTTATGTCTGCGTGTGCACGCTGATTATTTAGAAGGGGCCACATAACTCCTTAGAATAAAGAGAAAAATAATTATATGAAACTTGCCAAAAAAGAGATATTTAAGATATTTAAAAAATGAACATTTTGTTAGAAACCTGGCATTTTCAACCACTGTCACCCAATATGCAATTATATGTTTACTATAGATACTGGGTATGCATTGTTTTTGGTTTTTGCTCGGTACCTTTTACCTATAACCAAGAAGGATACAAAAAAACCTCCTGTATAAAAGTTTTTAAGTACTTTCTTATTTGTTATCTTTTAAGCATAAAAAACAAATGAACATCAAAAACTAAAAAAAATGAAAAAGTTAATTTTTAAAAAATGGAACACCCTGTATATGATGTCACCATTAAAAGGTCTTTTAAAAAGCTTTACAAAAATACCACATTTGATACTATCTTTAATGGTTTTTGAAATATGACCACTTAAATTTGAGAAATAGTAGATATAAGAGAGATATGGGTGGTGCTGTAACGTCATGCGGTAACGTAAGCGCTATTATGACAGTTAAGTTATGCGCGATTCGATTTTTACCGTCGCTGGTGGTATTAACGTTACCGCATGGAGTAATTTGCGGGCTGATAACGCCGTGTGCTATTTAAAATAGCGAATAGAATTGCAATGCGCATAATATTTTTCTTTGTTTATTTTTTAAGGTTATATTATTTATTTCGACAATATTTGGGTAATAAAGCCACAGAGTAAAGATAAACTACTAATCTTTAATAAAGCCTTGTTTTTTTATTTTGGGATAAATGTCGCAGGTGAAAAAGAAACAAAAAGTTTAAGATTTTCGGCCGACAATGACCTAGCTTTACTGAGAGAATGTCATAGTCAAAATTCTTCTGGAAAAGTGGAAAAATGTACAGTAAAATGTGTTTGAAATAGCGGGAAAAACTTTAGTATTTGCACATTAAAGGATCATTTGTTTTTGATTTTGTAAATTCGCAGACAGGTGTAAATAACCGTTCGTAATACGGCGTCTTCCATATCTCTAAAAACAAACACTAAATACCGTATGCGGTATTTAAATAGCGCCTTACGTAAATAACGAAGGTAGGCGGTAACCAAAGTACCCATATCTCTCTATAATTTCCACTATACCTACGCCACTAAGCTGTAGATGTAAAAGAAATTATATCCAGATATAAATGGTCATATTTCCGCAACTATTAAAGATATGTTTATATATCAAATGTGGTATTTTTATAAAGCTTTTTAAAAGATCTCTTTAATACTAACATAACATGAATGGTGTTCCATTTAAAAACGTTTACCTCTCCATTTTTCTTGAGTTTTATTGTTCATTTGTTTCATTTTTAGGCTCAAAAGATAATAGATGAAAAAGTATAAATAGTTGAAAGTGGGTGGCAAAATATAAATGAGAACTCTGTACAATGGTTCCGAGTTAATTTTTGAATTTTGTCTTTAATAAAAATGACAGATGGTTATTAATAGAAAAAGAGTGACATATTATTAACTTTAGTCATCTACGGGGAATGGAAGCTTTTATGAAGCGATTTTTGGCGTTTAAACCATATTTCCATTCCTCTTGGGGCACTTTCAAAATATTACATTAGGAACAAAAAAAAGCATTTCTGGGCAAATTATGACTATATGGCTAATAATAACACCGGCACACAAAAAAGTGATCAGTCAGTACGTTTGATCAGACCAACTTTATTTATAACTTTTTATTTTTGATGCCCTGAATTCAAATCCGGGGTCCGCTTTGCTCCATCAGGAATGAGGTTTAATTCCAAAACACTCTAGCACTCTAATTTTTGTCGATTTTTAGAATTTTCCTCAGTTTACTTAAAATTCAAGCCTAATGGAGCAAAACATACTCCGGATTAAAATTCAAGGCATCAAAAAACATATAAAAAGGCTGGTCTGGCCAAAAGTACTAATTACAAATATATTATATCAGATTGAAATATAGGAGCTTGTCAAATTAAACAATAAATCATTGTTATTTTATGCTTATAAAAAAATGAATGATTTTAGCGTTTCAATCCCAAACACAATTTAAAAATCAATGTCAGTAAAATTTCATTTATTTGCGTTAATATTAACGTTTATTTGCAACGATTTGTTTAGAGGTCATTAAAACTGAATTTATAAATATGTCTAGCATGATGACTTGCCGTAAAAACTGGGAACATTGCTCCTATAAAACATAAAACCAATATTTGTGGTCTTATTAAGTAAACTGTCTGAAGTACGAAATAATGATGTTGCAACCCGCATTCCACACACTTTGTACAAGTATTTAAAACAGGATTCTGCGGGTATTTTGCTGAGCACCTTGTAGAAACGCTGCGATAGGAATGTCTCCGACACTTTTTAATATCGATATTTTTAATGGAAAATACATGTCTAAATACACAGTGTGTGTGTATCTATTGATTTTATTATATGTATATTAAAACTTACACGCATTTTGCACCCTACCAGTTTTATTATCTAGTGAATTTTAAAAGTATCTTGGTCTATCTTTTATTGAATATACTTATTAGTACAGTTTTAGAAAATGAACTATGTTTAATTTTAAAATTTTAAAGTTGTTACGTGAATCCGAGAGCTAAGCACAAAAAAATAATGTGTGCTAAAAATAATGTTATTCTTGCTTATTAGGTGTCATACATATACGTACATGAGAACACACCGGCAACCGCCAGATATACAGGCTGTCCCAACTGTATACCTGAAATAACTTCGCTCCTATACAAAAATAACAACATAATATTAAAATAAAAATGTTTATTTCGATAAACTTATTTTATTGACACTATAAGTAAATTTTCAAGGTGTCTTAAAAACAGAATTTTCATTGTCAAGTAGGTTTTTAAATTGAACACCCTATAACTTTTAACAAATTTTAGTCTTTATTAAATTCTACATCAAATGTATTATACACTTTACGTCAATTATTGCTGGTTTTGGAGATATAATCGTAAACGGTAAAAAGTGATCAATGAAAATGTTTCTAATTTTTTTGAATAGTTTGGTCAGTGTCAGAGTGGCAAATAATGTGATAACATGTAATTATTTACCTTTATTGTAAGAAATACTAATAGGTATGTCAGGAATTCAGTTTATTTTAGACACATACTTGCTTGGCCTAAAAATCAGGAATACGTTAATTATGGTTGGTTTGTGGGTTCAGTAAACAAATATGTAACCCAAATAAACTAAATTGCTGACACACCTATTAAAAGTTCTTAAAATGGAAGGTAATTAATTTAATGTTATAGTGTATTACACATTTTTAAAGTAGAATTTAATAGAGTCAAAATATACAGGATGTTCCATTTAAAAAACATACTTGACAATAAAATATTTGTTTGTACATAAACTTAAACGCGAGTATGCATTCCTATACGGTCCAACTGGACAGGCCTCGAACTTCCCACTTTGTTCGTTCTTTTATCCCTAGAGTTTCTAGAATGTGGAACCTGCTGCTCGCGGGGGTCTTTCCTTCCCCCAAATCTTCAAGTATTTAAGTCCCGTGTCAACAAACTCCCTCTTACCTCGCTTATTTAGGCTTTTAGCCTTCATGGTTTATCCAAAGATAAAAAAAATACTGTCAATAAAATAAGTGTATCAAAATACACATTTTTTAATTAAGGTTTTTTTTGTATCTTATACATGGGCGAAGTTATGTCGTGTATAGAGTTGGGACGGACACCCTGTATATTTCTTTTGTTTTTTTTTATTAAAATGAGAAAAAACTATTTTTATAGTTACTGGGAGACACAACACTCAACGGAAACACATTTTCCGAATTCGTGCTCTACCTACATTAATCGTTTAAACACAATTCTTTCTGCAGTTATTGATGATTTTATAAAAATATTGCTTTTATAAAAGAAAAGTTTCATAAGATTACATAACAACTTAAAAAAATGTAATGATGGCCTGGTTTAGTTAAAACTTTTTCGTCTCCTGTTTTTTTTTTTTTTTCATTATACTTACCGATTTAAAATAACAAAATCACAAACCAACATATGTATTAGTACGTTTCCAATATAATTTGTTTTTGACATAAGGATTAGTAGTTTAAATACAATATTCTTTGTTTTTAAGATAAAAAATGGAAATAATATGTTTTATATTTCCGTCATCTTTATACCACGATAACTCCTGACCCACCGTTTATATAACAAACTTCTTATTATTTTCAACAAGAAATCAGCTTCTTAAATATTCGCACACCCTGTACATATAATAACTACTTGGTCCCGTAAATTATTAATATCGATTTAATTAAAACATCCCTACACCCAAACGCAACTCAAGCGACCATTTCATCGAATTCCGTGATTTTTAGAGGCCACATTCGTTCGTTGGCCCGCTCTGCCTCAATAATGCGGTATGCAACCCCAGTGTCAATTTTAATGCATATTAACTCAAAGGCAGATCCCGTGAGAAATAAGATAGATATAAAAAATAAATTTATTTCCCTTTTTCATTATACACAGGGCCGTTCCTGGCAAGGGTGCAGCAGGGACATTTGCACGGGGCGACAAAAATTAGGGGCGGCATTTTGCCAAATAAAGGGCGGTTTTTAAAAATGTTGAAAACAGTAAAATTTAAGAAAGGGACCTTTTTCAATTTTTTGCTCTTGAAAGATTTGTTGCACAGGATGATAAAAGAGACAGGAACGGCACCTATACACAAAGACAATTAAGTTTATTTTATATCTGAGAAATCTTGATCCATGAATTAGATCTATAAACATGTCTTTTAAGTATTTATACAGTGTGTTTAGGTAAAAATTGGCGTCATACGGTTTGTTTTTATAATTTATTTTTCATTTGCCCAAACCTCGTAAATGACTGATCCAATGTGATATCTTGTTTGTTGACTTTTAAGTTTTGGACCATGCAGAACTTTTTATAAAGAATAACTTTTTTCGTAAAATTATTAATAAACAAAAATCCATATGACGCCAACTTATGTAGACACATTGTATATCATGGACTTTGGGTATATTTAAACTTAGAACAACAAAAACCAAATAATGGTAACAACTGTTAAATGTAATTTAACCCAAAAATTCTGGCTATATTGGAAAAAAAGCATTTTAAAAAAGGATTTAACAGTAAAAAGATCATATGCTCACTTTGAATACAGGGTGTTAGGGAAATAATGTTCTTAACTTTAAGAGGTCATTCCTTGCATAATTATAAGCAAAAAGTTCTGTATAACATATGTCTAAAAATCAGCCGTTTCGGAGAAAAAAATGCTAAACTTATTTCTTTTTAGTCATAAAATAAATTAATTTTGCACCTTAATTATTTAATATCTTATGCCTAATAGCGTAAAATGAATTAAAACATCATATTTAATAATTAACTGTCTCTAAAAACATATTTTTAGCCCATTAAATACAATTTTCAAAAGAAAAACAGACAAACAAAATCCCCCACACAATTGACAACATCGCGACATGGTGTCGATAGCAAAAAAATAATGATAGTTTTTTTCTTGCATACATAAATGCAAGTCATGTTTACCCGATTTCAAATAATATTTTATTTTTAGTATGTACTACTGTATCAATGCGGGTAGTTTAATACGAAAGAGGATGTTTTTGGTAAAGTCTGAACCACCTATAATTCATTCTGAAAGCAATACCGCAAAGTGCACAAAAAAATGATAAAGTAAACAAACCTTCTTGAAAGCACATAATAATATCCTCTTACAGAGCCTGATTACATATTTTTAGATAAATAAAAAACCTTGCTAAAACATTTATCACGTACTTAAAAACATCATCTTATTTCGTCTCTGTCCTGCCATGAAAGGAGATCCGTGCCGTTAGAATTATAAACTCGTCGTGTGTATTATTTATTGTTCACAAAAGGGTTAGATTTAAGAATGAATTAAATCTGATGCCAGCTTTATATCACGATATGTTTTTTATTTACAACAAGGCTACCAGCTAGAAGAACATTTGTAGAAGACTTTCAAAACAGCAAAAATCACAGGAACGCTCATTATCGCAGAAAAAATCTTAAATAATTTTTTTTTCAATAAACCAATTTGCATATTTAAATTCTATTTTTAATCCTATACATCATTTCCTTACAAAAATTTTCGACAATGAAAAATAAGGGTCCTTTAACCCTCAGAAAAATTCATATTTTTTGACATACCTCGTATACCACTGCAAAAAATAAATATCTGATGATTGCGTTTTAGGTTTTAGAATATAAGAATTTTTTAAATAAAATGACTGATTGAAGTTTCCATACAGTGCGAATTTAAGTAAAACATTTAAATTTTATGAAAATTAAGTAGAAATTCATTAAAACATATTGTTTTAGTAGCCAGTTCCCCTTTTTGTTGCTCGCACTTAATTGCCGTCCTTATTAGTATGACGCTTGAGTGGCTTTTTCACTATTGATTTTTATTCTAAACTTCGACGAGTAATATCTCAGAAATTATTAATCTTGATGATTTGGTGCTAAGGACCTTTTTGAAGAAAATTACATTTCCTATACAACTGCCTTTTACATTTGTTCTGTAGCTCCTGCCATTAGAAAATAAATTAAAAAATCGAGAATTTTACGAAAAATAAGGTTTAGTGGCCCGTACTACATACGTCACCGGTATGAGTTATGACTTCACCGCAATGGGAACTTTTGTAGACCATTCATTCTCCAAAAATCCCGACTTTCAGCAAGATGATACCAACTGTTGCTGAGCTATAGACATTTTAAAAATTCAAAGTTAGTTCCCTTATATTTTAGATGGAAGACATTTCACACTCTATGGTCCGGTACTTATAATTATTAATATAAAGGGGTTTTTTCAACACAATTTTGGGATAGAGCGAAAAAATAAACATCTGTTAGCTTAAACTTTATACATATTTAAAAAATGGCTCTTTTCATCTAACATGTAACTGGAACATTTTAATTCACGCCAATAATATTTATAATAAACCAGTCACGGGCAGCTGTAATCAGCTCTTGTTAGCAATTTTCTTCGTATCCATTTCAATGTGTACACCATTTCGAACTTAGCATTAGCGGCAGTTGCTTAAGTCTGATAAAATACACACTAGGAAGGATGAATATATTTTAGTGTTTATAAAAGTATGTTTTAACTGGTGAGATAAAGCAAGCATAGAGAAGATAGACTTATGGGACATAACAAAATAAACAAACCACAAACGGAATGTAAGCAATGAACGAGGAATGCGTTGTGTTGTCTGTCTGCACGGTGACGGTAAAGTACGTGTAAACCTAGAGACGTGAACCAAAGGTGGACGTTATAATACAGGGTGTTACAGAATGTTTTAAAGAAAATTTTAAGACCAGATTCCACATTTCGAAATATTTGTAAAAAGTTCATATAAACATGGGCCCGGATATGGTCCTTTTTATGATACAGAGCCTAAAGTGGTTTATTTTACATTTACGTTTATTATAATATGCACTAACTTAGGACCGCTTAGCAAGTTAAGGGACCTATGATACATAATATAATCCCGAAATGTTCAAATTACCAAAAAAAAAACCAATAACTGTAAAGGAGTTAGTAGAGGAAGTGAAACAACAATTTAAATTATTTACGGTAGTCTTACGCTCGAACAGTTTGTCATCCCTTTTAAAGTAGAGCTACTAAATAAAGACAGAAACTGCCTGAACCTGATGCAATGAACTGCAGAATTGACTCGGTCCTAAGGCAAGGAAATTCAAACGCATGGAAGCGAGGAACTGTACTACTACCACAAAATCAATGCGTTTACAAGTAAACGTGTCGCTAGTCAATTTGCGCTGTATAATTTAATTTTATTAGGCTACAAAAGTAAAGTACATTCATACTTATTCCGTTCTCACTTCTTGAGGCCAATAAACGACCCTTTTGTCCCCTATTGTCGGCCGGCGCTTTAGCCAGGTGTTACCTGCTATAAAATTTGAACGGAACAGGGTGGAATTTACTTTTTATAGGAAAAAATAGAAACACATTGATAATCACATATTTTATTATTAATCGGAACAAAAATATTATTTATAAAATATACCTAGGGATACTATAATTTATTTTGTCATTGTCATCACGTGACTAACTGACGACTTTCTAATAGCGTTTTTGACATCGCTTTCGTTTATATTGTCGTTTAATGTTTATGGAGAATGACAAAGAAAGAATATAATTTACTTGTCGTTGATCATTGCGTCAAAAAGTCACGTGATGGCAATGTTTAAAAAAATAAATTAACATTTTTAGACAATTTATATCTATCTATCAATATTTCAATTGCTTCTCAATGTAAAAGTAAAAAGTCCATTCCGGCCCTGCCTGCAGCTGGACGGAGTCTGCCGGCCGGTAGGAAGATTTATTGGAGGCAATATAATAGAAGTCCTTAAGTCAGAACGGTATAAGTATGAATTTACTTTACGTGCTGTGCTGCGTCGCGTCGCACGCGTTAAGGTCGGGCCTCACATAACCGCAACGAGCCCGTAGCCGTGCATTTCCCTGGTGAAGAGTAGGAGAATACGGTGCAAAAATTTTGTATTTATTCAAACTGCAGTAATATAAGCCAAATATACCACGCTCTAAATTATACTTGATAGTAAAATAAAACTTTAGAAATAAAGTAACACACTTTTAAGGTTAGGCCACATATACCCACACCGAGGCCTGCACCGTAGCACGGCCCTGTCTCGGTTGTGAAATGTACCGTTGTAATCAAATACCGTAGGCTTAATATTACCGCCCCGGGCCCGACCACATACCCCGCACCGCATTTTAACAAGTAAAAACAACCATCACCAACCAACCGTTGTACGTCACGCGTTTAATTAGTCACTTTGCATCGAACCTGTGATATTTATAATTTATCTGATTTCTCGAAATATTACTTTAAAAAAACCTTATAAAACAAAAAATAACAATATATTTTTTAGTTTTACTCACATATTATTCACAAGATGTCCCAATAAAATTAATTTTAAACTTTTTGATACTTACTAAATCACTTTTTCTTGTATTGTTTGTTTACAACAACTAACCTTTAACCACTAACTTTTAATTTTTATACGTAATGAACTGAAATAAAAGACAACGCCCGTAAACTTAAAGCTTGGTTCGGGAAACATCAGCGCTATCCGATTCACGTATGAATTCATTGGCTGGGCAGGGCTCAGACCGTATGAGACACGGTCGTGCTACGATGCGGGTCTTGTGGAACATCGGTGCGGTTATGTGTGGCCAGACTTTTACCTATACTACACTTGAAGTTTTGATAAAAAGGAACAGAGATAAGTAGAAAAATCTGTTTTATTTAAATAAAAGATATAGATACATGGAACAATAGACTTAGCATGACCAAAATGCTTTTCATATGTTTGAGGGCATAAAGAATGCTTTTAAATTTTTCCAAATAAATTTGCCCCGCTTTCCTCTATCACCGTGAATCCGGGCTCGGTGAGGTTTTTGTATGGCCCGACCTTTATACGTGTCTCAATTTGCGCCTTGCTTTAAGTCTGGATAAAGTTGAAAAGAGATTTTCTACTTTAATTCAGGTCACATAAAATCTAATAAATCTAAATAATTTTTGGTCTCTTCATTTTGCGGCCCTGCACTATTCTATATTTTCTCAAAAAAATTAAATAAGTCCATTTGAGACACATACAGATTAATGGTAGATGTAGAAGAAAAATTTACAAAAAAATATTTTTAAATAAGCATTACATGAGTTGTAATAAAAAAACCTTTTAGGAATTAAGGATATCAAAAAATTGTATTTGATACATAAAACAATTAAATATTTCGTTTCAGGATCCATAGAACTACAAAGAACCTACGAAGAATATATTTTTTAAAGTGTAAACGTCATGATTTACATGCTTAACCTTCTGGTTAATTAAATTAAAATAAATGACTACATTGTCTGGTTAACATATTATTTAAAAATTACTGTCAGTTGTTACACTTTTTACTTTACCTAAATACCTTAAAAGATAAACTTAAGTACAGCTTTTTAAATATAAATGTCCGTGATACATACAATTTACACAAGCACTTTTTTTGTAATTATATGAACATAATTAAACACGCTGACATTTTTAACGTTTTACGCGTACATGTAAACATGCAAAACAAAAAAAGTTCATAAAACCGAAACTATACGTAAAGTTGTTCAATAAAAACATTTAGTTAGATTGTCCGTTATAATTTTAGTGTGGCGCCTTTTCGTTATAGCAAAAATTAAGGGATTAAACAAATCTGATTGCACAATCTCTATTTCGATTTTTAAAACAAATTCAGTGGTGAAAATAAATAATGGCTTACTTAATTCGTTTTAGAGATCGCCGAGTGTTTTTTAAATTTTGTCAATTTGTGCTAGGCCACTTGTAACTCGTGGTACGTTGGCCTATGGTGAGTGGTGACTAAGAGCACATGCTTGCGACGGAGGTAAAGGTGCTTACATAAATTGGGTTTATCTGGATTTCGGTCCGCAATTTTACGGCAACAAGATGTGCACGTGCAAAGATTTTTTTGTTTAGGTCTGGATATTTTCATTGAACGTGCTGGCAATATATCTGAAGATTTACGACGCTAATAAATTAATAGAAGCAAGAAGTATAGAATAAATCTTAAATTATTGTTTGAATTATTATTAATAAACATATTTTAAAATTATGTTCCACTACAATAAAAGCGCAAAATATTCAGGTTGCTGCAAGAGACCTAGCCGCTTGTCGTATTTTTCTCGCATGAAAGAAAATTTGGTAGCAATTTTAAAAAATAAAATAGAGCGCCTGTACAGGGTTTTCATTTATATTTTGCTACCACTATTAGTCATAACCAGAAAAAACAACTCTTTACAATTAAACTTTCATACTTTTTTATCTAGTATCTTTTAAGCATCAAAAAGAAACAAATAAACATCAAAAACTCAAGAAAAATAAAGAGGTAAACTTTTTTCTTAAATGAAGGACCCCAGTTTATTATGTCACCATTTAAAAGGTGTTTTAAAAATCTTTACAACCACATTTGATATACATATCTGTTTTTAATGGTTTTTGAAATATGACCATTTAAGGGGATGCCGTAGCACGTTAAATTCGCTAAAACGCGATTCGCTGCCGTTTTTAAAATAATTGTTTTGGAAAAAAGTTGTATATAGAAAAGTTTCTTAAAATGATCCAAAGATTATCGGAAAGTTAATTGACTTTTGGTAATGTTAATAATTAACACATGAAATTTCCTAAAATTACAAAACCGTAAAAATAAGGAACTTTCCGATAATCTTTGTATCATTTTAAGAAACTTTCCTATATACAACTTTTTTCCCAAACAAATATTTAAAAACGGCAGCGAATCGCGTTTTAGCGAATTTAACGTGCTACGGCATCCTCTTAAATCTAAAAGATAGTAGATATAATTTCCATTATACCTTCCTACGGCACTATCACAGATCAATATATGAGATGTGGTATTTTTATTCAGCTTTAAAAAAAACCTTTTTAATGGCAAAAAAATATACAGGTTGTCCCATTTAAAAAGAGTTTACCTCTTTATTATTTTTTTTAAGTGTCTGATGTTCATTTCTTTCTTTTTTTTATGCGCCAAAAATAACAGATGAAAAAGTATAAAACCTCTATACAGGACGTTTTCTTCCATCCTTCTTGGTTATAGTTAAAAGGGGGTGGAAAAAATATAAATAAAAACCCTGTACATACAGATAAAAATGGTTTATTTTTCATTTTTAAGAAAAACTGTTTGTTTACAACTATTAGCTTTTAATCTGATTGGATAGTCAGTCGTACATACAACTATTCAGGCAATAAAAGTTATTAATATATCACAAAGTAAAATTATATTTTATGTGGTGTTAAATTAAGAACATTAAAAAGAAAAACTAATTTTAGTTTTAGCAGACGTAGGTACAATTAAAGTACAAAAATTAGTTGTTTTGAAGCTGTGGCACGTGCATTGTTTCCGTTTCTAATTTAAGTTTAACACGTGTTTCCTATGTTTATTTGGAATGGTGGTACGGTGTAAAGCTATAAATCATACCACTAGTAGTAAATCTGAACAATAACTGAAACGTAACTAATTTTATATACTGTTTTAATTTATAGCTCAAAATGGAAAAGGTGCAAGTATATATAAATACTGGTGGTGGTAATGTGCAAAAGTATCGCATTAAAAGCGAACTTGCATCTGCTCGAAAAACATTTGCCAAGACTTCACATTTTCAATGCTAATTTTAATAAATTACCTATAAGCTTATTCTTTTTGCCATCAGCGTACCATATGAATGGAGAGATATACATGTCGTGCCAGCTCTATTGAATTTATTTTTTTTTCTACAGGGTGTAATTTTTGACTGAAAATACAGGGAATGATTTCTTAGCTTATTTTAAAAAGAAGAGTTCATATAAACATATGTCCTAAACCTCTTAACTTTTGAGATACAGAGTGTTAAGATTTAAAAAAAAATTAAATATCCTAACTATTTTTTTAACCAATTTTGTTTTAATTTGGAAATTATTTTAATTAATTATTATTAATGACATTAAGGAGGGTAATTTACCACTGACTTAATTACATTTAATAAGTCCAGTGGCGTCTCGAGAGGCAAACTGAAGGAATAAAACCGTTAAACAATGTGAGTAAGTGGTGGTGGTGGTGGTATATTTAATCAGCAGTTAGCATACATTTACGTTTATGCGTCTAATTGTTAACATAACCTCAAACTTATCTTAGCGTCTCATGACATAACCTAGAAATAGGGTATATTATTGATTGACATTAGTTGCAGACACGTGGTTTATTAAATATATAGACAAAATGGTGAAGGTGAAAAATTATTAGGACCTTAACAGTTTTTAACGTATATTTCGGTTTCTAGTAGACCGATTTTAGTTGTTCTTTTTGCTAATAATTTAATTTTTATAAATCTACAAATATTAATACTAAAATTTTTAATAATTATGTTATTTGAGAGTAAATAAGGCCTTAACAGTTTTTAACGTATATCTTGGCTTCTAGTGGTTTGATTTTAGTCATTCTTTTTTTAAACAATTATTTTTTAATAAATATATTAACACTAATTTTTAAATAAATATGTTATTTGAGTAAACACGTGTAATTTGATTGGTTGAAAGCGCTACAGACGGTCATGCAAAACTGTCACATTGGGGGTCATGGTTAGTTCTAGTTAGTTAAATATATATATTTTTTAACTCGCTTTAAACCAATCAAATTACGCGTGCTTGTGCTTTTACTCTAGTCTGTGTTTCTTAGTGTATGTTTACCGATTTAATAGTAAGTTAGTTAAATCTTTTTTTTTTATTCGCTTTAAACTAATCAAATTCACGTGCGTGTGCTTTTTTACTCTAGTTTGTGTTTTTATTGTATTTTAACCGAATTAATAGTAATAATAATAAACCAAAAGGCGAGAAATAAACAGTTTTTTTATTGGACGGACTTCAAGACAATAATAAAACTCAATAAAAAGTAAAAAATTAAAAAAAATTAATAAAAGTTGGGTTATAACATATGTGCTAACATAGTTGGGTCGAATACTGAAAATCGGTAGTTGAATACGAATACGAATACCGGAAAAGAATGTATTCGAATACAGAATATTTGAATACTTGGAAGAAAAAAAATTAAAGAGCAAAAAAAAGGTCCTCACATTTTGGTATTCGAATACTGCTTTCACAATCCGGTATTCGAATACTGGGAACACCGGTATTCGAATACTCAAAAAGTATTTGTTAAATACTTTAAAAGTATTCGAATACAGAATCCCAAATACTAACCAAACATATTCTGCCGAATACCGAACACCAAACACACAAATGTATTCGAATACCGGCAAAACACGTGAACTTGCGGGTAAAGTATTATACTCATTCACTTACAGATTACTTAAATATATAAGTTTTGTTCTTTTTTAAAGAAAAAGTAATAAAAAGTTTACAGTATTATTAGAGCATAAATTTTTATTTTTTCCCCTTCATACATTATCCATTCCATCCATATTTTATTTTCCACAGCCTACGTAGCAACCGAGTTGGGTCGTATTCGAATACTCAGTATTCTGAATAGTAGTCATATACTTTAGAAGTATTCGACGAATATTCTTTTTGAGTATTCGAATACCAAAAAGTGTAAGTGGTATCCGAATACTAAAATTGTTATGATTTGTATAAGAAAAGAAAAGCAAAATGGGAAAAAAGGGTAAGGATTTTTTTTCACAATTTTTTTTTAATTTTGTCTTAGGTTTTGTTTACTAGTATTCGAATCTTTTCGTTTCCAGTATTCGAATACCGATTCCGGGTATTCATGTATTCGAATACTTTTTTCTTCCAAGTATTTAAATATTCGGTATTCGAATACTTTCTTATTCCGGTATTCGTATTCGTATTCGAATACCGATTTTCAGTATTCTGCCCAACTCTGCGTAGGAACAGCAACAAATATTAAAAGCAGAAATAATGGAGGTACTCGACTTTCTTAAAAAGTATTTTCTGGGCGCCATTTTGAAAAGAAACGCCCTGAATAATAAAACATTAAAAAGAGAATTTAATATAAGATACAAATATGAAAAAAAAATTAGGCACTTGTATTTAAAATAAGAAAGATGATGGTACTTCCGGTTAGACTGGAAGTAATTCGGAGAATGTGATTATATTAAAAAATTATAATATATGCTATAATAATTCTGTCAAATTTTTATAAGCCTTTCTTAAAAACTAAAAAAAAAAATTGGGGTTTAACAACATCCTGTCGTGGTACAATACTGTCAGAAAAATTTAGGCAATGCGCGCCGTAAAATTACACAAGCTTTTAGCTAAGTGGTCCATAATTTTAACCAAATTTTTATAAGCTTTCCTAACTCCAACATTTCACCTACGATTTACTTACATAATGATATATAAAGCATTCGAAAATTTAATTAGTTTATCAAAAACCGCCATGCGACAAGGGACTATTTAAACAACGGGCGGTATTTTACTTTTTAATAAAGTTGTTTACTTCTGCGACGTGCAAGCTCCAGTTACCGTAAAGCTCAAACATTGCTTTTTTCTTTTCGGTTTTCTTCTTAAATTATTAATCCTCTTTTTAAAGGTGTTATCGCTCCAGTGCCCGACACCATAAAGAAACATTTTACCGTTTTAGTAAATATTTAAAAGGTGAATATATATATGCATTCAAATATTTGTTGTTACGCGTTTGTAGTTCTTTGAAGTTATAAATTATTAGGAACTACAAACAATACCCAGAGATAGTGTCCAAATACAGGGTGTTTCTAAACGAATGCAAATAGTTTTGGGAGATGATAAGTTGTTAAAAATAAAGGCTAATTTGCATTATAAACATTGGGTCAAAACTAAACCAATAGGAAGATATTGCAAAAAAATTAAAAAAATAAATATTTTTATTTTTTATTTTAAGTGGAAAAGAGTATTGTGTTTAAACTACTAAGTAATGTCAAATAAATATAAAGAAATATTACTAATATCCAAATAATAGACAGGAGATAAATATATTTTAAAAAATATCCCTGTTCTGTCATGTTATAATTTACCTTTTTTTATTAATTTTAAATCGGTAAGTTTATTGAAAACAAATTAAGAGATAAAAATGTTTCTAAATTAATCAGGCTTTCTATATTTATATTTTTCGGGGTCATTGGGTAGGTCTCTCTAACGCTGTCCACAGACGTGCAGGTGTACCCACGGTCTGCCCACGGTAGACCTGTACAGTTTTTATTCAGGTAGACCTGAGTGTGTGTGGGCAAAACTGTACAGTTTTTTTAACCTGTTCAGGCGACCGAAGTAAAATCAAAAATACCCCTTTGTAGCCACCACAGACACGCAGGTCGACCGTAGAGGTTGTAAAGTTTTTTAACCTGTTTATTTTAAAAGGCGACTGAAGCCGGCATCCTTTGTAAACTCGAGGGTGAACTGGTTTATTTGTAATTGAAAAAATACATAGTTATTGATTATGGCAGCAGAATTTTTTAAACAATGCAAAACATTTTTTGTGTGGTTTTTTTTTAATTAAAAAAGAATAAACTATAGGTAAAATCCATTTAATAACTTAATGATTATAAATATAATTTAAATGTACTAAAAAATACTAAAATTAAATAAATGTAATATACAAGGTGTCCCATAATTAAAAGCTTGTGTGTGCGCAGTTTTTCTCTCCGGTAGTCCGGAGTGCATATATTCCCAATTTATGGTAAAAAATTAAAGGTGGTTTTGTAAGATAATAAAATTGAAAGTTGAGATTATACTCCCAACTCGGACCTATACTTAAAAAGGTAAAAGTTATTATTTTGTTTTATTAATTATAGACTTTACCATAACTTTTTAGCCAACCAATAGCGGTTTTTTATTTCAAATATATAAAAAAGTGTTTGAACGACAACAGATGGGGAAAGGTCGCTTCTTATTCGGATCTTAGACTAATTGCTTATCACTATGTGAAAGTAATAACAAATTTTAAAGAAAATAACAATAAAATTTAAACTAACGACTTTTAATGAATCAGGTGTCTTTTAAATTTTTTCAATGTCTTTGGGTTTCCAGAGGCAAGTAATTAGGTTAATTTTATTTTCGTTTTCTTAAAAAGTAAGTGAGATCAAAAAAAACTTAATGACAAAACAAATGTATTTTTTTAAGCAAAGAAAATATGAATATAGAAAACAGCCCAATCAAAACCGAATGAGAAATATGTAAGATAATAATAAAACTCTAAATATTTTTAAAAATTTCAACACCCTGTATTTTGAAAATAATGTTATTTTGGGCCTTTACAGTGTGTCCACGAATGGACTTTTAACTCTACCTCTAAAATTTTTTATTTTTATTATTACAAAACAAAAAATCTTTGTCTAAAAAGCTAAAAGCCATATTAAAAAATGCCCTATGATATACAGGGTGGTTCAAAATCGCAAAAATAAATTTTTAAAAATCAAAAAACAAATTGAAACATATATTTGGAAACTACCTAATACAAAAGCATTAAAAAGTAAGTTTTATACACTTTTTATCATTTATGATTACTCGGGAAAATTAAGTGTTAACTAAAATAATCTTCACATATGCAAACATTATTAAGTTAAGTTAAAATGCATGTAAATATTATCCAAAGGGTAACGATTTATTTAACAAAAAATTAAAATTTCTATTACGTATTAGTATTTAAATAAGTAAGTACATACAAAAATATTCATAATAGATTTTTTTATATTGGCAAAATACCATTTTCGTAATTTTGAATCTCCCTGTATATCATAAGGCGATTTTTTTAACGCTTATATTTTAAAAAATCTTTTTTAATTTGTTCTATTTCGTTAACCTTAATTTTTTCCTGAAACCATAATCAATGGAAAAAAATTATTTTAAACTTTTAATTACTTTTTTATTTTTAATTATTAATAATTAATATTAGAATAGTAGGTAAGTATCAAAAATATATTCTTTTTTTTTATTGTTTTTTCAAAGTAATATTTCGCAATTTTAAACCACCTTGTATATCCTGTAGCGACTTTTTCTTTTCTTCAACACCGTTATTTTCTTATTTAAAATATATCTTGTTTTATTTATTTATTTATATATATATATATATATATATATATATATATATATATATATATATAAATAATGTCGTAGGTCAAAAACGGACTATTAAATTAAATGCCAAGTTTTACCTTTCTAGTAAGAAGATAGTTATCTACAAGTTCCCTATTTACACTTTTTTCTATTTTAAATATTAACTGAGCTACGGAAGAAAAAAAAGTGGACAAAAAGGTTTTTGGAAACATCTAGTAAGCACTAAAAAATACAATTCTTTTCCCATTTACCCATTTCTGTAGGGGCAGATCACTGTACTAAACATCGAAAATAGTATACCCTGTATAATACATTTTAACAAAGAAGGAAAGTATTTAAAGGCCTCAATAAGAATTATTTTATTCTTAAAAAAAATCGTAAAAAACAATAAAATAAAACGAAACTATTTACATATATTGTGGCACAGCAATACCGTATTTGTTATTTAACCTAAATATTTATTTAAATTATATAATTTTTAATTATTATATCATTTACCTGCTAAACTTTATTATTCATTAAAAAGAAATCTGTTTACGGCCGACCGAAGGAAAAAAACTGTGCAGTTAAACCTGATTGCCTCACACACGCTCAGGTCTCAGGTCTACCCGAGTAGTGTTCCGGCCGACCCGAGAAAAAAACTGTGCAGTTAAAACTGTACAGTTATACCTGATTGCCCCACACACGCTCAGGTCTCAGGTGTACCTGAATAAAAAACTGTACAAGTCTACCGTGGGTAGACCGTGGGTACACCTGCGCGTCTGTGGGCAGCGTAAAGTTGGCTAGCAACACTGGCGTAGATAATGGGATGATTACTCCCCCACCAGAAAGGTTGAAAAATCTGTAAGGGTCATTACAACTGAGGATGTGAATTAGAGTTCGTAGGTAGTTTATGCATAATATGACATGTACAGTTTTTTTTGGTCTTTAAAATTTTTTGGCCGATTTTCGATTTTACCATATAAAATGTTGTTGAAACAAACATTATTTACTGTATAACCCCCCTCCGCCCACCGGGAAAAAATTATCGACGCTAGTGGCTAGCTAGAACCATAGGGGTAGTCTATCCAACCACTTACATTGATTCTAAAAAAGTGCACACATATTAAAAAGATTTATTTTTCTAGAAGAGATAATTCCATAAAATTTTATTATCCCAGCTCTTTTCGTTTTTGAGATGAAAAATAAAAACCTTATTTTTGCGTAATTTTTCTACCGCGACATCTTCCTAATGCTTCACTTTTTGACCTTATGTTTATAAAGCAAAAGACACTTTATTTTGAACATGGAATAACCTCCCAAAATTTTTCGCTTTTGTTAAGAAACACCCTGTAGAGCTGAAATACAGATAGAGCAGGAAAAAATCCCTATTTAGACTTTTAGGTATTTACTTATTTGCATAAATGTAAATAAAACTCGATGCAAAATGATAATAATAGAACAAGGCCCTTAAAATACCAGCATTAAGTACTGTTAATGTTTTTCAATTATTGCCGTTTGAACAAAGTAGATTTCGAATAGTTTGATTTTAATTATTACAAGGTATCACACAAACCTATACAGGGTATCCAATAACTGTAACGACAAGTCTTAAGGGTAATTCTACAATGAAACTAAAGAAATAAATTCCATAAAATATGTCTTAGTTTCTGAACTACGGGGTGTTAAAACTTTTAAAAAATTATTGCTTTTTTAATAATATTTTTTTCCAATTCAGATTTTTTAAATTAATTTGGGGAACGCCTCTTATACACCAGAAGGAATTTTTTGGCATACAAGAAAAAACATATTTTTAACATTGTCGTCCATAATGGATTTAAGGTAAATAATTTTTCTATTTTTTTTTTTTCATTTAGTTTGCAACAAATTTGGTTTTTTAAGTAATTTTATTTAAGTAATGTAATGAACGGTTTTCGCGTAAATAAAAAGAAGCCATTTATTGGTATGGTCAAATCTCTACCCAATTAAAGAATAAATAACATATGCGATTTTTTACTATAGAATTTGATATCAGCAATACGATATGACCATGCCGAGTGATGGGTTCAATTTATTTAAGGAAAAACGGTACATCAAATTAAAAAAAGTCAAGGGCTCGTTTCAAACTAAAATAAATTTTAAGAAATATTTTTATTTCGGAAAAATGCAGTGGCGTACCATTTTTTTATTTAAAAAATTGTATAAAAATTCTATTGTTTTTTTTTAATTTTTGACACCCCGTGGTGGATTAAAAACCAAGACGTTTAGAACATATTATACAATTATAAAGTTTTGTTTTAAATTTTCATTACAGAATCACCCCTTAAAGTTTGTCGGTAGAGTCACTAGAGACCCTGTATACTATAATACAAGGTATAACAACAATTTTCAAACTCCCTGGCAAACATGACTGTTTCTGTTGTTCTAAACGGCTTTAACACCAATTATATTTTCATTTATTTTTAAAACAACCAATCACTAAAATAGTAAACATTTTTAATAAAATATTATTGTATCCTTATTTTTTCAGTCTGCTCACTATGTGTGATGTAAGTTTCAACTTAGGATTGGTTTTGCAATCAGTCAAATAAACGAAGCATTCAGCAGTGTAAGAGATGCAATGATAACCGTTTAATTTGTTCCACAATAACCTTATTTTACTAATAATGCATCAAAATTTGTTTATGATATGAAGACCACGAACTAGTACCGGGCAGTGGCGACGCCAGCTTTTTGGTGGCCAAGGGGTCCAAATATTTTTATGGGGGGCAAATTTTTTAAGATTTGAAATTTTTAAAGACCAAAAAAAGGTCCTCACCGATAAAAACCTAAATGTCTTTATTCCCCTGTAATGTTATTAGAACTGTCCCGCAAAAACACCTTAAATTCGTTAGTCCACTAAGTTGTTTTTCCTGTTCGGCAATAATTTAAAAAAAAGGACCTTTTTGTACAATTCTAAATACTCTAACGTGTTTCCTGTCTCGCCACTTCTAACTTCTAGTGACTATTTCTTTTCTTCTATATAATGTTTCACCTTACAGGGGTGGCACCGCTGGTCCCTCCCCTGGCGTCACCACTGGTACCGGGGCAGCCAGGGCTTTTAGAACAGGCAGTTCCTGAATACGAACTAGGTAAGTTAGGAAAAAGCAATCAAAATGTCCTTGCTCTGTACACTGCGATTTAACAAAGAATGTTGTAAAGGTATGAATACTTTACCAAACTAACCTTAATTTCTTTATCAAAACTTACTAACTACTTTACTTTCGGTAAGCAAATCGACAAAATCGTGGTAGGTGTCAAACGAGTACATCAATTTTATTTTTGTTTATTTAGCAATGAAAAATATATTATTTAACAATAGAATCACAAGAAAACACAGGGCACAGCAAAATTATTAATTATTAAGGTTAGGTGAACTATTATTCGGAGTAGGTATTTTATTAGTTTTTTAAGCATAGCCGCTGGACGGCGGCATCTACCGATAAAATATGTTAAAACCGCCGGTTATATCAAATTAATTTAGATTTTTGGCGGCTTTTATATACACAAACTTATAATTGAGCAATGCCACCGGCGGCGGTCGTTTAGCCATCGTCTTTTTATAATTACCCTAACGATTAAAAAGTAATAGACATCTTAAAACACAATAAACAATACTTAAATGGGTATCAAAAATGGCAACTTTTCATTAGTTTAGTCAACCTTTTATCACTTACATCAGTTTCGGAGATTGCAAAAGTTGCACACACCATTTAAGGCACCCTCTATATGCCTCTATATAGCAGTTATCATACTCATAGTCAGAGTTGACAAACTCGTACGGAACAGGCTAAGTATATCTAACTGTTTTCCACAAAAATCAATACTTGTGCATGAACTTCCAGGTTATTAGGATGCCCTTAATATCTTTAGATACTCATAAATTCACACCCAACAGAACAAATTTGGCAGTTTTGACCCCCCATCTAAAGTGCATGACAATCCACCATTCAATTATACCCAGATATTTACTAAATCACAAAAACATTAAATTAAAAGGTGTTTTATGTTTATCGAGCAATTGAAAGGGCCGTTTCCACCCCCACTTCTGACCCTTTGCCTTGCCGCCCGTCCATCACCTCGATTGGCTACAAGTCCCACAAACTTTATACTAGTGTTAGCAGGGCTGAATTAGCCCTATTATTTATAAATATTTGATAATTAAATGTTTTTAACTAGATAACACCATAACACGTATAGGTACCGTCATTAATAATTCATTTTAATAATTGATGGCACAGATAAATAATTAAAACAATAATGTTTTTTGCAATTTGATATCAAAAGTGTTATAACTTAAATTTGGTTATTTTTATATAAAAATGACAAAAGCAAAAACAAATTGTATTGGTCAAAAAAGTCAGTACCTACACAGGGTGTTTGTTGTAAGGGTCGATTCATTTGTAGATACTTTTTATTTAATTTTTAAAAATTTAAAAAACAACCTTATTAAGTAATATTTATTATCATACGGAAGAACTAAATCTTACATATATTGTCAAAAGATTATGGCTTTCAAATGTTGGCCTTAACTGCGCCTAACATGGTCTGCTCTTAATCTCCAATTTTTGAGTGCCAAATCAAATCGTCAGAATCATCAGGTATACGCCGATTATGCGTGGACCACAATATGCCCGAAACGCACGAAACACATTTTTCGAAGAATGATGATTTTCATAATACAGTTAAACAACTTTTAGACGTTGTGTCGGGGGCTAAGTCTTTTCAGGATAAATTGCCAAACAGTACTGAACACAAATACCATAACAGTTTGAAATCTGGACCCTCTCATGTATCCAAAAATACCTACAAGAAAAAGTACTTCTAAATGAATCACCTTATAAGCATTGGGTTAAAAATTAACTAATAGGGAAATATCGCGATACAAATATGGCAGAAAAATAAGATAACAATTTTTAGTCTAAAAAAACTAAAAGCGCTAGAATAATAAAATTCCATAGAAATAATGCTTGCTATTATAAAAATACACTTTTTAAAAATTTTTGCACAATTTTAAAGTTAATGAGAGGTAAAAATATGAAGAGCCTAAATTCAAAACCGGACAAAACCAAATTGTAAATTTTTGTGACTATCGGACAAAAAGATTTTTAAATTTATGACATTAAGTATATTTTAAAAAATCAAAGAACAAAATTTTGTGTACAGGGTGGCTCGAATTCGACGCTCATCATTGGGATTTCGGAAACCGTAAGAGATACAGGATCGGTTAAATGGAGGCAAAGTTCGCGCAATTTGATGCTCAATAAAATGCCGTTTTTCGTTTTAAAAATTCCAGTACTTCCGAAGATATTCGAAAAAAACCGGAATTTTCAATTTTGGTTTCTATTGTTTCCTGGCTATATTTGTTAAGATAACTCAAAATGGAAAACACGTTTTCATGGCCACTTTTCTGCTCTCATAATTCAGTTGTGATTAAATATTGAATCTGACGTTTCGGCTTCTGGCGACCATCATCAACTTAATTTTTTTAAATACGGACCTGATATTTTTTTCAATTTAATTGAAATCCTTTCATCACTCTTAAAACACTATATATCGCTCGACACTTTGATATTTGCCGACGTTTCGTACAGAAAATTCCATCACCAGAATATTGCAGTATTGTCATTTCACCATAATACGGCCCTGAACTACATTTTTAGGTAAGAAGGTAAAAAAAAAAGAATAAACTTATTACATATTCATAATCTTTTTTATTGCAACTCATTGATATCTAACAGCGGAAGTTACTTTAAGTAACCGAAAATTCCATGAATATTAGACATAAGATACAAAAAGGTAGACAACAAATCAGCTTACATAAACAATTTGTAATACTATCTTGATGCCCATATTAAAAATAAACATAATTTAAACACTATTATAAAGTGTTCAAAGGGAGAACCTTCCGCCTCGATGCATTTTCTTGCTTTGCTTTGTATTATTAATACAGCTCGGATTAATTGTTCTCGCAGGGAATGGCAGCGGCTTCCATACCAAATTTTGTCGTAGTACTTAAAAGGTCGTGTAAAATTCACGGTTTTATGGGTTTATTTTTATTTTGTTTATTCTTCGCCCAAACTAATTTAACCATAGGGTTAGCCATTTTTATAATACAGGTAAGTAACGAAAACTTAGATATTGTAAAAGCATCTGCTATACTTCTTGAGGTCTTAAGATATAATTTAAATCTTGCGCCAACTTTTTAATAGTTCAGTATTATTTTAAAATATCTTTGTTATTTAGAAATAGTTTTTACTAGTTTACACTTTTTGCATTTGGCATTGTGAGTAAAATTTAAATTTACTGAATTCTAGTGTAAAGTAGCCCCTAGAAGCGTTTGAAATTAGATCAAGTACGGAACTTTTTTACTTATTTATACCTACTTACTTACTTTTACTTTTTAGGACTACACTTTCCTACACCGCAAGTGATAACAAATGAAGCTTTAATTTGCCAAGGGTGATTACTAATGTTATATGGAGTGTTACATTTTTGAATCCTGTATAAAGAAAAACGAAGACAATAATATAATATGTTTTGTAAATATAATGAATTGGAAAATATATTATGATTAATAAAGCACTTTAAAAAGTAAAGTAAGTATGGCTAGTTCACAATAATATTAGGTTTTCTGTATTATCAGTATTTTAAAGAATGCTGAATGAACACTTTTCAAAATAACAACACGAAGAATTTGTATTCATGCAAAAACTTTATAAATTACCACTTCAAATCCTTTGCTTAAGCCGACACTGAACCCATATGATGGTGTAATAAATGAGGATATGTATTGACACACACATCTGCCCAGTTGGAATTTTTAAAGAAACAAGGGTCTGTCGCTGCCGAACAAAGGGAAGCAACACGCCCTAGTGGTGGCAACAATTGAAAAATATTTACTGTATTCTTCGGAATAACGCCGGTTTCCTATTTCGAGAGAGTATTTTTTCTTTTATGAATGGCCCCTTTCTTACCGCTGATTTGACTCGGGTGGAAGTAAAATTTACGCTTTTAAACAGGCACCAGGCTTAGCCCCTAATCCTCACCAGAGACCACCTAGACATTTTATGGGTAGTTTTATGGCAAATTTTATGGCCGTAAATACCGCTAAGCTATTCACAGGCGCCCTATCATATTACCGAAATATTAGCCTAGATTAAGTTGTAAAACGGAGGACACAAGCCGGAACACAAATTAATAGAAAACACAACATGGAGCGTTATATTTTACACATTAATAACATCATGCATTTATGTATCATCGTTTGCCCATATTATAGATATTAATTATAGCCAATTTATAAGGTATATTATTTTCATAAATGTTTTCGTAGCGAAATATAATTATTAAATATACAGGTGTTCTCCTGTTAAATCATTAATTTAAATCTCTGGTAGAATTCATAAAGTAAAGAAAGTCATTTTACAAAACATTGTTTAGATAAAAGTTGCCAAATAAGGAACTTTTAAAAATAATATAAAAAAGGGTAGATAAGGGGGCTCGGTTTAAAGATTAAAACAAACTTAAAAAGTTTTTTTTTATTTTTTGTAAACACCGCTTTCAGCACTTCTTTTATTATTTTGTTCTATTAAGCATTAAAAAATATGTGTGTAAAAATAAACTAAATTGTTAATCTACCAATTGTAAAGGGACCACTAGTCCCGATTTTGACGGGGCAATCCTGCCCAGTGCCGTATTATCCATTAGTTGACTAGGCTACAGCTCTAGGGCACCATGAAAAAAATAGGCGCCGAGACAGGGTAGTAGTAATAGGCGCTAGACAGGGAATTTTTAAAAAGTAGGGAATTACTTTTTTTTAGTCATCAAATAGTTTGGGTGGTGAAGTGAAGGCGCGTGGCACTGAAATATAGGCGCAACGGAGGTAAGGACCTTTTTTTTTGTGCAAAACAGCTCTTTGGGAATTCTAGCCTAGGGCGCCTCATACAGTTAATACGGCCCTGATCCCGGTTTTTGGTGGACTGTCCCGCACCCTGTCGATTTGTAAAAATGAGAAGCTTCAAATCATAACAAAGTTTTTGTTGAAACACAATTTTTAGAATAGGATACAATTTTTTACTTCGCGTTATCTATTTATAAATTTTTAAAGGTTTTTTTAATCAAAATATCCTTTATTTATATATTTCTAATATAATATAAATCAATTTAAAAACTGTTCAATCGTAAATAATAAAACCCGGAGCAAAAATTGTAAGGTACTTCTAAAATTAAAAAGTGCGTTTTGATTTGGAGCTCCTCAAATATTACGCATTTTAGAAAATCTCTGCTTTTCTTTATCATATCGCTCATTATGAAGATTAAAGACCCTTTTTTGCTTTTCAAAATTTTTTGGAACACAAAATTAAGTTACGCTCATGTCGGTGGTGCTATAAAAAATATAAATAAACTAGCTATGATTCCCGGCTTCGCTCGGGAGTTTATATGAGACCCAAATAACCGATGTTCTGAATGAAGTTCAACTACTCGACAACAGATGGCGCCACTACACATATTTTACATTTTTGCCACCCACAACCACCCACTTCCACCCACCCCGACCAAACTCCCTTACTCACAATGGGAGACCAGGGGTATTTGTAACCCCGACGGGAAGTCGATCGGAGTTGCGGATGATAGCGAAAATCGTGGACACACGAACGTACATTAGCATTTTATATAATATATTAGATTGTAATACCCATTTTATCTCATTTGTCCCGCTTTGTCTAAATGAAAATGTCACTTTAACCTATTGGTAATTCTTACAATAAAATTAAATTGTTTGCATGTTATTTGTCACTGTCAGCAGGGCCGCAGGGCCGGATTTAGAGGTGGGGGCCCCGGGGCAATGAGCCTGTAGGGGCCTCCTGAAAGTAAAAGTGTTGTGGGTGTGGAGTCCCTAACTTGTGGGGCCTCGGCCAGTCCCTCGCCTACCCTTCCTTAAATCCAGCCCTGACTGTCACTAACAGAATTATTTGAAAATAATTATAACAAAGTACTTATTATTTTCGAGAATGGTACTTTTCACTGGCAACCCGATTTTGACGAAGTTTGGTACGTATACGGGGTCTTTAGGCACTGATCACGAATCTGAAAGATCTTTTGGCGGAAACGTTTCGTTTTTTGATATATTCCTCATCAGACTTAAAATTTAAACTAATCCTATTTTTGAATACATTCCTTCTATATACTTCTGATTTAAAGCTAAAGTGGCACACAACATTTGATTCACATTTTAAAACCCTGTTTTTACGTATTTTACATTATTTTTGCATTAAATTGCATAGCTATACTTTGAATCATTTCAATCCCAGTGTGCCATGAAGCCCTTGTGTATGTATGTTTGCCGCATTATCAAAGAAAAGCCACGCAATTTAATGCAAAATAATGTAAAAACGCAGAAAACGGGTTTTAAAAAGTGAAAATAAAATATTTTGTGACACTTCAGCTTTAAATCAAGAATTGTGTGCAAAAGAAGGGGGAATATAGTGAAAATAAGCTTAGTTCAAATTTGAAGGTTGATGATGAATATCTCGAGAACAAAACTTTTTCCGCCAAAAAATCTTTAGATTTTCGTGATCAGCGCCCCAAAAAACCTCGTATAGTACCAAATTTTGTTAAAATCGGAGTTGCCGCAGGTTTCTAGAAAATTACCTCGAGAATATTTAATTACTTTACTTTTTCCCGTTAATGACTCGATTATGAGTACTTTATCATGCTGATCTCAACAACAAAAACTGCACAAAAGGAAAGACGAAAAACAGTTGAAATAAGATTAGTTCGATTTTCAACTTTGATGATGGATACCTCAAAAAGAAACGTTTTCGAAAATAAATTCTTTTGGATTCGCGATCAGCGCCCCCAAAAAAGCTCGGATACCAAATCTGGCCAAAATCTGAGTATTTTTCGAGACAATTAGCTACTAAGAAGCATACCTATTTAATTTTAAAGAACTGAAGTGCATACTATAACACCTACCAGCTGCTAGCTGGTTAAATTAAAGAAATTGACACAATAAATTAATAACTAAATTGACAGCGACCCGTTATATAAAAAAACACAATTAGCGCATTTTTATTTCAAGTTTTAATAAAAAATATTAATGGTAACAATTAAGTAGGCCAGGATAATAAATGTATTGAATCCTGTATGGTATGTACATCAGTCGGCACTTTGACTTAATTAAAAAACAAAAATAAATGAAAAACGTTATTTTCTTGTAACACGATCAACGAAAAATGTATATAATCGCACTGACTTTCAAACAAAATACCCGAGAGGTAAGAACAATAAGCAGGTAATATGTAGTTATTTATTTAAAAATTATGACTGATAAGTATAACAAAGTTAGAAATAAAATCAATGAAATTAAACTTACCAGTTTCGGGCTTATTAAGCACCCCTACACCAGGAAATCCCCTGTCTTCAATATCTTTTCTAATGATATCGCAACTTCTGGGGCTAGCGAAAGCCGCTGCTGTCAAAGAAATCGCGAAAATTAAAACAACACCCTGTAACCGGCACATTTTGCCTCGTACACAATCAATCCTTTTCATCACAGCCATTTAAAATTAATAAAGATAGTCACTTTGTGTAGTTTATTTTAAATCCATCGCGGTTTCCTTTGGGTTACCAAGGCACAATCATCTACCCTCGACAATCGAATCGCATTTCCGTATTTCTGACAACTCACAGATGAGCAGAGCGTCTCAGTTCTAAACAAACCAAAAATGTGCGGACCGTTCTTAAGCGCATGCGAAGCCCTTAAAGGTGGGATAATTAAATTCACTTTTTTCCTTTTAGTTTGTGGAAAAATAGTGCTGTCTCTTTCTTTTAATCCTGGGCTTATCCACGCCTCTCGCGAGTGCATGGTTGCCGGAGTTACCGAAAAATCGAAAAACCTGACTTAATTTTAGACAGACTTTTTTTGGTGAGTATAATAAGATTACTTACCGTTTAATCATAATATTCAGTAAGGCATAAGAGATATTTGCGTGATTTAGGTAAATTGTAGTATTTTAATACTTTTATTAATGTATATTATTAATAACTGCAGTAAAAACATAAATACTATAAGTGAATTTTATCTGAAAAACAGTAATTTTCTGTTATGTTGGAACATTATAGAAGTTAGATTAGCACACCAGTAGCAGCAGTGACTTAGCTACTATGGGGCTAGGTGGGGAAAAAAATAAAGTGGAGCACCTTTTACTTTTTAAAACCTTTTAAGGTCTTGGTTTGTAATGTTAGTATAAATAAAGATACAAAAAAGAAAATAGTGAAAGAAAGAAAAAATGTTGGGGACCGTTTCTTTTTGCTCTTCAAATTTTTAGGGGCCTTAATTTATTTTTATGCCCCACGGCCCCTGCTACCCTAGCGACGCCACTGAGTAGCAGATCCATTTCTTATGCTAGATTTAGATAACTTACCTGATTTCAATGTTTACATTTAAATTAGAGTCCAACCGAAACTGCGATTTTTCGGCCAAAACCCAAATTTCGGCCACGGCTTCAGTTTCATATGTACACATTTATAACTTAAGTAGTAAGTTAACCTAATGTAATTTTCTAAAGCTACATAATAGTACATATATAATTTAATTAATTCAAGGGGTATTTCCAATATTATATATATTATTATATTATAATTTGTAAAAATGGACAAAGAGTTTATATACCCGAAAATACCAATCACATAATATGATTCTTATTCTCGGCCTATTCGTTTATAATAAAGCCTTCTTAAGTTTGAACACTTTGGATGTAGTCATGGTCTAAAAGCGATTTATTTAAATTCAGCGCTGAAAATTACAAACTATTGGGACATTTTTATTTAAATGGTATAGATGAAGATTGTACACTTTAAAAATTGACCCTCTCAATTTTTAAATTTAAAAAGTTTACCCCTCTTTAAAAGCCTTTATTTAACTTGCAATATATACAGAATCAGCCAGTCAAATATGTAAATAGGCAATGCGTGGAAAGGAGGCAGTCTAACGCGATACCGGCATTTAAACATTTCGGATTGGGTGACTATTGGCGCTTGTTTTGTTATCGCATTACTGGGCCAATATACCTTTAAAAATAGCTTATACAAGTATGTATGTATGTTCGGGTGAAATCTTGCAAATGGACAAATTCTATTTTAAAGCATTTATCTTAATTTTATTTTTACCGATTGAGTTAAAATTTGGTATACGTTTATGGCGGAACTTACAAGATGGCGGACTTTTAAAATGCACCTCTACCATATGGGTAATAAATAAAAAGGGATTGCTAAGAAAAACTCAAAAACTAAAGTGATCTAACATGGCGAAACACGTAAGATGGGTACAAGTGAGTACTAGTGCTACATTATGGTTATTAAACAAAAAGGCTTGCTGTAATTAACTTAAAAATAAAGGAACTCAATCTAATACGGCGAACTAATTTGTATGTTTTCTACAATATACGTATCAAGTTAAAGGAGTCCTCGATGCAAATGCCCAGTCGCATTGCAGTTAAAGTGTTTAAAATTAACTGGCAAAATACCTTTCAACAATGAATCGTTGAATGAGATTAGCAGACTAAGAAACCTGTTCGTTGACGATAACTAAAAAGTAAAAAAGAGATTATAAAAGTAACAAAACTATTTTTAAAACAACCTTTTATTTTAACGCACTCAAAAAAATAAGTTAATAATGTTTTTTCTTTAAACTCTTACTATAAAAATATACCGCTATTACACAACTTATGATATAAAAGCTTGTCGCGGAGAATTACCGGAGTAGATAAATAAATTAAATAACTTTATATGATTGCTCTAAATTTTTTTAATTTTCTAACCAAGTAAACTGGATACTCGCGACAAGCTTATATATCATATTAATTGTGTTATGACGTTATATTTTTATATTATTTAGTTTTAAAGAAAAAAACATTTAATTTTTTAGTGTATTTAATTAAAAGCTTAATTTCAAAATGGTGTTTCTATAATTATTAAATGTTTGTTTTAACTAAAAGAAACGGCAACAATGAAGTTTTTGCATGATTAATGCATTCTCACATTTCTAACCATTCCAAAGGTAGGCAGCCCACAGTACACCAGCGAGCAGAAATTTAAAGTGTATTTTGATTTTGACTATTGATTCAACTATCATGAAATATAGTAGCACAAAATACCTTTATGTCTTATGTGATTGTGATAGTATACCTCAGTACCTTACCGGCTCGGCTGGTCGTGCTCACAGCCTACTTGAGCGAGAGAGAAAAGAAATAGATTACTTTTCTTTTTCTTGCTTAGTGTGCTGAGTTTTCGGAAGAGGGGGCAAGTGCATAATTAAAAAAATATTCTAAAGTTATGGTCTTTTGCTTATTTTTAACAACTTTTCGTAAAATTACAACGAAGAAGGTTGGTCAGTTCATAATACTAAGAATTTTTGAGTATCTATATGCTACGTTATTAAATTTCATTTACCATTTTTCACACTTTTACAGAATACACATAAGCAAATTGGATTTGTCGGGTTTTGCATCTAGATTCCTAATAATTACAACGGCACACAAAAAAAAGTTTGATGTGCACAGGACGCGACCTACATATCTATATGGGTATGTTTTTCGACCCTCTGAGACCTATTTCAGTTTAGACCGTACGGGTCCCAATTTCGAGTAAATTGCAAAAAACATAAAAAATGGTGCAAATTTTCTTTAATTCCTACCGTTTTTTGCAATTTATTTAAAATTAGAGGGTTTACGGCTAAAACTGATTTAAAAGTTCGGATTCAACGCAATTGCAAAAAAACCGTAAAAAATAGTGAAAATTTGCATCGGTTTTTTGTTTTTGCAATTTACTCGAAATTGGAACCCGTATGGACTAAACTGACTTGAATTCGGATTCAGAGGGTCAAAAAACATACCCGTAGATAGATCGCGTCCGGTGCACATCAAACTTTCTTTTGTGTGCCGGTTCACTAAATTTTGCGATTTTTGTTTATCATAATGCATTAATAAAAAATATATACCTATAATAATTATTTATAATTTTATTAATTTGATTTTAACATTGATACGTAATTTTAATGTTCATATTCATCATTTCTATAATTCACATTTTCTTGGTTATAGAGCACTAAAGACAGAAAGGAATTTTTTAACAATTATTCTTTATTTTTGTACTACTAATAAATGCCATTTTCTCTTTTTTTATATTATAAAATACTAGGATTCCGTGTGTTTTTTTTATGGTTTATAAACATGTATTTTATTAATTAATATGGATATTAACCCTGCAAATACAGATTCTTTATTTATTAGAACGGCTATTTAATTGAAAATTGTCCGCCGATGCATCATATATCGTAAAGCTCCCTCTAAATCAAAAAGCAGCAAAAATAAGTAATCCTGGAACTTAGCAGTTACATTTATCGATTCTAAACAAACTACGTTTTTAGCACATGGGTACTGAACTTGACTTTATTCTTAGTACAACTAAGATCTAAAGACTAACACCTAAAATTATTATTCTAAGAAAATTTATTAATTAATTTGTTTTTTGTTGTTAGCCCAATTGATATTACCTAACATTATCAGTAAGTCGCCAATTAGTCCATTATACGAAAATACATTTATTGAATTTTTGCTCTTAATTATGTCTAGATTCAGGCAAATTTCTCATGTGATTTTCGATATGGACGGTGTTCTTTTGGGTAAGTTTTTATATAAACCTATATTACTGGTTACTATAAAAAAATGCTCAAATTTTGCAATGTAGAAAGAGGTCTTTTTAAGCATTTTTAAGTGGCCAGCTGATCGTCAATAAAAATTCAGTGACGAACGTGGCTAAAATGTGTTCGAACGGTAGGCAACCCATATAACTTGATAGTGTATTTTATTTTTTGTTTTTGTCCGAATATTTAGTTTTCTTTTCCTCGTATTAATATAATTTTTTATTTAGACTTTTCGTTAGATGTTTTGAACCGCTTTTAAAAAATTTAGAAAATTGGCAAATGTCATAATCCAAAGCCATAAGCAAGCGACTCAAGAAATATAAGCGACTTTTGTATTTGATCAGTGTATCGACAAATTTATGGAAATGCAATTGCTGCAAAGAACTAGAATATTTATTAGACATATCTAAAAGAGACTTTATTAAAGGTAAATGGTATAGGAAAAGGGGACTTTTCGCATAGTTTTTAATTTTCTGGTCACTTCCGGTTTTACTGGAAATGGCTTCGATTTTGATATTTATGGGAAACATATATTCTAACATTTTTGGAGTGAAGACAATATTTTTATTCAGAATGTAACATTTTTTAACGTTTTTTTTTACGTGATTATAAAGCTATTTATATTAGATCCAGATGGTTAGTTCGGATTAACATAAAAGCAAATTGGGCAATTGCTTAGGGCTTCACGTTTTGAGGGAGCAATAAAGAGTAGAAATGAAAGAAAAAAAAGTGGCTCGTAGTTTCGGGTTATATAAGAAGTAAGATTTTTTTGTTTTGTTTTGTTTGATTTTCAAAAATTTTTGGTAAGAAATGGTTCTTTAAAAACTTTTGGCAAATTTTTTTTTTATTGTGGTCGTCAAAAAATTTATGTCTAGGGGCACCACTCCAGCCGACCGCTTAGGGCATCAGGAACCCAAGCAGCAAGCTGACGTCATTTTTTAGTCACTCTTGATCATAGACGTTATCAGACCAAAATTATGACGTCATTTAAACGTCATTTTATATGGCGTGTTTTTGACGTCGTTGAAGTGACGTCTTTTTGACGTCATTTTTTTGTCATACTAGCTCATAAAATCTTATGACGCCATGTTTAGTAAAACCCGCCAGAAAAATTTTGTGACATATGTTTCGTGTCAATATCCAACTGAAATATTATATAACAGAAAAAATAAAACTAATAATTTGTCAAAGTTGAAATAGGAAAACTCACTACCGATAGGTGGCGTAATGGACAATAAACTACTACGTTTATTCGACGTATTCGCGTAGGGGAGAGCGGGGAGGGTCTGGACACTTTTCATCAATACTATTTTTCGTCTACATAATAAAAATATTTAAAATGTTTTTTTTTGTGTATAAGTAACGCTTAGTAATATATCTTAACAGTTAATAAATGCCAAATACTTTTCATAAAATATGCATTGGTATTTTAACAAGAAAATGATCATATTACAAATATGTCCAGATCCACCCTATATACGGGGAGGATCTGGACATATAAACATCGTAAATTTTAACACTTATATGTTAAGAGTTATTTATTTTTGAAAAATTAACAAAAATGTGGAGGTTGAATCTCGGGCCAGCTATTTTATTGATTTGTCATGATTTTGGGTACTTCATATTTTTTTTTAATGCATACTCAAATACAATACATATTGTGAACATTTAAATATTCTGCTAACTGGTTTTCTGTTTCCGTGGAAAATATTTGCAGAGTGTTGACGGTACGTTGGATAAAGAGTCACGTTAAATATTAATCCCTTCAAGCCTTGCTTATTTTACATCGGTGCCTACAGCTGGACCCTTTGTGGATTCTGTGCTTTTAAGGGGTTTTCGATAACCCAGCTTATTATCAGTAACATCGATGACAGCTTGCTTTACAGATTCAAAATAAAAGTCTCAGTTTGTCTTTTATTTTTTGTACATTTGGGGCATTTTAACTCCAAGAAAAAATAAAAAGGGTAACTTAAAAATTAAGCATGGGAGTGGTCTGGACATAAGTAGGTAGGGGTTGACGACTGTCCATACCCTCCCCCATGGCAATTTGACAGAATGGCAATTTTATAGGCAACGTTAAAACACTGTCAGCAGACAAAACCCTAAATAACTATCTTTAAAATTTAATTGTATCACCAAAATTCAATTTTAAGTATTAATATATATTTTAAAAAAGGCTTGTTCTTTTTTATAGTTAATCAATGAATAAAATATACAATGTGTTCCATGAGAAAACCCATATGTTTATTTCATATGTCACAAAATATACATTTAAAAAAATCTTACTACACCGCTGGATTCTACGTAAAATTATCTACTAATATCCGTTTTACTTTTGTTGTTACAATACAACTGAAATATAAAAACCAGAACTAACCAGAACTAAAAATAGAAAAAAATTGACCTGTATGTCGAAAACGAAGAGGGTCATAAAAAAAGGTATAGTCCCATCTTTCGTTTCAAAGTCCTCGTATTCGTATTCTCGTGTGTGTGGACTGCTACTACACTAAACAACTTTCCTAATTTTTACTGTCCACACGCACGACAATACTTAATTACTCGCTACTTGACTAAATTACTAGCCGTGTCTGAACAAGGCAAATGATGTTGGCACAATGTTTAAAAAATACATGTTAGACATGGTGGTAAACATTTGACATTGACAGGATTAAATAACAAGCAGCTTCCATATATAGCCGTATGAATATTCGTTGTAGACTCGTCAAAAGGAACCCCCTAAAAAGGTTTTAAAACTGTTATTATCATGAAGTTAATTTCATTATTGGCCCAGGGACTATGTGTTTTTCGTTAATACTAATATTATTATCTTAAAATATTGGTTTTATGAAGTTGGCAAGAACAATAATAATGACAAATTTTTAAAATAATTAAATTGAATATTTTTAATGTCTACTGCCAAAAAATTATCAAACCAATAAGTCATATTATTTTGGATTTAGATGGTCTTTTGTTGGGTAGGTAAGTACATAAATTGTATAGATTATTTTTTTAGATATGTTTAAAATACAGGCAAAAAATAACAGATTATATTAAGCAGGACACAAAACCTTAAGAAGCTCGTATTAAAGTTGTTACTTTATATTTTTGGGGTGTTTATGTATGCTGGGGCTGCGATGGGCGTTTAGACTAATTCGTATGGGTGCCATTGTATCTAAATTTTTTTGCAGTATCCGGTTCAGAATAAAATGCTGATTACGACGATTCATGATGCCAACTCGCATTTGGTTTAGATTTTTTAAATCTTTTAAATCACAATTGTTTTAACAATTAAGAAAGAAAATCGTTTACATCAAATAAAATTTTATTTAATTTTTTGACTTATTTTCCACCAAAAACGACACTTTACTTTTTTTTTTGAAAAATTAGGGTTTATCCAGTTTTATTCATTTAAACAATTGAAAATGAGCAATTATGCCCAACTTTACCATTTAAATAATGTATGAAACTATGAATAAAATTATATGATGTATTTTTGTTTTATGTAATCCTCGAACTTTTGTAACAACTGCATAGTAAGCGATATTACAATTATTTTGAATTCCTTTAATTCCATTTAAGTTGTCGCGGCTTAGGTAGTTGTGGTGGGAACCTTGGAATACACCAGACACCAGACCTATTTGGGTTCTGTTCAGTGCCAGACGAAGCCTTTTTGAACTGAAGCAAACTTTACATTTTGCGCCCCCCACCTAAATGTGGAAACATCAAACAGGAATATTTTTGATTTATTTGACCAAAAAAATTGAAGAGCAGAAAAAGGTCATCAACTTTAAAAACGCGCTTTTTTGTACTTACTTTACGTTTTTACGCCCCTTTTCTGCTGTTTTTACGCCTTTTCATCCACATCCAAAGTCCTCGTATTCGTATTTTCAAGTTGCGCCCTTCTATACCAAACTCAACCCAGTGCTTCTACTTTCGTCTATCCTATTTTTGCGCCCCCTTTATCCCAGCGCTGAAGCGGTCGCTTCACTAATCCGGCACTGGTGCTGTTTATATGAAGACCATAACTTTAGGAAAAGTGCGAAGATTTTTGTGGATTAAAAACCAAAAAAAACACGTTGTTAAAAAATCAAAAACAATATCATAATTTAAAACTGTCAAATCGCTTACTCTACAATTGTTACAAAAAGTTCGAGGATTCCATTAACAAATATATCATGTGAATTTTGTTTTATTTTCATACAATATTTAAATGGTAAAGTTAGGCCTAATTGCTGATTTTTCATTGTTTAAATAAATATAACTTATAATATAATTTTTATTGAAAAAATGTAAAGAGTTGTTTTCGGTGGAAAATTAGTAAAAAAATTAAATATAATTTTGTTTCATGCAAAAGTTTTTTTTTCTAAATTGGTAAAACAATTGCGGTTAAAAATAATCAGCACTCTGAACATGATTCTGCCTATAAATTCCATGAGAATAATTTTTGATACATTGGAGACCATACGACCTAGTCTAATAGGAACGGCACAGCTCTACTCAAGCAGCTTATTTATTGCAGCCCCAAATAAACACGTCTTTAAAAATTTTAATAATATTGAAATACTGGGTGTCCCAACTTTATTTAACACATAATAACTTTGCCCCTGTAGAAGATACAAAAAAACTTGGAATGGTAATTGTCTAGAAAGTGGGAGCAACTCAGATTTTGACCAAATTTGGTATACGGGTTTTTTTTCTTGAGGCGTTGATCACGAATCCGAAATAATTTTTAGTCGAAAACGTTTTGTGTCCGAGATATCCATAATCAAAGTTGATATTTATACTAACCTTATTTTCACTATAGTAGGGGAGCCCACGATACTAAATGGGGATTTACTCGAGCATTATAGAGACCTATTGGGTTGCAAAGCTCAAATGATAAGATGAAAAAAAAGGTTTATAATGTATACCTTTTCATCGGTGGGGGAAGCGACTATAAATTTTTAAAGTATGTCAAAAAAATAATGTTATTATTTCGTCTTGTGAAAATCGTTCGGATCTTATTGGATTATATATTTTTTGTTATCCCTAAATTATTTTCTTCAAAATAAAAAAAATAGCCACGCTCTAGAATGTTAAAATGACGTTTTTTTCACAACTTTGTAGCCCTTCGCTTTCTTTGCCTTACTCTCAAATTGTCAGATTAGTGGAATATACATTGTTTAGAATGTATTTAACTCACCCTATCTTAATCTGACGCGCTTAAAAATTTTCTGATGGATGACGGAGTTCCCAAATACCCATTTGCTGACGACGCGCTTGTCTACGCGAGCTCGTTTGCGGCAATAGTGGCCAAGTCACACATCCAAAATCACCTCCACTTCCTTCTTCCATATTATAAAAAATGAAAGATCCAGCTTAATAAAGAAAAATGCGAATGCCTTATTGCTACAAGAAAATTTACGAACCAAATCCTCATTCCACTGAACATCGAAGGAACACCAATAACACCGGTTAAACAAATCAAATACCTAGGGGTAGTAATTGAACGTTTAAAATTTGTAGCACATATAAATCATGTACTTAAAAGGCATTCGCAGCGCAACCGGCGCTGTATTCCATCATATCTCCGAAATGTCGTCTATCCCCCGAGAAGAAACTCATTACATATAAGCAAACAATAAAACCAGTCCTTCTTTACGCAGCCCTCGCCTGGTCCTGTGTTTCAAAACACCTAACTCAACCGACTACAGAACAAAATCCTTTGTGCAGTCACCGGTTCTGGCAGATATGTCAGAATCGTTGACATGCACGAAGCGCCAAATACCCGGCTATCCTCGAGCAAATAACTACCATTTCAGAAAAATTGTTCTTAACTAAACCCCCTTAAATCCTCCCACTACCCACCTCACAAGAACACGTGCCAACGATAACCCTACACACAAGCCCATTTACTACAGACTCCCTTCTACCACCTTCCCTATCCACCCTAACCTAACCACAGACAAACAGTCCATAAAAATGACAAAACAAAAACGACAACACGACAAACAACAACACGAACGCCAGAAGAATGAATGGAAGAGTGAACGACGTATGAATGATATAACCACGACAGACTAAACACCGAACAATAGAACGCTACAATGTAGCTGCTGTATCAAAGGGGTTTTGTGCGACCAATTTTTCCCCTAGCAACCATATCCGACATACCACTAATCAAAACTCAACACAAAACAACACAACCATGAACCCACCAACAAATGGAAGGCCTCGTAAAGTTGGATATAACTTGGATGGGTGACCGGGCTGTTGTCGGTTTTGGGCAACGGCACGCGGTTCTGCTCGGGGTGAACGAACGGACCGAGCAGCAACCATCCAAGTTATGGAATGAATGGTGTGTGAATGGGAAGGAGTAGGGGTCAAGGTACAATTAGGTACTTAGGTTATTTTCTACACAACACTATTTAATAGGACTTTAAAATCCACATTTGATTAAATCTTTGAAAACATTTTTAACAACTTTTTCAATACACTTTATAGATACAGAACCACTGTACACTAAAGCAATCCAAAATATAGTTAGCAAATACGGCAAGACCTTTACGTGGGAACTAAAAGCCAAAATGATGGGTGTTCACCGAGAAGAAGGGGCTAAACTAATAGTAAAGGAATTGGATTTACCACTAACTTGGGAAGAATATGATGCTATTATTCAAGAAGAATATAAAATTGTTTTGGCCAATCCTGATATTATACCTGGTAAGTAAAAATATGTTTTTTTTCTAGATACCGAAGGCGTTTACAAGAATACCATAACTATGATCGCTAAAAGATTTGGGAAAAAATACACTCCTGACATAGTAGCAAAAGTAACTGGTACAGTAGAACGAGAATCATCGAGAATTGCTGTAGCTGAAATGAAACTTCCCATGACCGTTGATGATTTTCAATACGAATTTCGAACGGGCGCTCTTACACATTTTAGAAAATATGGTGCTCCACTTATGCCAGGTACCATCTAGAAAATTAATTTGCTAAATGTTAAAAAACCCTTCCACTAACATCTAACCTGACCGAAAATGGTTAGGGGATAATTATTAACAGTGGCGGCTATTCAGGTGCAGTAAGTGAAGTGCCACTTCACCAAAAATAAATAAAAAAACATAAAAAATCATATTACTATTATTCAATTCATTTTTCTCATTTCTATTCCTTATTTGTAAAATTCGCCATGGAAAATCTGGCAGATAAATTAACCGCTGGCGCGAGACGCTTTCCTCCGCTTTCGGCAACGCGACTTCGCAATCCGCGATCATCAAGATTGTTGTTTCGTGGTGTATTACAATTATAAAACGGGCCGAAGTATACACCTCTTGCGGGGTTTTGTTTACGCTTTGGACAACGCTATACTTGCCGGCGGCCAGAATCGCGGGTGGGAGTATCAGGTGTATTGCTTGTTAAATCGCTGGCCTTAGCGCCTTTACACACTGACTGTTTTAGAGACTATAAAATAAACATTATCCATTAGGTGAAGTGCACTTTTCCGCGGTGTATTTTTTAGTGCTCGGGATTTTAATTATTAATTCTGGTTAGTGGAACGGAGTTTTTCTTGTCTTAAGCGTTTAAAAACGTTCTTAAGAAACACTTTATCCCAAGATAGACTTTCATCTTTGGCCAATATTTCAATTCATAGGGAGCTTCTACAGGAACTGATAAAAACTTCATTATATGAAGATATAATTAGTAAATTTGCTGCAAGAGAAGGATTCATTTGGTGTATAAAATTTAGGTAAATTTAGATATTAAGATTTTTTACTTAGACTTTTAATAGTTGAGTATTTTTAATTTTGCTAAGATGGTGAATGCGCTTTTTTCCCTTCCTGCACTACACCTGTTTTTAGACCCGCGAGCCGCCACTGATTATTAAATAAATTATTGTTCCAAAATTATTATCAATATTTTCTGGTTTTGCTTTGTATGCTTTATAATTCTTGCCCTATAAGCCTTTGTAGGCTGTCATAAAATATAAAAAAATAGGATTCAGCTTTTTGTGTAGGCACACCCTTGCAATGCACTGACACGCAACAGACATAGTCTGCTTGGAAATATACATCAATTTTAGGCGATTAACCAATTATAAAATGATATTTAGCAATGCGTTGTGTTGACGTTTAATTCTAAATTATTCGTGAAAGTTGTAAAAACCGTTTAGGGTTGATCGCGTAAAATTAATGATACATAGCGGAAAATCATCTTTTGCATGAGCATCTTGGCGTAAATCTGCTAAACCTGATATAGAGCAGCGGTCACCTGTAACAAAAGACGGGTGCACAATAAGCCAACAGGCCGTAGGGCAAACATGGTCGTGTGACCACTAACCAACCGATAGGCAAATCTCTTTTTTTTGTATGGTTATTATGAAGGAGACGTAGGAAAAGATTCTTATCCACAGTTAGATGTACTCTCTGATGCATTCACCTCTTGCCGATCAAACATATTATGTTAAACATCCTAAGTCCTAAGTCACAGATTGTCAAATTTGCAGCACACTCCTCATACTCTGACAGCACTTAAGGTAGAAATCCACGAGTTTTTCATAAAATTTTTGTGTTATGAGTCAAAAATTTTAAGTTTCATTCTAAAAGCAAATCATGTTTTTATAGGGAAACACAAAATTTTTGACACAGGACAGAAATTTTTTATGAAAGACTTTTATCGTGGATATTCACCTTTAGACATGAGTCATATCTAGTGGTAGGGGAGCCCAAGAGGTGATTTTAAGATTTACTAGAGCGCGGCAGATTAATATACCGGAGGATACCTTGTACCCGGTCGGCCTTTCTGCGACCGATAATAAAATCGGCGCATTAGCGACCGAGTTTTTGCAAACCCCCATTTTTCTAGCTGGTAGGTCTAGAATACATTAAATTTAAAACGCACTGTTGCCAAAACGGAGGTGGACTATTTAAGATCTTCATTACATTATAATTTTGTTTTAACTAAAAGTTTTTGTTGCAGTATAGCCAGACAAAGATAAGAACTAAAGTGGATTTTTTTAGGAAATGTAGTAAAACTTTTAAAATTATTCAAGTGTACGAGTTTCATTTTTACTACAGATACAAATCTAAGTATTGCAATGGAAGTTGTTACAGTTTTTGAAGGCGTACGTGGAAATCCTTGTGCTTTGCGCGACGGACATTCGTACAGAGTAGCTTTCCAGTGACGCATTTAGAGCGCTCCCAAAAAGCTTAGGAACATTTCGTTCTACTTTATTGCGTTCCAGTGACGGAAAGTATTATGCACCTCAACTACTCCGTTTTCCTTTCTCTCTGCTCCTCATGCACCATAAAAAACACGTTTGAAGCACGAAAACCAAAAGATGGTTTTTTTTTGTTTTCGTGCTCCAAACGTGTTTTTTATGGTTAAGGATGGATTTTCTAAAATTATTTGTTTGAAATGGAATTAGATATTAAAAAGAGATTATTATTATAAAGCCAAGAAACATTAAAAAAATAAAATTTCTTTAAGGTATCTCTCTTTCCTTGTCTAGGGATGCGTTCTAGTGACTAACTTTTTATAGCAGATCAAGAGCTTCAAGCTCTAGAGAAACATTTTCGTCACTGGAAAGCTACTCAGGTGTAAGCGTCCAAATAAAGCGATAATTTATTGGGAGTGTTTATAGCAAAAATCTCACACACACTTACGAATGGTTAGTTCTGGTAAGCTTTTTGTTAATTCCTTAATTAAACCCAAGACGAATACACACATACATATATTGCAATACGTATATTCTTGTATTTTATATTTACGTAAATTGGTAGGCCTCTATATGCAATAAATAAATAATATTATAAAGTATCTGCATTTTTTTCTTTTTAAAATATTAAAAAAAAAAGAAAACAACTGAATGAGAAGAGTTTATGGCAACAATGCTTATGGTTCACTCTCCATCCATAGGTCGCTTATAGGTCGGTTTTATTGCTTTTTAATGATCGGTCGCAGATGAGCCGGTCGTAGATAGGCCTATTTCCGGTTAAGAACCTCCATCGAATATGAGTTCCGTATACAGAACCGATCATAAAAAACAAAAAGATATCCATGAAAAATTTTCAAGCGCGCAAGGACTACAAAAAAATAATTTTAGCGTGGGGATTTTTTCTAATAAAAAAAAAAATAATTAAAAGATAACAAAAAATATATAATCCGATACGACCCGAACGATCTCCACAAGCCGAAGTAATAACAATATTTTTTGGACATATTTAAAAATCTATAGCCGTTTCCCCACCGTTGAAAATGTATACATTTTATAACATTTTTTTCTTTTTATCATCTAAGCTTTGCAGCCCCATAGGTCTCTTTGACGCTCGAGTAAATCCCCATTTAGCATCAAGGGCGTCCCAACGACTATAGTTATGTGAACAAAAATTGCTTATATTCGGAACTGCAGTTTGGCGCAATTTTCAAAAAGTCGCCTGTTTATAGAGAGACGATTTGGGAAAAAACATACATATGGATTATAAATTTGAATAATGCTGTCTTTTAAACTAGCAGTATTAACGAAAATACCTGACAAGCACAGAAGTAAACAAGAAAATCGGCGGGTTCCGTAAAGAATTTAAAAAAAAAATAATTTTTATTCTGAACTGTAATGGATCTGCCACTTTCTCAACGTGGTTGCGTTCAACTTAAAAAAATGTAAATGTAAATCACGTGATACCGGAAATCCGTAGTTCTACAATATTTTTCCGTACATGAGGTCTAGGCATTAGGATATGTAGGGTGGAATAAGCTAACCTAAGAAAATATAGACCTAGATGTGCCAATATGCATATGAAAATCGTGGGTCTTTACCAAGTAATTTAACTTATTTGTGTTCATTATCCCATTGAGCCGAACAAGCAAGCTATTTCTGCTTTTCATACAGCGTGTTCTCGGTTCTTACCAAATGGAAGACTTTTTAATGATTAACTTAACTAAAAAAAGTGCCTCTTCATAAAAAGTTCTGCTTGATAAGGAAATACATTTCCACAAAAAAACTGTATGTCGGATGTACAGGGTGGCTTAAAAAAGACTTGTTTTTAAATTAATATACCGAGTATTTCCTAACTACGGTACAAAACTTAAAAAGTGATTTCTTAGGTCATTTTATGAAGAAAAGTTCCTATATACATATTTTCGGAGTTGCTTTGTTTCTGAAATACAGGACGTTAAAGTTTTTTTAAAAGTCAGTATTTTATAAATATTTTAAATACCCATAAACCGATTTGGTTAAAATTTGGTAGGTTTCTTTATAGTAATAAAGCGCTTGTAAAGAAAGCTCTCATCCTCTAAATTTTGGTACTGTAGTTGGAAAATACACAGTTTTTAATACTAAAAAAGGATTTTTAGGCCACTCTGTACATCCAACATTTTTGTTGAAATGTATTTGCATCAAGCAGGAATTTTTATAAAGAGGCACTTTTTTCGTAAAGTTAATCATTAAAAAGTCTTCCATTTGGTAAGAACTTCCGAATACACGCTGTATATAAACATTAAATTAATTAACTTTTTAGGAACACAATCGGATGGAACTGAAATAATCTAAATATTCATATCACTAGTACGAGTTAAAATAAAACATTTGTCGATATAAAGATGTAAATAACACTTTTTGTTAACTGTATTTATCAACTTTTAACAGCAAATTTAATCTAATTTATTTTAAGGTGCAAAAAGTTGGTACACCACCTATCAAAAAACAATATCCCCATATCAGTGGCAACGTCGTCATCTCAAGATAGTTTTGAAGTGAAAACGGCTAAACACAAAGAATTTTTTAGACATTTTGATCACATTGTATGTGGTGGAAGTGATCCGGAAGTTAAACATGGAAAACCTGCCCCAGATATATTTTTAATATCGGCTAGTAGGTATGTAGATTATTGTAGATTTAACTAGGGCCATACGACGGCCGAGTGTTTTTCACGGATGGTTCTCCCCTTACTTCCGGAAATAATTATTGATTGACCGCTACTTTTAAATTTTAAATGGCGTCACAGGTATATTTTACCTTATTTTGATAGTATAGGACATTCTGCATACGCTAGTGGTATTTTCTTGAAATATTATCAGTGTCACTTCTATCTGCTCTATCACTTGCACGTGATCATAATTATTTGATCATGATTAGAACTCAAACACACTGAAATATTAATAAACATTCAGAATAAAGTTAGCCACAGAGGTTTCACAAGAATGGTGTATCAGTTTCAATTCTATCAGTTTGTTCATAATGTCTCGAAAGAATACCACTACTGACACCTCACACAGTACCGGATCAAGGTCTTTTTTCTACGGAAGCGAAGACTGAAATTGGCGCTCTTTTCTCCGAAAAAAATTGACAGAAAAAAGGCCTTACTTCTCACATTCCGCCTCTTCCCTTTAGTTTGCGCTCCCCACGATGTAAAAGAATTAACACAAAAGCACTAAATAAAAATAAGAACCAAAAGAAAAGGTCCTTACCTCTTAATTTTTGGCCTCTTCCCTCGAGTTGGCGCCCCTCCTCATGTGTATTTTCTTTATATATCAGGGTTTTCATTTATATTTTGCCACCCACTTTTAACTATTTATAAGCAAAAAAATGGCGCCCAGCAGCCATCTGAAAGATTTTATTTTTTAATTTCACTTTTAAATAGAGGGTGTTTCACAACTTATCCGACAAACTTTAAGAGTTAATTTTACAATAAAAATATGAAAACACTTCATATAAATATATGTCCTAAACGTCTCAGTTTTTTAACTATGGGGTGTTAAAATGTTTTAAAAATTATTGTTTTTTAATAATAACTTTTTTTTAACTCTGATGTTTAAAAAAACTTAGGTGACGCCTCCTATGCACTAAAAGACATTTTTTGTCATACAAGAAAAAAATAATTTTTTCAGTGTCATCCATGAAAGATTTAAGATAACTATTTTTTAATAAGAAATCGCACGCCACTGCAATTTTCTAAAATATAAATAGGTTTTAAAATCCACATCGTGTCTGGCACCAATTTGATCTCTTGACGTTTTTTTATTTGATGTACGGTTTTTGCGTAAATAAATAAAAACCATTTCTCAACATGGTCATTTCGTATCGATAGTATTAAATTCTACAATAAAAAACACCTTTGTTATTTATTCTTTCATTATTAATAGGGATTTAATCACGCCGTGAAATGGTTTCTATTTATTTACTCGAAAACTGTGCATCAAATAAAAAAAGTAAAGAGATTAAATTTGTGCCAAAGCTAATACGGATCTTCAAAAACTTATTTTAGAAAAATGCAGTGGCGTACTATTTTTTCCTCAAAAATGTTTAACTTAAACCTTTCATGGACGACACTGGTAAACATTTTTTTTCTTGTATGCCAAAAAATGTCTTTTGGTGAATAGAAGGCGTCGCCTAACTGTTTTGAAAATATCTGAGTTGGTATAAAAGTTATTATTAAAAGACAATAATTTAAAAAAAATAATACCCCGTAGTTTAAAAACTAAGACGTTTAGGAGATAATATGTTCATATGAAGTTATTTCATATTTTTTATTGTAGAAGTAGCCCTTAAAGTTTCATGAATAAGTTGTGAAACACTCTGTATATATTATTTTTGCATTTATTTCATATCTCAAAGGTTTACTTTTTAAAATTGGTCCGTTCAAAAAAATAAAAGAGGGGGACATTAAAGAAATGCAATGTATAACATGATCAAACCACTAAATGACCCTTTATTTAGGGTACGTTTACATCTAACATTTATTGCATGATATTTATGTCAGATAGAAATTCTGGCTAATGTAAACAGTCAAAAATTTATATCAGGTATAAATTTTTGATTGTTTACATTAGCCAGAATTTCTATATGACATAATATGTATACCATGCAATAAATGTCAGACGAAAACGTACCATAAGACTAATATCAAGTATAATATCTTATAAGATTTGTTTTACAGATTTCCGGATAAACCAAATCCAGAAAAATGTCTAGTCGTAGAAGATGCTCCAAACGGCGTACAAGCAGCTTTAAATGCAGGAATGCAGGTGATTATGGTTCCAGATGAAAATATTCCTATGGAATTACGAAAAGATGCAACATTTGTAGTACCATCACTCGATCTAGTACCTTTGGAAAAATTTGGGTTACCTCCTATGAAGTAGCAAGACATATGATTAGAACTTTATAGGTTGTAAATTACAAATAAATAACGTAGCAAAAAAATGTGTAATTAGATAGATATAGCCTGGAAAGGTGAGGTGTGATGATAGGAGTGATAGAGTGAGCCAAGATAATGTTAGTGGGTGTACTCAAGTTGCTAGTCGGCGATAAGATAATAATAAAATTTTGAATTTGAAATTGTTAAGTTGCTAGACATAGATGAATGAGTTGCTAAAAAAGATTGTTGACTATTTAGACGGTAATAAACACAACACCCCATGCAATAAAATATCTTGTAAAACAAGCATTAAAATCAACTTATTTCAATAAAGAACGTACATATTTTAATTATGTATTATTATTATAGTCTTGAGTTTGATTAGGGAATTAAAAAAAGACTTGCTTATCAGAAATAAACATTTGTAAGTGTGTATTAGCCTTGGGTTTAATTAGGAAATTAAAAAAAAGGATCTGCTTACCAGAACTACCCATTCTTAATTCTCTAAAACTGTTTTGTTTACCCTGTCGGGCGCCGTACCTACCATTCTTCTCACATAATTTAACCCTTCGATTACCCCAGGTACAAACACAATTTCATTTCGCCCGCCGATTTTTACCTGACTGTAATAAGGTCACGTACTGGCATATTTTCCACCGTATTTAAAAAAAATAGATAATTTTGCAAAAGTTAGAATTTGTCTATAAAATTTTATAATATTTACGGTAAAACTACAAAATGAGGATTAGCTTTGTGAAACTTGTTTTTTTTTATGGGGAGGGGTCCAACAAAAAAACTACTTTTCTTAGTTTTTATACAGGATGTCCAGTAACTCTACCGACAAACTTTAAGGAGCAATTCTACAAGGAAAAATAAGAAAAAAACAAATTTTTAAAAAAATCATCTCCTATGCATTAAAGGACATTTTTTGACGTAAAAGAAAAAAATAATTTTTACCAGTGTCGCCCATAAGGAGTTTAGGGTTAATGTTTTTTAAGAAAAAAATGGTACGACACTTCATTTTTCTAAAATAAAAATCTTGTTTTAAATCCCGGTTTAGTTTGGAACAAATTTGATCGTTTGACTTTTTTTTGTTTGATAAACGGTTTCTGCATCAAAAATTAAAAATTATTTTATGGCATGGTTATTTTGTATTGCTAATATCAAATTCCATACAGTAAAAGTACCCTTTTTATTTATTCTTTAATATGATAAAGATATGACAATGCCAAGAAATGGTTTCTAATTTATTTACGCAAAACCTTACATCAAACAAAAAAAGTTCAAAGATCAAATTTGTTTTAAACTAAACGAGGATTTAAAAAAATGTTTATTTTGAAACAATGCAGTGGCGTACATTTTTCTCTTAAAAAATATTTACTCTAAACCTATATGGACGACACTGGTAATTTTTTTTTCTGTTATGTTTAAAAAATGTCTTTTGATGAATAGAAGATGTCTTCCAAATTTTAAAAATATATTTTAATTGGTATAAAAGTTATGATAAAAAAACGATAATTTTTTAAAATTTGTAACACCCCGTAGTTTAAAAACTAAGACGTTTAGGACATATGTTTATATGACGATTTTTTAAAAATTTCATTGTAGAATCACCCCTTAAAGTTTGTCGGTTGAGTTACTGGACACCCTATATATATATAATCATTTGAAAATATTATCAACGACAGTGAGATCACGTCTGGGTCACTTCTAGGAAATCAATCATGTCCCCGTCTAGCAACTCAACTATGTCGGTCTAGTAATTCAACAATCCTAATCCGTTTTATCGGGGTTCGTCTAGCAACTCGAGTACACCGAGTATTTTATATATAAAAAAGTTCTATCGCGCTTCCTCTGGTACCATCTAAGTTGAAAAAAAAACTTATTTTCATTATAACTTTAAAGCTGTTGCCACACTACCAATCATGTTTGGGCAACTAAAATACCTTAGCCTAGGGGGCGTCCATAAATTTCGTGTGGTGTATGTTTTTTTTTTTTTTTTTTAATTTGAATTGCTTCCCACTTTTTTTTCCTGTTTCTAGTGAAAAAAATACGTTATATTTGCACAGACCTCTCCCCCATAGTAAGATTCACATCGACTCCCCCTAAATGTCTTACTTAATTTATGGACGCCCCCTAATGCTTCTCTCACTACGTAAACGGCTGTTCAGTAAGTCGGGATTATACAAGGGGAGACGATTTCTTTCATTTTGTGTATGCTTTCTTGACACCGGTTACAAATTTGACATTTTGCTTTGATTGTTTGAGTCCTTTATTATATTTTTATAGCATTTTGTATGTAATAAAAAAATATCGATAGGAAGATATTAAACAGCGTTTTGTTTGCGAATACCAATAATGTTTAGACAATCTCGGTATGTATATACTCCATACTAATGCTTCTTTCCGCAGGCTGTTCAAAAAGTCGAGATTATATAGGGAATACGATTTTTATTTCATTTAATGTATGCATTTTTGACAGAGGTGAAAAATTTTATATTTTGCTTTAAACCGCGGCGATAAAACTTTTTATCTAAAGTACCAACATTATTTTGGCTCACTTTATTTCCGCTATCTTTTACAATATCATTTTTCCGGTCACCCTGTATATACCTGATGCTGTGGGACTTAAGATAAACTCTTTGGAAATGAAAATTTGGAATTTGTTCAGAAAAATTCTATATTTATATTTTTTCACAAAATTATTTATTAAAAGTATCTATATTTTTCAAAAAACTACAGCACGTTATTTTTTTATAAAACACTTTCAGATGATTCTTGTTATAAAAAAAAACAGACATTTTTACGAAATTTGTGATTTAACGATAAGGGCAGCAGGGCCCTGGGGCCCTGAGGCAAAAAGTAAAGAGGGACCCTTAAAAATTTGAAAAGCAAAAAGAATCTTCATTCATACCCTACAATAAGATCTAAAAAAGGTCCTTACCTTTATTTTCTTCATTTTCCATCGCATTTGTTTTCTGTATTATTTCTGTACTTACCCCGAGAGCCCTTCTTCAACTCCAAGGGGCCCTCCTAAGCTCAGGGGTCCTGAGGCACTGCCTCACCTAGCCCCATAGTAGTTACGCCACTGTGTGAGTCCCATGTCCAGGTTTTTAGATATAATCATTTGAAAATATTATCTACCTCAGTGCTCTGTCTTAGATAATTCAATATCATATTCTTTACAAAATACCATGCAGTGCTGTATTTAGGGGTGGCCCCGGAAAATATTCCCCGAGCAAAAAAATCCCTCCGGAGAAATTTGGTTTAATCATAAGTATGAATGTAATCTAAAAGTACAGGGTGTTACAAATTCGATGCATTACCATTGCTATCCCGATAATTATACAAGATATAGAGTTGGTTAAAGTGGGACAACGTTGCGCTTTTTATGCCTAACAATATTCCGTTTTGAAAATTAAAAATTTGCAGCCGTTCCGGAATTATTCGAAAGAAACCAACATTTTGCAAAACAGTTAATTTTTTGGGTTTATTTAAGAAGATATTTTACAACAAACAACACATTAACATTGCCACTTTTTTGGTTCTATAAAATGATGTCACTAAATTTAAGATCCGACGTTTCGTCTTTGAGCCACCATCATCAGCTTTGTTTTTTTAATTGGAGAATTTTTTTTTATTGGGCTTTATACACTCGTATTTGAATTATAAATGTAACGATATATCATACTTTATATTTATGCGAGGTTTCGAACCAAAGAACCATCATCCATTATTTTTCCATTAAAAATTAGGTCTTCATTCCAAACGATTTTGGAAATTTCCATTTGAAGGTAAGTATGAATATTTTTTTATAACTTCTCATTTTTTTTAATTTATTTATTTATAATTTAACTGACAAGAGCTCAAGCATTAATGTAATTTACATAAATTTACTTATACGGAATAAAATAAAGCATTAAGTCAACACCACCATCAATTTTATGGTATCCTATCACAAAAAAATGGATGCATACTTTCCTGCGATTTTTTTAATGGCGAAATAGCGAATGATAATGGTTCTTCAGTTCGAAAAGTCGCATCAATGTAACGTGTGTATCGTTGGATTTAGAATTAAAATACAAGCTTTTTAAGCCCAAAACCAAATATTTCTTCCATTTAAAAAACAAAAAAGAAAGTTGATGATGTTGGTCAAAGACGAAACGTCGGATCTTAAATTTAGTGACATAAAACAAAAAAAGTGGCAATGTTAATGTTTCGTTGGTTTTAAAATATCTCCTTCAATAAACCAAGAAAAAAAATTGTTCCGCAAAATTTCGGAACGGCTGCAAATTTTTAAAATGAAATATTGTTAAGCATAAAAATGCGCAAGTTTGTCCCAATTTAACCAACTCTCTATCTTTTATAGTTACGGAGATAGCAATGCTAATGCATCGAATTTGTAACACCCTGTATAAGACTGGTTGTTTGATTTTTACAAGTAAGGACTTTTTTGCTCTTTAACTTTTTTGACGGTTTTTGAGGGCTTCCCCTCCGGAAATAATAAACTCCCCTCGAAATAACATTTCTGATTTTAACACTGATACCATGTTTTAATTAGTTTTTAAAGTTTGAATAGATGGGGATGACACTTAACAAAACAAAGAAAAAAACAATTAAAGAATAGAGAATAACAATTTCTTTAGATATGTCATTGTATTTGTAATGTGTATGTGTATACCATCTTTTAAAAACTTGGGCTTTTTTTAACGGGGATCTTATATTTTGTTCTTGTTTATATTTAATCAACTTATTTTGACAAATATTATGTTTATTATCAGAGGTCATGGAAAAATCCGTTGGTCTGAAAATCGTTGCGGAAAAAATTATATCACAAGTTCCTAAGGCGATTTAACTCAACTTACCTTTGTTAAAAAAAAAATCGTTTCGGAGATACAGGGTGTAAAAAATTTGTTCTGAATATCGTTTTTTTATAAATAGGTTTGTCAATAATAGGTGTATTATCACAATATTAAGCTGGGAGTTGGGGGTTATGAAGTGAGAAAGTAGAGTCTGCCATTAAGTTTGTTGTAAATCATAAAGGACGCCACCTGCGGTATCTTGCAAAAATTAAAAACCAAATAACTTTTTAAGCTTAACGTTTTTAAATAAACAAAAATATGTTTTACAATATTTTACATATAAAAATAAAAATAAAAGATACACTCGGCAAGTTGATTTAGAGAGCCCTGTTTAAGATGTTTGGATAAAAAAAACCTTCCTGGGGGCCAGGTCTAAGCCATACAGGGTGTTTCAGGATAACTTGCCAATCTTCACGATTGTGAATCCTTAGACGATTTTAATAAGAAAAGCTTAAATCAGCCTATGTCCTAAATGTCTCAAGTTTTAGAATACAGAGTGGTAAAAAAAAACTTTTTTTTTTAATTTACTGCCCTGTTTTTCAAAAGCAGTAGCGTAGCTAGGCGTAGGCGGTGTAAGCGGTCGTCTACGATCTCGCGCCTGGAGGGTCTCGCGGGAAGGAGAAGGTATAAAATGTGATATAAGAAAAATACCGAAATTAAAGGTGCGGGCGGTATTGAAGGCCCAAAATTGCGCGGACACTTTGCCTATGCCTAATTTTGGTCACGCAACGCTACTGCTCAAAAGTTAAGCCATTAAGAACATAGATTTTTTGAACTTTTCTTCTTAAAATTACCCAAAAATTCACACATCTAGCCATACGGGATTTTTTAAATCCAGATACCTCAAAAACGGCTTTTTAAATCAGGTTTTACAAAGTGTATCTTTTAATATAAAATATGTTAAAAAATGGGATTGTTTTTTTTTAATTACGTACAGGGTGGCTAAGAAAAAATATTTTGTTTTTAATTTATGCAAGATGTCGCAGGTGGCTCCCTCTAGAATTTACAACAAAATAAATGGCAGATTCTAATTTCTCACTTTTCAAAACCCCTCTAGCCGAATATTATGAGAATACACCTATTATTAACAAAACTATTTATAATCTACTATATCCAGAATAAATTACACCCTGTATCTCCGAAACCATCCACTTTATGGCAAAGATAAGTTGGGTTAGATCTTCATATTTAAGCCTCAAGAATTTGTGATATGATTTTTACCTTTTAGAAACACCCTGTATAAAAACTCATCATTACATGCCATGGCTTTACATTAATATTCATACATGCACACATTGCACAGTATGTTATTAAAAAGGTTAAATATTAAACGGATTTGGGAAACCCAAAATTATTATTATTTTTCTCTATATTATTTTCTTGACAGGAAATAGAAATTGTTTGCTGAAAGTTTCTACGTTAATGACGATCTCGGGCAAAACCAACATTTAATTAAAAGAAAACTCAGTAAAAACAAAAGTAGAAATTTAAACATTATTTATCCTCTGCATTTGCTACCATATGCTGACAAAAAAAATATGGTTGGCACCAAGTACAGCGGAAAATTTTAAAGTTAAGAAAAATAGATAAACGCACTCGTAATTTTCCACTTGCATATTTTAAGATTCTATACAATCTAAGTTACGTATTTAATATTTAAACAATGCCCCTAAAGTATGCCTGTTATTTATGCATTAAGTAAGTGAAACATAAATATCAATAAAGATATCCGTGAACCCCCTCCATGATTAACGATTATATCTTGGTAAAGATAATTAACATGTCTTTACTGACGTTCTTCACCAGAACCTATAAAACCTACCACTTAATCTATTGATTATTAGTTTATTACAAAAGTTCTTCAATTACAACACAACACAACAACAAGGGGATACATTTCAGTGCTTAAAAATGAAGTTTAAAGCTTATGTTGAACCATTTACCAAAGTTTCTCATATTATATTTGACCTGGATGGAACTCTTTTAGGTATGATATAACAATATATTATAATTAGTCATTAAGGTGAAATAGACATATTTTTTACACTTATAATTTATTCCTACCACACAATGTAAGGAACTTGACCCTCGTATATCTTACATTTTCATCGAATACCTTAGGGAGGTGCATAAATTACGTGCAGCGTTTGGGGGAGAGGGTCGAGTTGAATCTCACTTATTCTTACTGTGAGTGGGGAGGTTCTGTGTAAAGCTGAATTTATAGATTAACGTTTCCGTTACCGATCACCGTTTGACGTTTCGTTTTCTGATATGGTATATGAAAACGGTAAACGGAAACTATAAATTGACATATGCAAAGTTGTTGTTTCATCTCTCAACTGAAAACGTCAAATGGCAAACGGAAACGGAAACGTCAATATAAATCCAGCTTTAATATTCCGTAATCTTTCTTCCTTTAGAAACAAAAAAAAGTTTCAAAGTTACGAGATTTGGGCAGGTTCCCCCAGGAAAAATGTATTCCGTGATGCAGTGTGTCATTTTTTGGGTCAAAAACTTTTATTTGCTCTTTACTACAGAGTAACTTTTAAAAACTCTCACGTGAGATTGGGGGTTGGAGGGAGGGGATTGAAGCAAATATTATATGTTTTAAAAATTATACAGTTTGGTCCATTGAGTGTGCAACAAATTTAAATTTGTTTTTATTTGCAGTTTTTCAGAAAATTTTATTCTTTAAAAAGTTATTGCATGGTCTTGAACGGTATTAGCAGTAGTCAGTTTTAATAAAAGTTTAATGCCATACAGAGTAGGTCAAAAATATTGAAAACAGTTTAAGAGTAAAGAGACATAATTTAAAAAAATATTTAAATATTACAAAATGTAAAAAAAAGTTTATAAGAGCAGAATATATGTCTAAATACCAAGTCATGGCCTCTAATTTAAATTTTTATTTAATTATTTTTTTAAATTTTAAGTTAACTGTTTTACACTTTCATAAGAATTTTAAACAACAATTTTTGTACGGTAAATAAGATATATTTATCATCTTATTATTATTTAAGTATACTTGCCTTACTAAAAACATATATATTAAATTCTAAAGTCCTGCTAAATATCCCTGCAACAAACTTGAAGTTAGTGGACAACATAATATTAATGCAGGTTAATTTTACAAATTTGCTTTTACTTTAATTAACTTAGTCGAAAAGTAAGTTGGTTGAAACTATAATATCTTACTTTACTCTTGGGCAAAAATTATACCTTATTGTATTTTTGGCCAAACCTCGTAGATAACTGACATAGTTTGATATCTAATAATTGCCTTTTAGGTTTTGGACCATGCAGAACTTTCTAAAGAGATTTTTTTTCGAAAATTTAATAATAAAAAAGTTTTTCATATGACGTAGACTTATGTAGGCACACTGTAGTAAAACATGTTTTTTTTTCAAAAGAAACATGATTTATACTAAGCTTTAAAACTATGATTTTTTGGTAATTTAAACATCTCTGTAACTTCAGAGGTTTATGAGAACCCCGTACTATTTTTTTAGTTTCAGTTGCTAATTTTTTTTTAGTTTTTAGCTTTAAATATACATTTTTAAAAAATACCAAATTATAAATATATAACCATATTACAAAACCGGAAAAAACGTACGCAGCATAACAAAATTCAGAAGTAATACCTACCAAGTTTTAAATATGAAAATGTTCCTTTAAGTCAACCTTCCTATAATTTTTAAAAATATCAGGATGCTTTTAAATTAAAATAAATATTTTAATACGATTCTTTAAATTTAAAATGACACGCATTTTTTAAATTAAAGCATTGTCTACATTATTTAAATTAGGTATTTATCTAATACTAAAATATACTTTTAAATCAAAATACGCTTGACGATCTACACAAAAAACGTGTCTTTTGCATGATTTTGTTGACTGATGTATTATCTGACCCATTTTGATATACTTACCTGTAGTTAAAAATATCAACATTTTAAAAATATAAAAGCTTTACAATTTTTTATAAATAATTTTTGCAGTTGTTTTACAATAGTTAAAAGTGTCTTTTGGGTGATCAGATATGCGGATTTACAACCAAAATGGACAATTTAAAAATGTTACTCATATTATTTTTGATTTGGATGGAACCCTATTAGGTACTACTTTTTTACTTATATTAAACTTACCATTATCATTATATTCTTTTTGCAGAAATATTAAATTTACTGAAAAAAAACATAGATTTTATTTATTAGTTCATTTTCACATATTCGGAATTATCAGACACTTTTTTAGGTTTTAAAGTACAAAATAGTTTTGAATTCAGCAAAGTAAAACACCAACTAAAATTTAAATAAAATTATTTTTTTAATACTTATCCTAATAAGATTACGGTTATAAAGTTTTTTTTTTTGTATATACAGATTTTCCAAGGATGGGGTGTACAAGTGGACAAATAAATTAAACATTTCATTTTTGCTTGTCAAAAAACATGATTTACAAAAGAAAACGTGAATTTTGTATACAGGGTTCCAAAAAATTTAAAAACATTATTTTTCTCCAAGAATATTAACTTTATTTTCTATTTTCGAGCGAAATTTTCATTTTATTATACTGTATAAACAATAGTTTATGGAATATCAGCAAGTAATGCAATAACCAAACAAGCACTATTTACTATTAGCCATCCATGTTTACATGGCGGTATTAGCGGTAGATTGTCTCTTTTCCACGCATTGCCTATATGTATAAATGACTGGCTGATTCTGTATTTTAAATAGCAATATAACTGCTAATGCGACCATAATCAGTTATTTCTATTTCTTTTTAGGGGTAAAAATAAGTTTTATAAAACTGATTTAAGAATATCAGAAATTGATAATTTTTAATGAAAATTCTATAAAAACTATAAAATTACAACAGATAATAATTTCACAATTTGCTATTTAAACATATTTTACTCCACAATTTATCAGCTGTAAACAAATGTGATTAAAGCGTTTTTGAATTTTAAATTTAAACAATTTTTCCAAAATGTATATTTTAATAAATTGTTTAATTAATATAATTATCAATTAAAAACTTAATTCTTATTTAACTTCCCAAATATTTTTTTTTCCTAAAAATAAAAAATAGAAGTAGTTTTCTCTTGGCAAAAAATTATAATTTTGAGGTAAATCATAGTTTTTCTTAACAAGCAAAACATTTTTTTCTAAGATAACATTTTTACAAAAATATTTTTTTTTGTCTATTTGTCCTCTTGTTAACCCCATCTTTGGACAGTTGGTAGATAAAATTTTCTAAAACAGGCCCAATGAATATCCGAAATTTAAAATTAAGTGGTCATAAGCAAATTTATTTGCCATTTTTTAAATATTGGTAATGTATTTATGGAACTGAGTTTGTTGTTTTTCTTGTTTATTTTTATAAAATTTAAAAATGTGTAAGTATATAAATAGTTTAAAGTTTTTATTAATCAATCGTTTGTTTTAAATTTGTTCAGGGATGTTAAAAATTAGGTTTCTTGCAACCCAAAACAGGGATTTGTATTAAAACATGATCTAAGATGATTTCTATATTGGAACAACTTGTGTTCTAGATGCGTATTTCTACATTTTTTACGTGTTTTTAAACAGAAGACTTACATATATTTAGAGTTTCATTTCTTATTGGAATACTTTATTTATTGGTTTGATTGGGTTTGTGATTTCGATTTAATTTTTAGTAACAATAGAAATAAGTTTATTCACATGAGAAATTTTCGTTAAAAATAGGATTAGTATTCAGTCGTTTATAGCTTTTATCAATATGTATTAAATAAATAATGGATGCTACACTGGACTTTAGATTTAAAAGTTAAAAAACTAATTAATATAATTATTTTACCTAGCGATTATGCACCATGATTATAGGATCTATTAATTTTGCCAAATAAAATAAAAACTGGTGAAAAAGGATTTAATACCTTTGTAACTAAAAACACACTAAAACTATTATGTAAGGGGCAATGCGGCGCAGCATTGTTAATCTTATACCTTTCCTGTATTTTTAATTGCCCATTCAAAAACATATATAGTCATTAGGCCAGGCCAAAAAGATCGACTATTTTTTTTAACATATCGAAAATATTGTGAAAGTTTGAGCCGTTAATATTGATGTTTAGAAGTCTAGGGTGGGCTCCCGTATGAATAACTCTCTCTCTCTCTCCTTCTTTCCATAATACTTCTGTCATACTACATCATGTATGAAGCTGGGATGGCTAATTAAGAGAACGTATGGTATATGTACCATAGTAGAGATAGGGATATACTGCCTAAAACTTAACGTAAAACTTTAAACGCGTTTTTCTCGTAACGACTTTTTTCGATACGGTCGCAACGATATCTCAAGTTCTAATTAACCGATTTACTTAAAATGTGGCATGGGCGATGCCCAACTCGGCCCACCAAGTAGGTAAATGAAATAATTATAGCCCAAGTTGGCAGGTACTCTGTTCTACATAGTCCAACATGGCACAGACATCATTTGTATCTAGGTATATCTAAAAAAACAATTATTAATTTTGTTTAATTCCTTAATAAAACCCAAGGCTAATACACACTTACGAATAGTTAGTTCTGGTAAACAACGCCTACTTTTTTAATTTTTTAATTAAATCCAAGACAAAATACACACTTTATATATAAGTCTATTATTACCTGTAAGTTCTGTATCCCAGTTGGGTTATTATAAATGGTCCGACAAGGTGTCAAAAAATTGACTCTAATAAAGTATGCCGAGTTTGGCATAAATATTCTTTAAATAACTCTCTATCCCGTGAACTAACAAAAACCGAAAAATTATTTATTTTTAAATTTTAAAAACATTCAAAAAAGCTGAAACACTAGTGAAAAAATCGATCTTTATTTTTGAGTAGCCGCCATTTTATGAAAGAACATTATTTTCAGTTTTGTTGGTTCACGCAATAACGCCTTTTTTGTTTTATTCAATAATCTGTCAAAATTTTTATTTGTCGCTATGAGGGTAAAAATCATAGCGACGAGGTCATGGTATTTTTTCCCCGGACGCATACCTCCCTGAATAGTTATTATTATTTTTTTAGAAATAATTACAACTAAATAGTAAAAATATGAATTGCGTTTTTTACTCATTGGTAAAAATGCTCGAAATTCGGGCCTCTAGACTAGAAAACCCCCTTAATGCCCTACAAAAAGATCTTCTTAACGTTTTTACGAAAATTAATTCTCTTAAAAGTTGTTCACAATTTAAGTTAAAAAAAATATATTGTTTTTTTTTCGTTAAATCAACTTTTTCTTCACTCGGTGAAACAAATTACTTTCCTGGAAAGGGGTGGGATGGAGTTAGCAATGGATAAAGTATCTTTCAACTTCGTTTTGTATAGTAAATTCGTAAACCGGGGTTTTGAAGACAAAAAAAGTTTTTTTTCTTAGACTCATAAACTACTACCAAAAAGCAATTAAAAGGTCTTCCCACTTACAAACTCTACGTCCAAAACTCATTTGTAATGACTCCTACATTTTTTTACCTTCTCGGTGGGCTAATTATTCCCTTCCCCTTTACCCCCCTATCAACGCTAGCGTGTTACAACCTTATATTATTTTTCGGGGTTTTATTATTTATTAGCAATAAATTTTTGCCGTAAATAGGGCAGTACTTTTTAATTGTTACTTCCCATATAACATTTTTGCCGGCCATGTACATTTAATTTACTGGCATTACCAACACTCTTTAATGGCAAGGCATTGGCAAAAAGGTATCAAAAAGACACGAAAGTGGGCAATTGGCCGTTACTGGGCTACGTGTTGCAGATAATGTGATGGCATCCGTCATTAATAAGTTATGATGAAAAAATGCGTTTAGGATGATGGCATCCATCATTAATAAGTTATTGGCAAAAAGATAACAAAAAGACACGAAAGTGGGCAAATGGCCGTTATTGGGCCACATGTTGCAGGTACTCTGATGGCATCCATCATTAATAAGTTATGATGAAAAAATGCGTTTAGGATAATGGCATTAATCATTAAATAAGTATTGCAAGTTTTACAAGTTGAATGTCCCAAAATTTAGATAACCTATTTAAAATTTTGTAATCGAAACAAATGAGAAAAAAAGGCAGGAAAACTTTATCATGAAAAAAATTACATAATATGGATTTCTATACAGTAACAATAAACCATAAAAAATTAAAGGTATGTAATAAAATTTAAAAAGATAGTAAATCAAAAGAACACTTTAAAAAATAAGTATTCAAGGAACACTTAAACTCAATTTTCAGATCCAAAACATAGGGACAAATATTTTAAAGGAGTTAAATGTAAAAAAAAAAACTATAATATACATATATATATATATAAATATATATATATATATATATATTATTTTTAATAACACGTCTTTAAAACTTTTAATAAGGCGACTTCCTAATTTCATATTATTCTTTTAAGTAACTACAAACTTAAAAGGTTTTAAACAAAATGTTTACAGTTCCTAACAGTCTACTTGAACCTGCTCGACTAGCCATCACCAATTAATCACACAACACACACTAATTAGGTAATGAATACACTTAATTATGTCTATTAAAAAACTATTATCTTTAAAAAAGAAACTAAAAAGCACAAAACACTAAAAAGCTAGAAAACCACGTAGAAAACAATTGCACAAAGCGGTATAATAAAAAGCGGTCAAACAAAAGCATTTTTTCTTCATCTGTCAAAATCGTCAAATCTTGTATTTCGGCTAAGCGGCAAATTTGTATTTGTCATCTTCGGTCGAAATTAACCTAGCTAATTTTACCATCATTTTATTTTTATTCTCTCAAAAATACATAATAAATATTTTCTTTGACCTAATTTTCATTTGCATGATTTGTAACAATAAAATGGTATGAAAAGGCCATTTCCTTTTTTTTCCTAAATTATGTAAAAAACATAAAATAACCCAGCAAACACTATTTGGCGGCAATGTACATTTTTCATATTGGCATTGATGGTAAAGCATTGGCAATTGGTGGCAATATTATGCCAACATCTTATACGCATTAAAAAGTCAACCCTAAATAAACACTTAATTGCCAATAAATTTTACATGCAGGCGAATTGCCGGCAAGCATACAAAAATGGCGGCATACCAATCCTGATTAAATAAAGCACGCGTTTTTGTTGCAGGCAAATAAATATTGGATTTTTGAAGGGAAACCTTCAACGCATATTCATACTTTTTAAACCATATTATTAACATTGGTATTTAACTAACATTAAAGCAATTTTTTGATCTGTTTTATTTATAATGGCAGCTAAACAACATTATTTTATGTTTTTTTACATAATTTAAAGGAAATGGCCTTTTCATAACATTTTATTGTTAAAAATCATGCAAATAAAAATTAGGTCAAACAAAATATTTATTATGTATTTTGGAGCGAATAAAAATAAAATGATGGTAAAATTAGCTACGTTAATTTCGACCGAAGGTGACCGCTTTGTGCATTTGTTTTCTACGTGGTTTTCTAGCTTTTTAGTTTCTTTTTTAAAGAAAAGAGTTTTTAATAGACATAATTAAATGTATTCATTACCTAATAAGTGTGTGTTGTGTGATTAATTGGTGATGGCTAGTCGAAAAGGCAAGATATTCAAGTTGACTGTTAGGAGCTGTAAACATTTTGTTTAAAACTTTATTAAAAGTTTTAAAGACGTGTTAATAAAAATATTATATATATTTAATAGTTTTTTGACATATCGATAGATGGCGTAATGGACAATAAACTACTACGTTTCTGCAATATCTTCGCTTTTTATCATCTAAACCGTACCCATTAGACAAAAATAATTCGAGAGCGGTCTGCGGTAGGTGATCTCACTTAGCTTTGAAAGAAATATCTTCGGCTAGTGTAAAAAATCTGCATCTCCAAGTTAGAAAGTGTTCCGAGAGATGGTACTTTGCATTGCAAGGAAATTGCATGCAGTAAGGAGTGTTTTCCTATTTTAATTTTCAAATAAAATATCGCATCATTTTAGCTTTTAAAAAAGTATATGCGACAATTTTCGTCAATAAGACGTCAGCTTGCTGCTTGGGAGTATCTGCATTTGCCCACTTTCGTGTCTTTTTGTTTTTTTGCCAATAACTTATTAATGATGGATGCCATCATCTTAAACGCATTTTTTGCCAATAACTTATTAATGACGGATGCCATCACTTTATCTGCAACACGTGGCCTAATAACGGCCAATTGCCCAATTTCGCGTCTTTTTGATACCTTTTGCCAATGCCTTGCCATTAAAGAGTGTTGGCAATGCCAGTAAATTAAATGTACAACGCCGGCAAAAAATGTTATATGGGAATGTTGTTTAGCTGCCATTATAAATAAAACAGATCAAAAAAATTACTCTAATGTTAGTTAAATACCAATTTTAATAATATGGTTTGAAAAGTATGAATATGCTTTGAAGGTTTGCCTTCAAAAATTCAATATTTATTTGCCTGCAAAAAGGCATGCTTCATTTAATCAAGATTGGTATGTCGCCATTTTTGTATGCTTGCCAACAATTCGCCTGCATGTAAAATTTATTGGCAATTAAGTCTTTATTTAAGGTTGACTTTTTATTGCGTATTAGATGTTGGCATAATACTGCCACCATTTGCCAATGCTTTACCATCAATGCCAATATGAAAAATGTATATTGCCGGCAAATAGTGTTTGCTGGGTTGCTTATTTATAATCCCACTTTTCCACTAAACCCCTCAATTGTGTTTAATTGTTATATTGACAGGGGATATCAAAATAAGTAAATTTTAAAACATGTCTTTTAAAACTTAAATTAAAACACTAATACTAATAACTTAATAAGTTTAAAGCTATTGCTATGTAAAACCTCAACTAATAAAATATTTAGAAGAATATAGTACATATTAGACACTTCATATTTTTAGATACAGAAAAACTATATCGAGAAGCCTTATTTCATGTAGCTGACCAGTATGACAAAGAATGTAGCAATGAAGTAGTACTAAAAATCGCAGGTACTCCTCAACCTATCACGGCCAAAATAGCTAGAGAAGAACTTGATTTACCAATTGATAATGATACATTTCTATGGAAGTATAATAGTTTTATTCATGAAAGACTTGGAGATTGTGATTTAATGCCAGGTACAGATATATTACATACGTTTTTATTTTCAGTTTTTGCAATTATTTCTTTTAAAATTTTTAAGACCAATTATCTTGTGCGGTGTTGAAATGAGCACGAAAAGGAATTACGCTATCCTCCCAGTTGAATGCCATAGAAATAAATTTGTCATTTCATTTAAAAAATAAAAAATATGTGTAGCTCAAAAAACTGCAAAACCTGGCAACAGTGTAGATATCACGATTCAATTTCTTAAAACATCTTAGTTACCGAAGTTAGTAAATGCTTAGCGGCTTTAGCGGTTTTAAAAATATTTACCCAAGAGTTGGGTAATAGTGGTACTTTTTACTAACCCAATAGGTACTGTATAAGAATTAACAGTTTTTATATGTTATTTTAGGAGCAGAAAAAATCATTAAACACTTTCACCGCCATAATATACCAATGGCAGTAGCAACATCTTCAAGCTACAAAGCAGTTCAAATAAAAACCAGAAAGCACAAAGGTCTCTTAAACCTTATGGAGCACTTTGTCTGTGGTGACTCAGATCCAGAAGTAAAACTTGGAAAACCTTCTCCTGACATATTTTTGGTCTGTGCCTCAAGGTTCTCTAGTAAACCAAAGCCTTATGAATGTTTAGTTTTTGAAGATTCGTTAAATGGTGTCAAAGCTGGTGTGGCAGCTGGTATGCAAGTGGTTATGGTACCCGAACCACATGTACCATTTGAATTTGGGAACTACGCTACTCTACGAATAGATTCGCTCAATCACTTGGAACCTGAAGAATTCGGATTGCCACGTTTATCCGATAACATATAATTTAATGATAATAATAATAATAATTTAATAATTATATTTTACGAGATAGGTATGTTAATTTGTTTAGTTTACCATAGTTTTTTTATTCCTGTAGGTCCTTTATTAAATTATTTATTAGATATTTATTTAATACATAGTTAATAAAGTTAAAATATTTTGCTTAAATAGTTATTTAATTATTTTGTCAATCAATTTTTCTAAATGAAAACCCCATCTTTTCTTAACTTATTCTATTAAGCACCAAAAATAAGGGTAAGTTGGTATAAGAATGTCCGTTTCAAAAAGTATAGTTTTTAAAATATTAATAATTCAATATTTATCTATTCGTACAATGCTTTCAAGTACGGGTAGTTGGCTAAGGCGCCGAATTTTGACACCATGGCCTACTAGAAGCCAAACTAAGTCGGACTTAAAAGCATTGTGAAAATAGATAAATAATAAATTGTTAATATTTTAAAAACTATAAATTTTGGAATGGACATTCTTATACAAACTAACCCTAATTTTTGGTGCTTAATAGGATAAGGTAAAAAGATGGGCGTTTCCATTTGAAAAAATTGACTTTTAGGGTTTTTGTCGTTATCATTTTTAACTATTATTTTTGACCACTCCATATTTCTTTATTGTGGAAATATCAATACAGTCTACTAAAGTAGTTCTTTCTCCACGAGAAACCCAACCCCAACTTATATTAAAGGCTTTTGTTTAGAAAAAATAAATGGGTATGTAATAGCTTAAAAATGTAATTTTAAAAAATTTAAAATAAGTTAAAAACGGTTGGACTCAGGTAAAGAACATTATACATAAATTATGTTTAGAATTTTACGCAGAATATAAAAAATAAATAATATATAGGGTGTTTTATTTAAAATAAGGAAGTTGACAATAACTTCCGGTATAACCGGAAGTGGTAGAACTGTCAAAATATTTTAGTTGTATGTCCCCCACCGACTAATGTTACTAAATTTTAAATAATTTCCAAAGCCTACTTTCCGAGAAATCAATCGCTGCAGTTCCCGGTGGGACACCCTGTATAGGAACCGGCCACACTATGATCGAGTTGGGTAGTTTTCGAGTACTCGGTCTTCTGAATTCTATTTAGAAAACATTTGGCTGATATTCAAATAGCATTCGAATACATCTGTGTTGCTCCGGATATAGGGGAGCAAACCGGGGTGTCTGCCCCGGGTGACATCTTCAAAGGGCAGTAAACTTAGGCATGGACTGGAACTGGACGGTGACCACTTGTCTGAGTTAGATTAGATGATTAGATTAGATTAGATTAGGAGGTGGATTGCATATTATGCATATCCTCTAACACTGCAACCTGCTCAGGTTTATTGTGTGTCCTCCGTCCATAGGTTAGAGCACGCTATCCAAGCCGGTCTGTTTAATCAGACTCCACAAGCTTGAAACTGGCCCCTTGGTATATCTTGCCGCTTTAGGTTTTTCTTCACCCAGCCTTGCAAACCGCAGACGACAAAGGGCTTCGCAGTAGCACCATACGTGTTCTGCGGTTTCTTCCTCCTCCTGGCAGAACCTACATAGGTTTTCTTCTGCCAGGCCCATAGTTTCCAGGTGTTTATTCAGTCTGCAATGACCTGTCAGTTGACCCACTATTATTCTTACTGCCTTCCGGTTATAATTCAGAAGGTCTTTTGTAAATTCTGGCGAGTAAGCCTTGATAAACACTTTCGCCTGACGCTGTCCTGGTGTTCTCCTCCACCAGTCTTGTAATTTCCTCATAATCCATGATCTAATGGATGACCTTACCTGACATGATGGAATGCCACAGTAGGGCTCAGGACCTACCATTGTCCTGCCAGCCCCCTCCTTTGCCAATTTATCAGCTTCTTCATTGCCTTCGTGACCTTCGTGTCCGAATAGATTACTATGGTTTTATCCTCATAGCTCCTTCTGATGATTTCCCTAGCACATTGTTCTATGGCTACAATTTCGGCCTGGAACACAGTAGGGTGTTCTCCGAGACCCAAGTTTATTTTCGTCCTTGGTTTGTCCTCATATATACCTGCTCCAACTCCTTGGTCTGTTTTGGAGCCGTCTGTATACCAGATTAGGTCGGCTTTAATGGGAGGCCCTGCCACCCAGTCCTTTCTGTCTGTCTGAGTTCTTGCCTATTTACTTTTTATTTTGATATTTTAAATAAAACACCTAAAATTTAAATTCTACAAGTCATTTCTGACAAAAATACCCTTAGTATACCCATACCCTATCTCCTTTATTTTTATAGAAAACGTAGTTTGAAAAGGTTCGAACGACCTCACGATAACACAGTTATTTCATGAATATTGTGTCGTCGTCTGGACCTTTTCGAACACTTTTTAACAAAAAAATTGGTTATTGGTATATATTCTTAGATTTTATATTATAAATATCTTGAAGCATTTAAATCTTTATGTGGCTAAAAAGTCCTACCCACAATTTATATTTCTTAAATTTACATAAATATATTTTCCTATTTGCCGAAAACACCAATATCCTAAATAATAAATCAAAATAACGTTTTAACTTAGAAGGGCAGTATGATATTCTGCATTTGTCATTCAACGCAATCATAGCCAAAATAATTTGTGGCCAAACTAAGAATACATTTTAGGTCAAATTTAAATGTGCAGTTCTTTCTTTGTTACCAGGTAGGTACCATAATGGTTTTAAGTACACGATCAAAATACGTTTTTACATAACTGCCTTAGAAATATAAGTTTTAAGAAAGTATTCATTAAACTTGCTCTTTTTATATACGGTGTGATCGGCTTTTCTTTGTACACGCATGTAGGTATATTTTGTTTTTTGTTTCAGGTTGGTCGTAATAAATGAGACATTTTCGTCGCTTCATAGCGATGAAAACATTTCTGTCATGTGGCACGAGGCTATAAGGGGAGATCAGCCACGGATGTTGCATCGGCCTATTACAATGTAATTAAGAGTTCGAACGATGCTATAAAAAAATTTACGTTTTGGGTAGCCCAGAACAAAATTGGACTTGGACTTTATATTCTGCTTTCATAACATTTGTCAACTCTAGCTGGGGTCCCACAAAGATCACATTGAAATATTTTGAACCGGGTCATTCATTTATGGCTGCGGATTCAGTGCACGGACGCATAAGCCTGGAAATGAAAAAACATCCAAACATTTACGATTTTAATCAGCTCTTAAAAATAATTGAAAATTCTTCAAAAAGAAACAAATGTTTGCTTTTAACTAATTTTGACTTCTTCTTGTTTGAAGATGGAAGCAAGCAAAGAAAAATAATAACCTGCCTTTGCTTGAAAACATTAAAGTTGCCCAGTTTCGCAAGGGTTTTAAACATTTGTTTTACAAAGAAAGTCATTCAAACTCTACATTTACAGAGGTGGATTTTCTGAAAAAAGTATGAAGCTAAATTTCCAGAAAACCCTTTTATCGAGCCAACAGGCATTAATTCTATAAAAAAGAAAAAATCTTAAAAACTTTACTGCCATCTTTTGATGATGAAAGAAAGAAATTATTTTGTCAGTTCATTTAACGCCATCATAGCCAAACTAAGAATAAATTTTCAATTCAAATTTAAATCTGCTGCTTAATAGCCAAATAAAAATATTTGATTGAAAATATCTTTATATAGGCAACTTTTTGAAAAATTACCCTTACTTTTAACTCTAAATAAGGTAAAAATGTAAAATTTTGGGTTTATTTTAAAAAATTGATTTTTGGTCATTTTCTCAATTTTATTTTTAATTTTATTTTTTAATACCCTGTATTAAACCTTTTTTGAATTCTATAAAAACCTAATTAAATACAACTCTGTTAAATAAAAATTTTATACCGAATTAAATACTAAAAAATTAATTATTTTTGCATCTGTACAAAAATATACTTTGAATCCTGTGCAAAATCCGAAAATGTAATAATATATACTGCGTTTCATTTAAAATATGCAAGTTGATACGCACTTCCGGTATAACCGAAAGTTCCACAAAGATAATATATTTGTTATATAAAGAACAATATTACTTAAACCAAACCCATAAAATAAAAAACAATAAAAAAATAGTAGTTTCCGAGATTTATAATAGGACACTACAGGGGTTGAAAATGGTGATGTTGTAAAGGTAGTGATAATAAAGTAAGCCAAAATAATGTTGGTACTTTATATAAAAAAGGTTCTATGGCCGCTCGTTAGGAAGTTTTAATTTAAAAAATATTTATGAATTTATAACCAAAATCCATGATATTTGGGCAACTAAATTATCTTATACTAATGCCTCTTCCCCAGTGGCGGCGCCAGAGTTTATTCTTGCCTAACCAGCTAAATATGAAAAAACCAGAGAATGCGAAAAAGTCCTGTTAAAGAAAATTCTCTCATTTAAAATTATTGTATTAAAGATCTATGGTCGGAATCTTAAAACTAATCAGTATGTTGTAATATCATTTAAAAGGGATTTTAGTATTAAATTGCGATTAAATATAAATTAATAGTAAAATAGGAGCGTTTCTCGGGGCGTTCCCATCTAAAATGTTTATAAAGTTCGGAATCTCGTCAGTTAAATAAAAATTTAAATTACAAGATATATTTGATTTATTACACAGTAAAATATATTACTAGATGTGTAATAAATATTGCCGTTATTTAATAAAATTATAAAAAAAGTAAAATTATTTAAAACAGTGTTAATGTGTATTTTAAAAATTAGAGGGCTTATGAACACCGTTCTTAGCAGTCTTGCCGTATTTTAATGATTTTCTTAAACAAAGGATTTTTCTCTAGATATAAAATGTCTATCTTTATAAATATTGTTTCAAATATGGTATACTTGTTTTTGTAGAAAAAAGATTCAGGAATCAAATGGTTAAAGCAAAATGTAGAATTTTTACCTCTGTCAAAAATGCATAAATGAACGTCGTCTCCGAGGGTTTTACAGGCACAATCGCAAGAAACTTACCAAAATCGTCTCATAATTTCGTACATTCATCCATGTGTAACTCTTCCCTGGGGCCCTCGAAAAAATTAATCCAGTCCTGTAAGAATGACGATAATAATCTCCGGCTTGGCAGAGATCGGCCTTTCACTTTTTGCTAATGCTCAAAACGCTTTCATTTAAGTATACACTAAGACGTTTCGTGCCCCAAAGAACTTCCCATAACGATTTTCGTTTCCTCTTTTAGATTCTATTAGAAAAAGCCAAGAAGATGACGTTCAGGGCTAGGTTAAGGTGCACCAGCTGTTCAGGAGGCTGTTTTCGGTTTCAGTACCACACAAAATGCCCCAATAATGATATGCGGCTTGTAATTGGCACTCTTGTGAGAAACATTCTTGAAGATGACGTCCGCGTTCAGGTTAGTGCGCACCAGGTATCCGTGAGGCGCTGAGTTCCTCTCCTCCTTGCATGCATTTTAGGAGAGTCCCACGAGAATGACGTTCGTCGGTCTTCCTAAGCTCATGGTATTTGGATGTTTAATTTGAACATCATAATCATGATCAGGAACCTCAAAAACCCCCAAGTTCCCGACTTGGGCCAGTTCTGAGTCTTATGTACAAAGTTATTACATTTTTCAAAGGACGTCCCAAAAAAGCATTTCTTGAAAACATTTTTGGCTGCAGCACTGCAACTTCCGGTTTGTAAAAGGTAGAAATTAGGTACAAATTTTACAAATAATTTTTAAAAGCGGATGCAAAAAGCCGGCTTTTGATCCGTCCTGTCTTAAAAAATTCCGAACTTTTTTGGTTCATTGCCTCGACTAAAGCTCAGCCTTAGAACCTTGCAAATTAATTGATGGGGATATTATAATTTGTTCTTGTTCATATTTTATTAATTTATTTTGACGAATGTTTATTATCACAGATCATGGAAATATCCGTTGTTTTGAAATCCGATTTTCGAATATTCGGTTACCCGATTTTGATTTTTTTGGCAGCCTTAATTTTGACTAATAAAAAAGTTTCTAATAGCGGATACTTAATTTAGATAACTTGGAGACGACAATAAAAGGCTATAAGGGAAACCGTGTATACCACCTGCTCGTCGTTTTTCCACCACCCAGTGCTTGAGTGCGCCTAAGAAAGGATTTTTGTTACTTGCTTAAACGCTTAAACAGACTGTACAGGATGTCTCTAAAAGTTTCGGAAAAAATAAAATCACAAGTTTCCAAGGCTAAAATATGACGATTTAACCCAACTTACCTTTGTCCAAAAAAGATGGTTTCGGAGATACAGGGTGTCAAAAATTTATTCTGGACAGGCGCGGAACTAGGATTTTATTGTTTGTTTTACCTAAAAAATAAGACACGGGACCAACATATACCTGATACCATTGGCCTAAAGAAGAACACTTTGGTAAAGAAAGTTTTATTATGGAATGTGCGAAAAAAACACAGAAAATCAAAAAATTTAAAGGCAAATTCTCCATTTGTATTTTTTTGTGTATTTAATCAAATTTTATTGACAAATATTAAATTTAACGAAATTATTTATATTTTCAAAAATCTGTAGCCAGTTGAAACGTTTTTACTTTACAGTTTTTTATGAGAGACTTTTAAATGCTATTTCTCTTCTATTTACAAGAAAAATGCCGATATTTATGCGAAAATTAAGATTTTTCGATAAAGTTTGATCAAATACATGGGAAAAAAAGACAATTTAAAAATTATTTGCTTTTAAAACTTTTGATTTTTTCTGGGTGGACTAATCAAAAAATTACCTCTTTTTCGCAAATTACAAAATACAAATTTTCTTCACCAAAGTGTTCCTCTTAGGGGTTGTCCAATAATGACGTAATGTTTATTTAACAAAATTTTGACGCCCGCCCTCTTGTTTCCTTACCATATTGGTGTGGTTTTTAGTTAACCCCACCCTCCCTATTCCCTATCACGTGTATTTTTTGGTACAAAATATATTAATAATTTTTGATTTTTTGTGACAATATTATCTTTAAATAACATTTAAAAAAATAAAGAACCGTTATAAAAATATTCAGATAAATATTAAAATTGCAAGCTTTTTCACCCCCCACCCCCTAGTGATGTTAGGTGATTTCGAACCCCTCCCCTCTGTTCACGCCTCACGTGATTAATGGGCGACTCCATACGGCCAATAGCAAGTGAGGGTCCTATGTCTCAGTTTAAATAATTTTATAATGCTAGTTGCGCTCCTGATTCTGGATTTTATTTATTATAAATAGTTTTGTCAATAATAGGTGTATTATTACAATATTAAGTTAGGGGTTTTAGGAGGAGAGAAATGGGAATCTGCCATTAAGTATGTTGTAAACCATATACGGCGCGACCTGCGGTATCTTGCACAAATTAAAAACGAAAAAACTTTTTTGAGCTACCCTGTATTTTTTTTAAATTCTTAGCCATATTTTTCATAAAAAGATACACCTGGTAAAAGTTGATTTAGAAAGCCCTGTTTAAGATACCTGGATTAAAAAAAAACTTCCTGTATGGCCAGGTCTAACTCATACAGAGTGTTTCAAAATAGGTTGCTAATCTTCGGGGATATACATACTTAGGCAATTTTAAGAAGAAAAGTTTAAACAAACTTTTGTCCTAAATGTCTTAGGTTTTAAGATACAGAGTAGTAAAAAAGCTTATTTAAAAAAAATACCACCCTGTTTCTTAAAAGTTGTAAATAAGGACATAGGTTTATTAGAACTTTTTTCTTTAAACCACCTAAGAATTTACATTTCTAAAGATTAGCAACTTATTCTGAAAGACCCTGTATAGATTAGTCATTTTAAAAGTAATAAATATATTGTAATATGTCATTAGAAAATAATTTTGGTGTGAAATTTAAAAATATAGTTAAAAGGGGTGTTTTCATTTAAAATGTTTAAAAATTTTTGAATTTTTTCTAATCAATTACCTTAAAAACTAAAATTACGAGAAGTTAACTGTTTTGTTAAAAAAATGGAATGAATCACTACCCGCGAAAGTAAAATAGGTCTTTTATTTTCACAGCCTGCATAGCAGAAAAAACACATTCAAAGCAGAAATAATAACAGTACCCGATTTTCTTTAAAAGTATTCTCTGGCCGCCATTTTGAAAAGAAACATACTGCATGATACATCATTAGAAAGAGAATTTAATAGAGAAATTAAATATATGAAAAAAATAAGCACTGCATCTAAAATAAGAAAGTTTAAAGTACTTCCGGTTAAACCGAAAGTTAAATTAAGGTTGTTATAACACAAAAAAAATGTTAATTTATGCTTTAAATACCCTGTAATTTTTTTAGTAACTCTTGAGAACTAAAAAAATCAGGCTTACAACATATTGTGACAACGGATTTGGAAAAAACCTAAATTATTGTTTTCCTTTATATTATTTTCTTAAAAGAAAATGAAATATTTTTGGTTAATTTTTTTCACGCCAATGACGAGCTCTCTTAAAAACAATCTTTAATTAAAAAAAACTCGGATAAAACAAAAGTAGGAATTTAAATATATTTAATCTTTTACATTTTGCGCCTTTGTCTAACAAGAAACATTTTAATATTTGCAGTGGCGGATTTGCATGTTGCCGCCCTAGGCCTGATTTAATTTGCCGCCTTTTAAAAAATAAATTTATATTTTTATTAATTTTTGCCCAGTTTAATATTTGCTTAATTTTACTTTCCAATTAAAATACAATCTTTTAATAAAGAGACTAAAAAGTACAGATAAATAAAAGATAAACTTTAGACTGATATACAGGGTGTCCAAAGTTTCTTTATACACAAAATAACTTCGCCCCTGTACAATGTACAAAAATAGGCCTAATACAAAAAAATGTTTATTTGGGCACCGTCTTTTTATTAACGGTGCCAGTTAATATACAAAGTGTCTCAAAAACAGAATTTTTATTGTCAAGTAGGGTTCTTTTAAGTGGAACACACTGCACACTTTAACAAATTTTAATTAAGGATTAAATTCTACATCTAAAATGTATAAGATACTATACGTCAATTATTGGTGGTTTTTAAGGTATTGGCAGCAGCTGATATACCCATTAACGATTGAAAGTGACGAAAGAAAATAATATTTTTGTTTTAATAATTTTTAAATAATTATTTAACTGTGAGTGACAAATAATTTATTAAAATGTAATTAATTACCTTCAATTGTATGAACTACTAACAGGTAAGTCAGAAATTTAGTTTATTTTAGATACATTTTTACTTACTTAACCTAAAAACCAATTATAATTGATATATTGCTGTTTTCATAATGTGATTAATTAAATATGTATCTAAAATAAACTAAATTGTTATTTTAGCCGTTCTTTTAATAAAAGGTGATTAATTACATATTAATATATTATTTTTTGTTCTGACAGTGACAGAAATATTTTAAAAAATTGGAACCACAGTTTTATTTTCTTTCTTTACTTTTAATCGTTAATAAGTATATGAGTATTGCTGATATCTCAAAAACCCTCAATAATTTACGTATATATTTTTGATGTAGATTTTAATACAGAGTCAAAATTTCTTAAAATATGCAAGGTGTTTCATTTAAAAACCCATTTTACAATAAAAATATATTTTTAGGACACTTTTATATTAACTAGTGCTGTAAATAAAAAGTTTATTTTTGTCTCTGGTATGGGAGCAAAGTTGTTCCGTCTATAAATAGAGTTGGGGCACCCTGTATATTAAACAAAATTTTTTTTTTTAATTTTTATCAAATTTAAAATTTTTTTCATTGCTTTGGTCCGCCTAAAAACATCAATTATATCTTTATAATCAATTTCTTGGAGTAGTTAAGCTTCAATTGTAAGTAATGCAAGAGCGTTAAGAATGTCTTGGCTGGTACTGACCCATAAATAATTTTTTACTCTTTTTAAAGTCAAAAAGATCTTCCTCGTAACCAAATAAAAAAAATGTGCAATAAAATGTACACATTTTAACAAATATCTCGAAGACTTCGAGAAAGCAGTACATTGCAATTTTTTGGGCACAGCGAACATCTTGTATATTTTTGAAGAATCTTTGGGTTGATAATATAAATAAATACGTTTATTCCCCTATGTTTCTTCTAAATCGTCAGAATATTTACGGACTAGTTTATTTGCAACATTTTTTAATTCACGACATTTCACCTTTAAAATTTTGGTATTCCAAAAAATTTTTACGTCCCTCAAATTTTGCCGCCCTAGACCCGGGCCTTACGGACCCAGGCCTAAATCCATTACTGAACATTTGGCACCAAGTACAACGGAAACTTTTAAAGTTAGGAAATATAGATGAACGCAATTATAACTCGTAATTTTCCACTTGCATATTTTAACATTCCATCTAATCTAACTTATTTATTATTTAAACAACGCCAAAAAAGTGTGCCCGGCCTATTATTTATGCATTAAGTGAATTTGTAAGTGCTTAACAATATTTACTTGGTAAAGAATAATTACCATATCTTTTCCGACGCCACCAGAACCTATAAAACCGACCACATTGATTATCAGTTTATAAGAAAAGTTCTTTAATTACAACACAACCACAAGAGTTACATTTAAGTGCATAAAAATGAAGTTTAAAGCTTATGTTGAACCATTTAACAAAGTTTCTCATATTATATTTGATTTGGATGGAACTCTTTTAGGTATGATTTTTAAATATAATACAGGCTAATTTTTAAGTTGGTATTTGCCTTTTAAGAATATATGGAAATGTAAGAAATTTAAAAAGTTAGTTTTAAAATACTTATTAACTTAGAAATTAAGTTGGTTTCCTAATATTTGATCGTACGATGAACGGTTTTCGTTTAAAAAAATTAACCATTTAAATGCATGACAAAATGGCTAAAATCTGATATAATGTTTCGTATGTAAAATTCGTTTTTGTCTTTTATTATAAATTATATCTACTGATATATTTTTTTTATTTAAACTTTAAATAGAATATTTTAAGTGTTTAACCCTACTTTAATACAAATTACACCAAAACGAATTTTGCACACAAAACACCACATCAGATTTTAGCACTTTTGCCTTGCATCACAACGGTTATTATTTTTTAAACGAAAACCGTTTGCTGTACGAAATAATATCAAGAAACCAAATACACTCCAGAAAAAAATAGGTTTTCAAAAAATTATAGGTTTGTTCCAGCAGGCTGTTAGAAATGTATGCAACTGTTCGGATTCTGCGCACGTCAAATTTGTCGTTCCAGCAGTGCCATGTTAGTAACAGTATACAATTGTTTGCTGTTCCAGTAGTAGTTTTAAGATGTTGGAAACATGTTGGAAACTGTTTGAAAATTTGCAAACTTTCTTCAAACATTACTAACAAATTCTTAACATAACCTTTCTTGTATTGACGTATAAGCAGTATGCACGCCTAGTTTATTTTTCGTTCCAGCAGAAAACTGTTGCCAACATTTCTGACTAATGTTTGTAACAATTTCTGCGTTTTACGATTGTTGCTAACATGTTTCCAACATTCTGCTGGAACAAACCTTATATTGATTTAATGAAAAAACAGTGGCGTACTATTTTTTATTGAAAAAAAATCAATACAAATCTTGTTTGAACGCCACTGGCAAAACATTTTTAAAAACTGTTTTTGCAGTGATGGCGAAAAATGTAGTGTAATAGTTAAAAAAGCATACCAAATTTTGTTAAAATATTTGGAGTGTTAAAAAGTTATGATAAAAAACGGGTTTCTTTCCTAAAACTTTAACACGCTGTATCCGGAAATCAAAGCATTTTTGGGCATAATTTTATTTTAAAAATGTTCTTATTTTTTTGCATTCTATACAGTATTAAAAGGAAAGAACCAATTTAAAAATAACCCTGTATAAATAGTCATTAAGGTATATTAGACATCTTTTTATACTTATAGTTTATTTGTACCATACCACATTTTTATTACTAATAATTCCTCAATTTCAAAACTACGGGTTAAATATCATGTTTTAAAAATTATACAGTTTGGTCCATAAAGTGTGCAACAAATGTAAAACATTTTTATTTGCAGTTCAGAAAACTTTATTTCTAAAAAAACTTCGTGCATGGTCTTGAACTGTTTTAGCAGTAGTTAGTTTTAATAAAAGTTTTATTGACTGCAGAGTAGGTCAAAAAGATTAAAAACAGCTTAAGATCTTAAGAATAAAAAGGCATTATTAAAAAATATATATATTACACAATTTTAAATAGAAAAGTTATTTAGATTCAAAATATACGTCTAAATACCAAGTCATAGCCTCCTATTTATTATTTTTTTATTTTGAGTTACCTGTTCTACATTCCTATAAGAATTTGAAACAAAAACTTTTGTACAGAAAGCAAGAAATTTTTATCTGCACATTATGATTTATAGTATATTTGCCTAATATTTGTCGAATTCTAAAGCTAACAGAAGGGCATGACTTGGTGTTTGGGCATAACTTTTAATTTTAAATAACTTTTTCTAACATTTTGTTGTATTTAAAAAAAAGGCTACTTTAGATACTCTTAAGCGGTTTATAATATTTTTAACCCTGTATACCCTGGACTTTAAATAAAACTAACTACTGTTAATACGGTTTCATACAATGCATTAACATAAGGTATAAAATTTTCTGATAAATTGCAAGAATAAAAGTTTTCTATTTGTTGCACACCTAAATGAACAACAGGAAAAATGGATAAAAAATATGATTCCAAAAAAAGTTAAAACTGAATTTAAAACAGTATGTGGATAGATACGTGGTTTGCAAAAACTTTAAAAAAGTGAAAATATTAAATTTGAACAAAGTTGCACATTTTAATACCCTATAATATCTTGCTTTACCCTCGGAAAAAATAATACATATGGTATTTTTGGCTAAACCTCGTAGATGACTAACATAATTTGATATCTTATGGTTGCCCATTAGGTTTCGGACCATGCAGGACTAGAAAATTACTTTTTTCGTAAAATTAATAATAAAAAAGTTTTCCATATGACATCAACTTACGTAGACACACTGAAGTAAACAATGTATTTCTTTTTCGGAAGAAACATGATTTGAATTATACTAAGCTTTAAAAATTCTTTGGCAATTTAACCATCTCTGTAACTGCAGAGGTTTATGAGATCCCTGTACTAAACATCAAAATATACTTAACCTATATTTTTTAAATTATCAAAATACCTTTAAGGATTTTTAAATTTTCATTTGCTCGTTTAAAATTGTTTTTTTGACCTTTAACTACGCTTTCAATAAAATAAATTTAATAAAATACTAAATCATAAAATATAACCACAGTATAAAATCGGAAAAAAACTGACACAGCATTACAAAATTTACAAACAATACCGAATTTTAATTATAAACAATAATTCTTTAAACCAACCTTCCTTAGATAATACAAAAAAAATTATGATCGATTTTTTGCAGTTGCTTTACAATCGTTAAAAGTGTCTTTTGGGTGATGCGGATATACAACCAAAAAAGACAATTTAAAATAGTTACTCATATTATTTTTTATTTGGACAAAACTCTATTAGGCATTACTTTTTTACTTATCTTAAACTTCTTATTATATTCTTTTAGCAGAAATATTAAATTAAATTTACTGAAAAAAAATTATTTATTGGTATATTTCCATATTTGGAATTATAAGACAATTTCTTTTAAGTTTTAAGGTAAAAAATTATTTGGAATTCAGCAAAGTAAAATACCAACTAAAAATTAACTAATATATTTTTTATTAATTGTCCCAAAATTACGGCTAAATTTTTACAAGTGGACGGAATTAAAAATTTCATTTTTCAAAAATATGTTATTTTGGGTAAAAATTTTTGCTTGTAAAAAAATGTGATTCACAAAGAAAAAAACGATGATTTTGTATACAGGGTTCAAACAAACTTTAAAAATATAATTTTATCCAACACTTACATATAATATCTACATAATTGATCAGATTTTGAGGATATAAAGTGTACTATAAGTCACTAGTGAGCTAAAGTACCCTTTAGCTCACTAGTGAATTATAGACTTTAGCTCACTAGTGACTTATACTAATTCTTTATTACTTCCAACATTTCACAATTAAAAAAATAACATAAAACAACTAATATATTATACTACAATTTATTCGTGTTTATATTAACAGTAATTGTTATATTAGATTTATCTTGGACAACGTTACATTGTGCGGAGTGTTCTTCAGGAAGTCTTTCAGCACTAGTACTTGCCTTGGTGCGCTCTTCACCCTGTATTCGTCTTGCAATCTCAAACTTGTTAGAGATGCAATCTTCTAAATATCCTTCTGCCACGGTAGAAGACTTCCACCCGCCATGGCGTTTAAGGTTGGTGATATCGGCCCCAGCGTTGACTAGAAGTGTCGCTGAAGAACGCCGCATGCTATGACCACTATATAAGATTTCATCAGGTAGTTGCAAATAATGAGCAACTACTCTCGGAATTTTCGAAATTTTATTTATTCCCACGCATTGCCTAGTGCATTTGCCTTTTTGAAAGTTGACAAAAATCTTTTGTGAGGCGTGTTCTCTGGCCTTAGGGACACATATTTTCTAAATAATTCAAGCACATTTACCAAAAATCCTTCTTTTAAAATTGTAAAGCTCTCGATTTGTTCGTCTTGGTATCAGGTATAGAAACATATATGTACTGGCCTTTATCTACTATATCTTCAATACTTAAGCGAGATAGTTCGTCACAACGGCATGCACCAGCGATTCCCAATATCAATGCAACCTATAAAAATCCGAACAGATAAATATTTAATACCAGAAACTAAAGTAAATTCATACCTTTGACATTAAGTGCTCGTCGTCAGGTGCCTCAGCCAAAAATTTTTCGATGTATTGCCTCTCCAGAATTTTTGCCTTTTTCGGTTTGAAATTTCTTGAATTGCTCTTCAAATAATCGACAACTTTTCCATACCTCCCTATATCCACGTTCTTATATACTTTTAAGGTCGTTTTTATCATTGAATACTTGGTCCACATTGATGAGGGAGCAACTTTTTCGATAAAAACAGAAAGTAAGCCATAATAACATCTTCATTTATAGTACCAACTCCTCGCCTTTTCCTCCATGCTTCAAAATCTTCAAATTCTTTATTGTACGTTAGTTTTGACTTCTCTGGAATTAAACTGCATGTCGCTACCGCAGCTTCTTCCAAAATTTCCGCAGGAACTTCACAATTTTCCATTTCGCAAAGCATTTTTATGTTTGTCTACAAAGTTGTTTACTAAACAAACCCGTAGTTACCAACAAAATGCATTACAACCAAACAAGCTTGCTTTCCAAAAAATACAAAATTTTGTTGCTGGTGTTGACAATGACAAGTAACAAATAATGGATGACGTTTTCAAATTATTTTCGATATTAAAAACGATTTATACGAAAGTGTTGGATAAAATTTTGTATTAGACACGTGAGTTATTACATATTAAGTCACTTAAGAAAATTACGTCTCTCGCCCTTCGGGCTCGAGAGTTAAACTTTTCTTGCGTGACTTATATGTAATATAACTCACTTATCTAATAAATAACTATTACTCCAAGAATATAATAACTTTATTTTATATTTTTAAGCAAAATTTCTATTTTATTTTACTGTATAAGCAATAGTTTATGGGATATCAGCTGGTAATGCAATAACAAAACAAGCACTATTAACTATTAGTCACCCATGTTTACATGCCGGTATTTGCGTTCGATTGCCTCTTTTCCACGCATTACCTTTGTGTATAAATGACTGGCTGATTATGTATTTTAAATAGCTATATAACCGCTAATGCAACCATTATTAGTTTTTTTTCAGAGGTAAAAATAAGTTTCATGAAACTAATTTGGTGCTATCAGAAATTAATAATTTTTAATTTAAATTCCGTAAAAACGGTAAAATTACAACAAATAATAAATAAACAATTTGCAATTTTAAACATATTTTACCCCACAGTTTTTCAGCTGTAAACAAATGTGGTTAAAGCATTATCAAATTTTAACTTTAAATTTTTTTCCAAATTGTATATTTTAATAAACTGTTTTATTAATATAAACTTTATTTTTAATAAACATCCCAAATAATATTTTTCCTAAAAATAAAAAATAGAGGTAGTTGAATCTTGGTAAAAAAATCATGATTTTGAAGTATTTAAGATGTATTCAAAATTAACATTTTCTTTTTCTAAATTTTTAATTTTTTGTAACAAGCAAAATTTTTTTAAGAATAACATTTTTACAAAAAATAATTTTTTTGTCCATTTGGCTGCTTGTAAACCCCATTTGTGGACAGTTTGTGGATAAAATTTTGTAAGGCAGGCCTAAAGAATATCCGAATTTGATCATTGGGTGGTCACAGGCAAATTCATTTATCTTTTTTTTTTAAATATTGATAATGTATTTATTAAACTAAGTTTTTGTTTTTCTTGTCGGTATAATATCTTTATATTATATATAATATCTTTATATTTCGGATATTTTTGTCAAATTTTTATAAGGTGTTTATTATAGATAGTTTAAAATTTTTATTTTTTCAATCGTTTGTTTTAAATTTGTTTAAAGATGTTAAAAATTCAGTTTTTTGCAACCCAAAACATGTATTTGTATTTAAATATGAATTAAGATGATTTCTATATTGTAACAATTCGTATTCTAGAAGAGTATTTCTACATTTTTTAACGTGTTTTTAAATAGAAGACCTTCATATATTTAGAATTCATTTCTTAATGGAATATTTAATTGTTCAAGGTGACAAAAAGAAAATATTGTATATTTCCTTTACAGAAGATTTTTTTAGGAGTTTTATTTTTGGCGTCAAAGCTGCCTATTTGTACTGTACAGGGTGGCTCGAATTCGACGCTCGCTTCTTCGAAAGTACTCGGAATTTTTAAAACGCAAAACGGCATTTTATTGAGCATCAAATTGCGCAACTTTGCCTCCATTTAACCGATCCTGTATCTCTTACGGTTTCCGAAATCCCAATGATGAGCGTCGAATTCGAGCCACTCTGTACATATTGCAATAGGAAATTAAATTGGCTACAAAAACGTCTTTTTAAAAATTGTTGTCAGACGTGCCGTTTTTAAATAATCAAGCTTTGAACATTGATATGTTTTTTAGATACCACTTTTTTATTTTAAAATTTTGTAACGAAAAAATAAATAAACAAGGTGGTCCCTAAGTAATGGGCTAAAATTTAACTGAAGAATTGCGACGTTAAATTATTGCTATTAATTGCTAAACTTACCTTAGTACAAAAGTTGATATTAACTGAAATAGAGGGTGTCAAAGTTCAAAAAATATTTTTTTTCGATAATATTAGATATGTTTTAAATATTGTATTTAAACTCGGTATCTACGGGTTTTCTGACATGAGCCATTTATCTCTAATGGTAATTTTTTGGTGTTAACTAGAGCACGCTACCTACACTCCTTTAAGATTCTTTTAAACGTCCTTAGATCGAAGTAAAATATTGAAATCTCCAATGCTTTTTACTCTAAAAAGGTAAACTTGAACTCGAATCGCTCTGAGCAACCATTTTTTAGATATTCGCCATTAAGTTATTTAGTGCAACCCCAAAATGCTTTTTAAAAAACGTATTAGCCTACAACTGCCTCATCATAAATGAATGATTTTATGTTTTTATCAATATACTTTTTAATTGCACTAAACCACTTAAACGCAAATATCTTGAAAATGGTGGCTCAGAGCCATTCTTACAAGATACACCTTTTTGTTTAAAAATCATAGGATCAATTACAGGTTAACTTAAACGGTTCATACAGAGTAGCACAAAAAAATTGGGACATTTTAGGGAAACTCAAAGTAACAGTAACAAAAGGTGAAAATTTAAAAAAATTATGTTAAAACAAAAATCGAAAAAGCTCACTAATGAAAACATCCACCTTTATTTTGGAGTAGCCGCCATTTAATGGAAAAACACTTTTTTCAGTTTTGTTGGTTCACGCGATAACGACATTTGTTTTATTCAAGAATCTATCAAATTTTTATTTTTAACCATGGGGATAGAAATCATGGCGACGAGGATATGGTGTTTTATTTCTTCCCTCGCTTTAAGAACATACCTTCATAAATAGTTATTTTTTTAAACTAATTCTGTGTAATCTTCACATACAAAATAAAGAAATAAAAAAAATGAAAAGTAACTATATAAATTGCGTTTTTTTATTTATTGGCAAAAACTGCCCAATATTTGGGCCTATAGACTAGAATACCCTAACAAAAAGGCCTCCTGACGTTTTTACAAAAAATCATTCTTTCAAAAATGATTCACAATTCAAGTTTAAAAAAATATATTGTTTCTTTGTTGAAACAATGTTTTATTACTCAATTGAATAAATTGATAAATAACATTATCAAAAACAATAATTTTATCAATCGTGTCGCCTAAAATATTTAAATTTCATAATATCTCCAAACCTGTTCTCCATTGGTAGCCATTTTTTATACGAAAATGTGACAATTTTTTTGTGTATTTCTTTTTAATTTTATGGTGGTATTGAGTCCATTTAAAAAACATTGTACATTTTTCATATTAGTTCAGTTTTGGTCCTGTCTTTTACAATACAGGGTTGGCGAACTAATGAAGGCACATGTTTTACAAGGCAGTGGCGTAGATAATTTTATTTCCTGGGAGGGAGAAGCAATGACTGAGATATGTTTTTACCTCGTTTTAAATGGCAAAGTCGTAATCCAGCTCAAATTTTGAAGACAAAAAAGGTTCTCACCTTACACGCATAAACTATTACCAAAAAGCAATTAAAAGGTATTCCCACTTACAAACTCTACATATCAATATCGTTTGTCATGACTCCAAATTGTTTAACCTTCCTGGAGGGCCTATATAATTATACCCTTTACCACCATTATATACGCTAGTCTTACAAGAACACCATTTTAGGGAGTTCTACTTAGTAAAAAATGTTTCGTTATGCTAGTACTAAAAAGTTCTTTAAGAGGCTTCGATATATAAACCTGAGAGATCGCCCACGTATTCTGGAACACCCTATATTTTATTTTTTTCTGGTTTTTATTGTTAAGATTTAGCAATGAACTGTTTTGTAATTGTTACTTAAAATATGTCTTTTAAAACTAAAATTAAACCACTACTATACTAATACCTTAATAAGTTCAAGGCTATTACAATGGTAAAACCTCAACTAATTAAAAAGGTTTGAAGAATACCTATAGTCCATAACAGATATTTTTAAATTTTTAGATACGGAGAAACTATATCGAGAAGCCTTATTTCATGTAGCTGACCAGTATGACAAAGAATGTAGCAACGAAGTAGTCCTAAAAATAGCAGGTACTCCTCAACCTATCACGGCCAGAATAGCTAGAGAAGAACTTGATTTACCAATTGATAATGATACATTTCTATGGAAGTATAATAGTTTTATTCATGAACGACTTGGAGATTGTGATCTAATGCCAGGTATAGATATAGTTTATTCGTTTTTATTTTCAGTTTTTGCATTAATTTCTTTAAACATTTTTGAGACCAAATGTCTTGAAATTCACACGTAATTGAACCCGCCCAGTTTATTACAATAAAAATAAATTTGTTATTTCATTAAAAAAGAAACAAATATGTGTAGCTTAAAAACTGCAAAACCTGGCAACAGTGCCGATATCACGATTCAATTTCTTAAAACATCTTAGTACCGTAAAGTAAGGTAATTTCTTAAAACATCTTAGTACCGTAAAGTAAGTTGGTAAAAAGTGTAGCTCTAGCGGTTTAAAAACATTTACCTAATCTAAGAGTTGTGGAACTTTTTACTAGCCCAGTAAGTATTGTACGTATAAACAGTTTTTATGTGTCTTTTTAGGAGCCGAAAAAATCATTAAACACTTTTACCGCCACAATATATCAATGGCAGTAGCAACATCTTCAAGCTACAAAGCAGTTCAAATAAAAACCAGAAAGCACAAAGGTCTCTTAAACCTTATGGAGCACTTTGTCTGTGGTGACTCAGATCCAGAAGTAAAACTTGGAAAACCTTCTCCTGACATATTTTTGGTCTGTGCCTCAAGGTTCTCTAGTAGACCAAAGCCTTATGAATGTTTAGTTTTTGAAGATTCGTTAAATGGTGTCAAAGCTGGTATGGCAGCTGGTATGCAAGTGGTTATGGTACCCGAACCACATGTACCATTTGAATTTGGAAACCACGCTACTCTACGAATAGATTCGCTTAATCATTTGGATCCTGAACAATTCGGATTGCCACGTTTACCAGATAATATATAATTTAATGATGATAATAATAATAATGATTCCATCATAATATTTTACTAAATAGTTAGGTTAATTTGTTAAGTGTATCATAGTTCGTTTTTTTTTCTAAAGGTCCTTTATTAAATTATTTGTTTAATTAGTTATTTAATACATATTTTATAAACTTATAATATTTTGCATAAATAGTTTTATTTATTTATTAACTTTTTAAATGTAGTATATGGGTAAAGCCAGGAAATTTTTACGCTCACAACCATGTTTTTTTGTCTAGCAAGGTTGCTTAAGCCTAGGAACTGGCCATACTATAGTCGAGTCGAGTAGTATTCAAATACTCGGACTTATAAATTGTATTCAGAATACATTTGGCTGATATTCGAATAGTATTCGAATACATCTGTGCAGCTCCGGATCTAGGGAGGAGGCAAAGCGGGGTGTCTGCCCCGGGTGGCATCTTCAAGGGGCGGTAAAATTTAAGCATGTACTGGACGGTGAACACTTGTTCTTGGCGATCTGGATATACAATATGTATAAGTCGTAATTGGGATAGTTTTGCGTATTATATACCGAGTGACAACGAAACTACTATCCAGCATTTTATTTCCTTTATCAGTTTTGGATATGTATAAGAGTTTTTACCTATTACTTCCGGTTTAACGGAAAGTGATAAAAACTTTGATATTTTAAATAAAACACCTTGTATAGTTTATAAAATATAAATTCTACAGTGTGGCCAAATAAAACTTGCATACTTTTTAACTAATAATAACTTTTTATCTGTTGCGCCGATCTTTTTGATTTTTAAGGTGCTAATAGGTAAATATATTTTCTCTAGGTTTGCCAATTTTGGTCAAATAGATTTAAACAGGGTGGACTTACGGGACTTTTTCCAAAATGATGCATCAAACTTCGGTGCAAAGAAATTTAATTTTATCCACAAATAGGCTAATATGTTTATTTTAAAATAATTTACTGTTCAGTTTCGTCAGCATTCAACTAGTAACCATGGTAACCCACTGATCTCAATGGATTACCAATGTTATAACCTGCGCGAAACAAAAGTTACATTTCATGGGCGAAAAAACCGGTTTGTACGCAAGCCAGTTGAGGGTAAACGCACCCGGGCCCAAAGAAACTATTCGCATTATAGGAAAGAATTTGTTGACCGCGTCCTGCTTTTCTGTTCGAAGTACGGTAGCTAATGAGCGTTACGGTCAGACCGCGGACGAAGGTACGGGGTGCCGGTGTTTGTATTTTGCCAAGGCTTTTAAGTGCGCATGTTCGTCCACCCACTGCGCGCGGTTGTAAAAATCCGAAAAATGCTTCTTGCCACTACGGATCTAAATGTAGGTTATCTATGTGGTAACCTCACTTTTTGATTTTAAAAGGACACTATAAAAAGTTATTTTTTAAAATTGAGAGAAATGCATGCTTTATGGGAGAGCACTATTTATCAAAAATAATTTTAATTCCTAAATTCTCAAATTGATGGCAGGTTCGCTTTTACTGAATCATTTCCACAGTTTATCTACAAGAAAAACGTATTACCATAATTGTAGCTAAAGCTGTCTAAATCTATTCGACCAAAATTGGCAAACCTAAAGAAAATATATGTACTTATTAGCCCTTTAAAAACAAAAACATATAAGCGCAACAGATAAAAAGTTATTATTAGTTAAAAACTTGGCCCACCCTGCACAAGTCATTCCTGACAAAAAAATTTTAATATACCCATAACCTATTTTTTTATTTTTGAAGAAAACGTAGTTTTAAAAGGTCCGAACGACCTCACAATAACACAGTTTCATGGATATTGTGTCGTCATCTGGACCTTTTCAAACACTTTTTTACTAAAAAGAGAGGTTATGGGTTTATCTTAGACTTTATATTAAAAGAAGCTTGAAGAATTTAAATCCTATGTAAAAATATATAGGGTGTTCCCAGGGCCGTATTAACTGTTTAAGACGCCCTAGGCTAGAATTCCCGGAGCGCCTATTTTCCACCAAAAATTTTTTTAAAGAGCAAAAAAAGCTCATTCCCTCCTTTTGCACCTATTATACCTTATTCACAGATAAATTAGTCACCAAAAAAACACCCGACCTAAACTATTTTTACTATTTTTAAAACTTCCCCGTCTAGTGCCTATTACTCCCCTGTCTGGCGCCTATTTTTTCATGGTGCCCTAGGCTATAGCCTAGTCAGCCTAATGGATAATACGGCACTGGGTGTTCCATTAAACCTATCAGGGTTAACATTAATAGTTCAAATTTTACAGCACTTCCAGTTAAGCAGGAAGTAGTATTACAATGGCCTATAAAGGAGTCTTTTAAAATAACTGTTTTAAGCATTTTAAATTTTTGTGGTGTTTATTTGTTTTCCTATAAAACTGCAAATTTGGACATTTCAAACGCCATTGTCTCTAAAACCTGTCTCTATATTAGAAAGCACCCGTAGAATTCAAATCCAAAAAAATATACAGGGTGTTTCACTTATAATATCAAAGTTGATATCACTTCCGGTTACACCGAAAGTAATATACAGATGCTATTATATCTAAAATTGGCATGCGGTAATACAATATAACGTCCCTAAATTTGAAATCTGTACTGTTGGACTAAAAAAAAGTTCCTGATAGTAATTTCGTTGTCTGGTGTTCGGTGGATTCCAACTGCCTGCGAGATTTAAATTATTCGCAAATTTAATTAACCTTTATCGCTAAATCACACATTTTGCAAAAATATCTGCTTTTTCTTATAACAAGAATCATCCGAAAATGTTCAACAAATTAGCAGCCTGTAGTTTTTTGATAAATAAAAATTTTCTTTTCCAAGGTGTTCCTCTTAAGGCTCACAGCATCCGGTATACAGGGTTGTTCACGGTGAGTGTCGTGTTAAAAGATCTCGGAAACTAATAAAGGAACATTTTTTAAATTTTGGCGCTAAGTTGAAGTAATATGATCTTAATATGGCAAATATATTAGTTTTTCTAGGACTGTATATCAACTTGCTTATTTAAATGGAACGCTTTATTAATTATTACATTTTCGAACTCTTTACAAGATTCTAAGCATATTTTGTAATGTCCTATACCTAATTTTAAGTGTTTTTGACATATTTAAATTAATTTGTCAAAACATTACGTTCACAGAACCAAAAATAATAATTAATTTTTCCTAAAAATCCTTTATTATTAAATTTGGTATACAACTCTTGTTTTACAGAACTCAATTTAACTAAGTTTTTATGAAATTCTAAAAAAAATGTTTATACAGGGTGTTTAAAAAATAAGAATAAAAGTGAAATGGAGAGAATCCCAATTTTTTTTGTTATTAGAAACCTTCAAATTTTAAAATTTTATATTTTTTAATTTATAAGGGGTGTTTAAAAATAGAAATAAAAAAAAATAATAAAAAAATTACCAAAAATCTTTTTTTTTTAATAGAAACCTCCAATTTTATATTTGTATCTTATTAAGCAATAAAAATACAGGTTAGTTCGTAAAAAGTTGCATGTTTGTAAAAGCTTTAGCTGTTAAGATATGGTGTTAAAAGTCAATCAAATACTGGATAAATGTATGCTGCCCTTCTTAGTTAAAACGTTCTTACTCATTACAAAATGTCAATTTTTTATTTTTTACTTATATTGGCATATAAGTGGTTAGCTTAAAAAGTCCTGACTACAATTTATATCCCTTAAATTTATATAAACATATTGTCCTATGTGCAGCAAACACCAATATCCTAAATAATAAATTAAAATAAGTCAATTATATGAGCTTTACCAATTTGTAAGTTATGACGTTTTAACTTAGAAGGGCAGTATGATATTCTGCATCTGTCATTTAATGGCATTGTAGCCAAACTAAGAATACAATATTACTCAAATTTAAATTTGCTGCTTATTAGCCAAATATAAATATTTAATTGGAAGTATCTTAAAATCTGCAACTTTTAGGAAAAGGCAACTTTTTACACACTTACTCTTATTTTTAATTCTAAATAAGATGCAAATATAGAGTGTCCTGCCGGGAACTGTTGCTATCGATTTATCGAAAAGTAGGCTTTAAAGGACATACAACCAAAATACTTTGACCGTTCTACCACTTTCCCCACCCCCAGGCAAAGAAGAAATAATAAAAAAAAATGAGAATGCGAAAAAGAAAATTATCCCATTCTCATTTAAAATTCTTGTATAAATAATCAGCAATTTTAGGCGAAGAACCAATTCTAAAACGGTATTTACCAATCGGTTATGTTGTCGTTTAAACAATGTATTATACGTCAAACTTGTCACCAATTATTACCCCGGTTATAATTGGTTAAACGCCTAAAATTGGTGAATCTATGGTTGGAATCTTAAAACTAATCAGTATGTTGTGATGTCATATAAAATAGTAGGGGAGCCCACGATGCTAAATGGGGATTTACTCGAGCGTCATAGAGACCTATGGGATTGTAAAGCTTAGATGATAATAAGACGAAAAAAATAAAAAAAATGTTATACAATATATACGTTTTCATCGGTGTGGAAGGTGGCAATAGACTTTTAATATGTCAAAAAATATTATTATTATTTCGGCTTGTGGAAATTGTTCGTGTTGTATCGGATAATATATTTTTCGTTAACCCTGAAATATTTTCTTCAAAATAAAAAATTAGCCACGGTCCAAATTGTTAAGCTGACGTTTTTCTTTGTAGCCCTCTGTTTCCTTTACGTCACTGTCAAATTGTCAGATTAGTGGAATATATCTTATCTTATCTGACGCGCTCGACAATTTATGATGGAATATATTTTTGTTTTTTTTTATGATCGGCCCTGTATACGCGGCTCATATTTGGTGGAGGTACCGAGTAAAAGGTAGCCTTCGGTATATTAATCTGCCGCGCTGTAGTAAATCCAGAAATTCCCTCTTGGGTTGCCCTACCAAAAGGGATTTTAGTTTTAAATTTTGATTAATTTAAATTAATAGTAAAATAGGATCGTTCCTCGGGGCGCTCCTATCTAACATATTTAAAAAGTTCTGAATCTCGTGAGTTCCATAAAAATTTAAATTAAAAGATATATTTTATTTATTACACAAAATAGATAGTACTAGATGTAATAGTAAAATAGGTTTTTTTTGGTTGCTACAGCTTACTTAGTTAATTATTTTCTCGATATCCGCATGATTACAAAAATGTATAAGACCAAAAGCTTGGAATTTCTGTAGACGATATGCTGCTATGGCTTAACTATTGAAAAATTTGTTGTACAGGGTGTCCGGATTTCGTTGAAATTGCAGGGTATCTTGGTTATTATTAAAGATAGAAACTTGCGGTTTTCGCGAATTGCTGCTACTTTGTGATGAAACATAAGATTACACTAAGATTTTTCATGGTCGTCTTCATTTTTGACATATAGGGCAAATTTCATTTTTTCCATTTTTGGACCTCCCTGAGTTAAACCGGAAGTAATACACTAATTCTATTATATGTAAAATTGGCATCCGTTGATACAATATAACCAGGGCCGTATTAACTGTATGAGGCGTCCTAGGGTAGAATACCCGGAGCGCCTATTTTTCACGAAAAAAATTACAGAGCAAAAAAATGGTCCTTACCTCCGTTGCCGCCTAGCCGCCTATTTTCAGTGCCAGGCGCCTTACTTCACCACCCGAAATAAAATTTGATGACCAAAAAAAAACCTTATTCCCTCCGTTTCGCGCCTATTTCCTTTATTTCAAAGCACCTTATTCACAGAGAAATTTGTTCTAATCCCCACCCAACCTAAACTTTTTTAAAAACTCCTTTGTCTGGCGCCTATTTTTTCATGGCACCCTAGGCTGTAGCCTAGTCAGCCTAATGGATAATACGGCACTGAATATAACGTCCCTAAATTTAAAAACTATACAATTGCAATAAAGAAAATAAATTGCTAGATAGTAATTTCGTTGTATAGAAAAATGCACTTATTATTTCTTAGAATATAATTGTTTTTGCTTATTTTTATTTATTTGGCATATTTACTCAGATTTTACTCAGTCCAAGTCAATTAAATGTATCTAGCTTTTCTCTATTTTTTATAAAGATTATAGAGAAGAAAAACAGCGACAAGATTTGCGTATAAAAAGGAGAGAGTTAGCGGGATAATATACAACATAATAGATTATTAATTATCCCTTTGAATTAGCAAAAGTTGAAATTAAGTGGTGTGGTAGATTGCATGGCTTTAATGAAAAAATAATTAGTGAGCTCAAACCTCGTCTTAAAGTTTAAACAAAATACGATATAACATTAACATAACATAAACGAATATATTAATTCCACAAAACACTAAATAAAAATTTGTTTATTATTGCGATCACAAATTACAATGTCGTCAATGTTCCCGCTAACACCCGCTTATAAAAGAATGTAAACAAACGTCCAGCAGGTAAGAAAAGCGAGATCACTTTATACAAAACGACATACAATAGAACAGGATAAATGACAAGAAAGATCAAAATCGCCTTTCTATTTCCAGGCGTTTGTGTTGTCCATTCGTGAGTCCGGAACGAGTCGAAAGCCAAAATAGACAGGAATTAGAAAAATATAGAAGAAATTTCTTTTTGCGCGATACGAAGTACGGGCTCAGAGGAGAATTTAAAGAAAGTTTTTATTTTAGATCACTTTATAATACTACCACGCGCCAGCACCATTATCGCGTAGGAATTTATAAACTAGAACGCAGAACCCAACTTTAAGGTCGAGCCACACATAATCGCTCTGAGCCCGACATCACGGTGATAGAGGAAAGTGAGGCAAATTAGTTCGGAAAAATTTAAAGGCACTTTTTATGTCCTCAAAAATATACAAATCATCTTTGTCAAGCTGAATCTATTGTTTTATGTATGTATATCTCTTTGTTTAAATAAAACAAATTACCTACTTATCTCTGTTCCCTTTTTTCAAACTTTAAGTGTAGTATAAGTGTCTGGCCACACATAATCGCACCGATGTCCCACAAGACCCACATCGTAGCACGACCGTGTCTCGTACGGTCTGAAACATGGCCAGCCAATGAAATCATACGTGGATCGGATAGCGCCGATGTTTCCCAAGGCAAGCTTTGAGTTTACGGGCGTCACCTCTTATTACAATTCATTACGTATAAAAATTAAAAGTTTGTGGTTAGTTCTGGTTAGTGGATTGTAATAGTGGTTGTAAACAAACAATAAAAGAAAAAGTGATTAAATACGTATCAAAAAGTGTAAAATTAATTTTATTGGTACATCTTGTGAATAATATGTGAGTAAAACTTACAAATAAATTGTCATTTTTTTTATAAGTTTTTTTTAAATTAATATTTCGAGAAAAGAAATAAACTTATGTTTGTTTACTTGTTAAAATGCGGTGTAGGGTATGTTGTCAGTCACGGAGCGGTGATATTAGGCCTAAGGCATTTGATTACACCGGTACATTTTAAAACCGTGACACAGCCGTGCTACGGTGCAGGACTCGGTATAGTTATATGTGGTAAAAGCTTAAAACTGTGTTACCTCATTTGTAATGTTTAATTTATGTTCAGGTGTAATTGAAAGCGTGGAATAATGGACTTATATTACTGCAGTTTCATTTTATTTCACAAGGAAAACGCACGGCCACGGGCTGGTTGCGGTTATGTGAGGTCCGACCCTTATAATTGCTACGCATGTTGTAATCTGTGATGTTTTAAGTACAAGCATATTTGTTTTTATATTTGAAATGCATATCACATGGTAACACGAGACGCTTCTCCCCCCACTTACATTTTTTTGGCAAAGTTAAAAAATAATAATTATCTAGGTACATAAAAAAACAAAACAGTTATATTTTTAATTGTTTTTGCCAAAACTATTAATTAAATGTCAATTCACGGCGCCAATGAAAACATTATTTAAAATTAATTATACAAAACCAGCCCCCTGATTATATTTATCAGGGGGCTCGTTTCTGTGTAATTAATTTTAAAATAAATTTATTTTCATCAGTAAAATGGTTTTAGTATAATTATTAAATATATGATGTTTATTAGATTTTTTAGGCTTTACTTACATTATTTTTTAATATCTCGTTAAAAATGTTTAAAAAGTTAGTATATTTATTAGTCCAATAAATAAAAAATGTAAGAAATACTTATACAGGCTGTATATGAGCAAAGCCAAAAGCCAAACAAATAAAAATATAAGAGTTTAACAGCTAGCCAATAATTCATATTACAGAACTAAAAGTTTAATTTTAATATTTTTAAAAATGAAATTACCTCTTTAATAAATCCCAAAAAGAACTATGACTTATTTTAAAAATTGTCATGTGTTTATTATCTCACTGTATTTAAACTCTTTGATTCACTTTGAGTTGTGATGCTTTTGGGAGCAAACCATTTATTAACATGTTTATTCTTTCAATTTCTCCCAGACTGCAGCACAAAATTAAAGTGGTAAGGGGAGGTAATACTGTTCAAATCTGCTACTGTGTTTTAACTCTATGAACTAATTAGTTAATTTTTCTTGTGTAGCTTTATTTTGACGAGACGCCCAACTTGTTTTATTAAAACAATTTTCGTTGGTGATAGCAGAAAAAAGTATGCTATTTGGATGAATATCAAAAAACCAGGAAGGACAATGTAGGTCCTTAATTATATAAATATTATTTAATCAACAGAAAAAAATCAGCTGGTTAGTAGTTGTTTTTTTCATGACTTAGTTAATCATAATCATATATGTTGGTGGTGGACTTTTTGATAAAACCTTATATTTTGTTAGAAAAGGTTTTTTTGTTTTTATTTAAATAAATATCTTAAAAAGAACAGAGAAAATCCCTGGTCTTAATAAATTTTTGATATTCATCAAAACAACATACTTTTTTCCTGCTACCCCTCGGTGCTACCACCAACAAAAATTGTTTTAAGGAAAAGAGTTGGGCGTCTTGTTAAAAGAAAGCTACTCGCGAGGAATTAGCTTGTTACTAATAAATGGTAAAAATGGGCCAAGAATCCCTAACTAAACGTGCTGACATGCAGTAGGAATTCAGAAACCGCTTATGCCTTTGCATCCTTTTAAATTCCTTCCAGACTGGAGCACCAAACTCACGTAGGGTTTAAATTGGTAAATGAAGGTAATACTGTTTAAATTTGTTACTGCGTTTCAACACCATGAAGGTGCTGACACGCAGTAGGAATTCATAAATCGCATCGGAGCTTATACACGTAGCTACAAATTCAACCTCTTTATAATATTACAGTATAGATTGATATACATATGTAATTATTTATCCGTGAATTTTTTTGTTTAATCATTAAAAACATAGAATATGTCACTTCTGAATAATGTAGCTTTCTAATTTTGAAAGGGTTTTTATGATCGGTTTAGTATTTCCAAAGATTACCCCACACAAATTTATAGTTTATCCAAAACAGTCGACCCGTGCCAACTTCGTTGGGTATTAATATCTGAACTTTTTGTTAAATTATAATAAGAAATAACCTAAACACTCCTGAATGTGTAGCTTTCTGATTGTAAAAGAATTTTTAAGATCGGTTCAATACTTCCGAAGATTAGCGGCTAAAATCAAACAAAGTTATAAACTTTACCACTTTATAACATTAGTATAGAAAGTATAGAAGTGTTTTCTATTTTATCTTTGCTGTTTAATATCTTCCTATTAATACACAATACAACTTTTTTGTATAAAGTACTAATATTATTTTGGCTTACTCTCTCAAGCGCGGTAAGTTTTGAAATTTTATTTCTGTGCCATGTGTCAAAAACTTTTAAAGGAACAAGGTCCTCACCCATATACATTTTACTTACTCCATTTCTTCTTGCCTGAAACTTTTGAACAGTTTTGAAAGACAAACCCAAAAATATCAAAATTGCTTTTTTCTCATATAGTTGTAATAATGCACCCATATGAGAAAAGAACAACAGACCTTTTTTTGCTCTTTAAAAAGTTTTTGACACAGCACTAATATAAAATTTAAAAATCGCCGCGCCGGTACGCTATTACCTATATCATTTACGAGATCACCTTTTCGGAAACACTGTATTTGGTGTGGATCCCACGACGCACTTTTTAGAAATAAAAAATAAATAAATCCTACTACGAACTTGGCCAGCCTTAGTCCATCATATTTTTTATACAGTGAGGTCCTAAAGTACGTCGCCCCACTTCTAACTAACAAAATTTATTTTGTTTGAACCAATAAAAACCACAAAAAACAAACTAATTTTTAACTAAGGAATAAATAAAATATATTCTTTATGTATTTGTAATTTGTATAACTACTTTTAGGCCGGGTCTATAAACCAAAAATTTAATTTTAGTATTAAGTATTAGCATTAGTCACAAGGTTCAAGAACACATATTTAAATGAAAGGGTTTATAAATAAAATTTAATTTTTTTGGTGTTAAGAAGCGACCTTAAATTTCTCTAAAATTAAAAAGGTAATACCAAAAAAGTAAAAATCTTAATTGTTTATGAGCCATAGAAAGGTTTAAAGCGGTAACTACTTTTTATTTAAACTGCATTGCTTTTTTTTAATGTAGCTAAACAATGCCACAAACATGGGTATTAATTTTAGGTTAATACTAATACTAATGCTAATTCTAAAGCCGAGTTAATAATTTAGAATTTAATTTTAATATAAGTATCAGTAGCATTGTTCAGCTACATTAAAAAAAAGAAGGTATGAAGCTTAAATAAAAAGGAGTTACGTACCGGGTTTAACCTTTTTATGGCAAATAAGCAAATAATGTTTTCCCTATTTTAGTATTAGGTATTGGATTTTAGAGAAATTCAAGATTGTTTCATAAGACCAAAAAATAAATATATTATATATTATAAATATTTATTATTATTTGATTTATAAACCCCTTCTATTTAAATCTATGTCCTGAATCTTGAGACTAATGCTAATAATAAGAACGAGTTTATAAATCAGAATTTAATTTTAGTATCAGTAATAATATTAGTATTAATTTTAACCTAAAATAAATTTAACCATTTTTGTGGCATTGTTTGGCTATATTAAAAAAAAAAATAGGTACTAAAACTTGAATAAAAACGAGTTACCAGTTTAATATTTTTATGGCACATAAGCAATTAATAATTCTCCCCATTTTAGTATAGGGTTTTAAATTTTAAGGAATTTTAAGGTCGTTTCTTAAGACTAAAAAGCAAAATTTGATTTATAAATACTTTAATTTAAATGTATGTTCCTAATTCTAATACAAATACATAACTTAAATTTTGATTAATAAACCCGGCCTAATACTAAAATTAAATTTGAATTTATAAACCCGGCTTAACACTAAATTTAAATTTGGAATTATAAACCCAGCCTAATATTAATATTAAATTTTGTTTTATAAACTCGGCCTTAGAAACTTGCATTTTATTGACGGGGATATATATTATATTTTGTTTTTGTTTATATTCAATCAATTTATTCTGACGAACGTTTATTTAGTTTTATTATCACAGATCATGGAAACATCCGTTGTTTTGAAAACCGATTTTTGAATATTTGGTTAACCGGTTTTGCTTTTTTGTTTCTAATAGTGGATACTTAATTTGGATGACTTAATGACAACAAAAAAGCTTATAAGAGAAACCGGGTATACCACCTGCACGTCGTTTTCCACCACCCAAAGCTTGGGTTCGCCGGAGAAAGGGTTTTTGTTACTTTCTTAAACAGACAAGAGTTGCAAAAAAATAATATCACAAATTCCCAAGGCCAGGATATGACGATTTAACCCAACTTACCTTGATCCAAAAAAGATGGTTTCGGATTGAGGTACAGGGTGTCAAAAATGTATTCTGGACAGGCGAGCAACTAGGATTTTAATTTTCGTTTTATCCAAAAATGAGACACGGGACCAACTCCAAACATATACCTGATACTATTGGCCTAAAGAAAAAAGCTTTGTTAAAGAAAATTTTAATTTGCAAAGAAACGTTAATTTTTTGGTTAGCCCTCCCCAGAAAATAGAAACTTTTAAAGACAAATCCTCCATTTGTATTTTTTTCGAATTTAATCAAATTTTATCAAGAAATAACAAATTTTATGAAATTATCTCTATCTTTAAAAAGCTATAGCCAATTGATATTTTTTCACTCTGCAATGTTTTATGCGAGACTTTTAAATGTTTGTATTTACAAGAAAAAGTTAGATATTTTTGCGAAATTTCAGATTTATCAATAAAATTTGATTAGATATATGAAAAAAGTACAAAAAGAAAAATTTCTTTTAAAATTTTTGATTTTCTCTGGAGTGGGCTTACCGAAAAATTACCTTTTTGTCGCAAATTCCAAAATATATTTTTTTACCAGTGTTACGGCCAATAGCGGGTGTAAGTCAAGGAAAATAAACTTTTTAATGAGGAGCGCTCGATTCCATTTAAGCCTATGTTCGCTAAATTTTGTGACCTAATCTTTTTCCGTAATTCTTTGTTTACAATCGTACTGGAAGCTTTCTCTCAGGTTTTGGTGTTAGACTTTTATAAATGCTTAGTTTTTAATGTTTTTGTTAAAATGAGTAATTATTAGTACCGCAGTTACGGAGAATTTTAAAACCCGTAAACAGGGGTCACTGACCTTTAGATTTTTTTTAAAGGGAATTTACGTTTAAATCATTATTAAGGGTAAGATACTATTTTTTATGTTTTTTAAGTAATTTTTGTTTTATGTTATGCAAGTATTGGTTTATTTTGTCAGGTAAAAACATATTATGGCAAAAGATGACGTCACAAACATAACCTATATTTTTGGACAAATATAAATAATCGAGCGCTCCTTATTAAAAAGTTTATCTACCTTGGGTGTGGGTCCTATGTCTCAATTTTTAGATCAAATAATTTGAAAATCCTAGTTGCGCCCCTGATTTTGATTTGATAAATAGTTTTGTCAATAAGAGGCGTATTATTGACAAAACAATATTAAGGGGATGTATTAGGAGGTAAGAAATTAGAATCTACCCTTAAGTTTGTTGTTTATCCTAGACGGCGCCACCTGCGGTATCTTGAACAAATTTAAAAGAAAATAACTTTTTGAGCCACACTCACCCTGAATTTTTAAATAAAAATTTTATTCTTTGCCATATTTGGAAAAAGTTGATCTAGGAAGCCCTGTTTAAGATATCTGGATTATAAAAAAAAACCCTCCTGTACCTATATCCAGGTCTAACCCATAGAGGGTGTTTCAGAATAAGTTGCTAATCTTCAAGGGAGTAAATCCTTGAGGCAATTTAAAAAAAATAAAAATAAACCTTTGTCCTTTTTGTCTTAAGTTTTAAGATACAGAGTAGAGAAAAAAGCTTATAAAAAAAATACCACCCTGTTTTTCAAAAGTTAAGCCAATAAGGACGTGGGTTTATTAGAACCTTTCTTCTTAAAATCACCTTATAATTCACACTCTTGAAGATTAGCAACTCATTCTAAAACACCCTGTATAGCTTAGCCATTTTGAAAATAAGCAATATGTGATATGTCATTAGTAGATAAGGAATTTTAGTGTAGAATTTAACAATAAAGTAAAAAGGAGTGTTTATATTTAAAATATTTAATTATCAATTACCTTAAAAACTAAAACTACGTAAAGTTAACTTCTTTATTAAAGAAAATGGAATAAATCACTACCCACGAAAGTAAAATAGGCTGTTCCTTTATTTTGACAGCCTGCTTAGAAGAAATAGCATATTCAGAGCGAAATAATTTTTTTTAAAGTATTCTTTGGCCGCCAATTTGAAAAGAAACACTCTGCATGATATATTAATAAAAGAGAATTTATTAGAGAAATTAAATATAAAAATAGTAAGCACTGCATTAAAAATAAGAAAGTTCAAGGTACTTCCGGTTAAACCAAAAGTGACATTAAAGTTGTTATAACACCCAAAAAAAAATGGTAATATATGCTTTAAAGTATTTTTTTAGTCTCTCAAAAACTAAAAAAATCGGGGTAACAACATCCCGTGTCACCCGGTATAGATGGTATGTGCAATATACTATTAAACAAATTAAATAATAAACGGATTTGGAAAATCAAAATTTGGTTTTCCTTTATATTATTTTCTTGAAAAGAAATGAAAATTTTTTTGCTGAAATTTTTTACGCAACTCATGAGCTGTCGCAAAAACAATGTTTAATTAAAGAAAATAAGCTCGGTTAAAAAAATGTGAATTTAAACATAATTCATCATCTACATTTTGTACCTTTTGCTGACAAGAAAAATTTTAATGTTTTCAGTGGCGGATTTGCATGTTGCCGCCCTGGGCCCGATTTAATCTGCGCCCTTATTAAAAAAAAATAATTTTAATAATTTTTATCCAGTATAATTGGTTAAATTTAACTTTATTAAAATACAATTATTAAATAAAGAGGCTAAACAGTACTAAAATAAATAGGAGATAAACTTTAGACTCATCTACAGGGTGTCCCAAGTCTATTTATACACGAAATAACTTCGCCCATGTACAAGATACAAAAATAAAATTAATATACGGAATGTGTATTTAGATCCACATTTTTTATTGACGGTGCCAGTTATTGTACAAGTTGTTTCAAAAACAGGATTTTTATTGTCTAGTAGGTTTTTTTTAATTGAACACCATGCATATTTTAACACATTTTGATCGTGTATTAAATTCTACATCAAAAATATATATACCACACTATACGACAATTGATGGTTTTTAAGATATCAGTAGTATGCTGATACGAGGAACTGCTGCGATCGATTTCTTTAAAAGTAAGCTTTAAAACATTTTGAAAATTTTAATAAAAGATAATGTCAGTGGGGGACATACAACTAAAATATTTTGACAGCTCTACCACTTCCGGTTATACCGGAAGTTAATGTCAACCTTCTTATTTTAAATGGAACACCCTATATATTATTTATTTTTTTAGATTGTGCTTAAAATTCTAAACATAATTTATAAATAATGTTTTATACCTAAGTCCAACCGTTTTTGACTTATTTTAAATTTTATGGCAAAAATGACGTTTGCAACCCATTACATAACCATCAATTTCCTCTGAACAAAAGCCTTTAATATACGGCGGGGTCGTATATTTAAGGCTACTTTAGCAGACTGTTTTGATATTTTCCCAATTAATAAATACAGAGTGTACTAAAATAATCGTTAAAAATTATTACGACAAAAACCTTAGGAGTCATTTTTTTTTAATGGAAACCCCTATCTTTTTTACCTTATCCTATTAAGCATCAAAAATAAGGATCAGTTTATATAGGAATATCTATTTCAAAATTTATAGTTTTTGAAATATTAAAAATTCAATATTTATCTTTTCTAACAATGCTTTTAAATACGGCTTAGTTTTGCTTCTAGTTGGCCTTGACAACAAAATGCGGCGTTACAGCCAACTACCCGTACCTACCAATGATCTAAAAATTAAAAGGATTGCTAATAGAAAATGATCCCCATATATTTTCAATAGACTTGCGCACGAAATTTTTACCCCACACTGGGAGAATTGCTGTACACCTTTGCACATGCGCAGTTCTTATAAAAGTTAGCATTTTTCATTTAAAACCCAATATAGTGTTGGCAACATTGACAAAATTTGCAGTATTTTAATAAATATAGTGGTTGCAACACTGAAAACGTTTACCTATACAGTGACAGGACCACACTCATCCTAATTTAATTTATAATTTGGGATTTCCCGATCGTAAAATCCAGGTAAAATTGACGCCGTCGGCCGCCCAAATCCAATCTCCCATCTACGGTCGACCGTTATCAGGTATAGTTATTTGGTATTTGGTGTTTCATTTGTGCGTTGTGAGTAATTCTTGGTGTTTTTTTAACTTTTGTTTAATTTAAGTTTTGCATAACCATAACTAAATAATGAGTAAGTAGCAAATTTTCTGTTTTAAATAATACTCTTTATTGACATGCACTCAATTTTTTAGAGATCTATAAATCCATTATTTATTGAAATAGTGGTTTGTTTCCACTTGAATATTTTAAGTTTCTCTCTAATCTAATTTATTTATTATTATTATTATTATTATAACAATGCCCAAAAAATTTGATTAATCTGGTATTTATGCATTAAGTAAATTTGTAAGTAAAACGTAAATATCAATAGAGATATTCATGAACCCCCTTCATCTTAACGATATTTACTTGGTAAAGAATAATTCTTAAAATGTCTTTTCTGACGCCACCAAAACCTATAAAACCGACCACTTAATCTATTGATTAGTAGTTTATTAGAAAAGTTCTTCAATTACAACACAACACAACAACAAGAGTTACATTTAAGTGCTAAAAATGAAGTTTAAAGCTTATGTTGAACCATTTAAGAAAGTTTCTCATATTATATTTGATTTGGATGGAACTCTTTTAGGTATGATTTTTTACAATATAAAACAGGATTATTTTTAGGTTGTTACTTTTCTTTTAACAATGTTTGGAATGAAAGATGAGTAGATTTTTTTAAAAATAAAATTATGTCTGGAAATGTTTCGTTTTCAAGATAAGGGTGTTAAAGTTTTAAGGAAAAACTGCTTCTTTTATCATAACTTTTCTACCACTTCCGATATTTTCAAAATATTACCAGTGGCGTCCCGACAAGATTTGTATTAAAGTTTTTTTAAGAAAAAAATAGTACGCCATTATTTATTCGTCAAGTCAATATTATTTTTACATTATTAATTTACTTTAAAATAAATTTGGTTTGTTATTAATATTTCCTCGTACGATGAACGGTTTCGTTTAACAAAATAAAACCCATTTTGATGGATGGTAAAATCGCTAAAATCTAATAAGATGTTTCGTATATAAAATTCGTTTTTGTTTTTTATTATGAGTTATACTTACTGATAGATTATTTTATTTAAATTTTAAATATTTAGAATATTATAAGTATTTAATTTTACGTTGATACAAATTAGACCAAAACGAATTTTGCACACAAAACACCATATCAGATTTTAGCGATTTTGCCATGCATCAAAATGGCTTCTATTTTTTTAAACGAAAACACTTCGTCGTACAAAAAATATCAAGAGACCACATTAACTCCAGAGTAAATGAGTAGATACTTTAAATAATATTGATGCAATAAAAAAATTGTGTCGTACTATTTTTTCTTGAAAAAAATTTAAATATAAATCCTGTTTGAACCCCACTGGTAAAACATATAAAAACATTTACCAGTGGCAGCAATTTAATGCAATGGTAACAAAAAAGCATATCAAATTTTGTGAGAATATCTGGACTGTTAGGAGAGTTATGACAAAGAAGGCATTTTTGGGTATAATTTTATTTTAAAAATGGCCTTATTTTCTTGCATTCTATACAGTGTTAAAAGAAAAGTAACAACTTAAAAATAACCCTATATAATTAATCATTAAGGTAAAATAAACATCTTTTTTATACTTATAGTTTATTCGTACCACACCTCATCTTTACTACTAATATTTCATAAATAAAACTACGGTTAAAATATCATGTTTTAAAAATTATACAGTGTAGTCCATTAAGTGTGCAATAAATTAAAAACATTTTGATTTGTAATTGTCAAAAACTTTAATTGTTAAATAAAAATTTAGTGTATGGTCCTACACTATTTTAGCAGAAGTTAGTTTTAATAAATGTTTATTGACATACAGAGTAGGTCAAAAATATTAAAAATAGCTTAAGAATAAAGGGACCTTATTTAAAAAATGGTAAAGTTATTTAGATTCAAAATATACGTCTAATACCAAGTCATGGCCTCCTATTTGTTTATTTTTAATTTTAAGTTACCTGTTCTGCATTTTCATAAGAATTTCACACAACAACTTTTGAACAGTAAGCAAGAATTTTTTATATGCACATTTTCTTTCATAGTTATACTATATTTGCCTTATAAAGTTTTTTTGTCAAATTGTAAAGCTCTGTTAAAATAAATATCCTTGCAACTTCTACCGGATAGAAATATAATATTAATTCAGGTAAATATTCAACAACACATATTCGCTTTTATTTAATTAACTTTGTACAAAAGTTAGGTGGTTGAAACTGAGAAAATATTAAATGAGCATAAAAAAATGTTATACCAAACAGGGTTAATTTAAAATTTAAAATAAAATAAAATTTAAATAGGAGGGCATGACTTGGTTCTGGACATAACTTTTAATTTTAAATAACTTTTCTTTTTCCCTTTTTTGTATTTTTAAAAATAAGGGTACTTTAGATACTCTTAAGTGCGGTTTCTAATCTTTTTGACCCAGTATACCATGGACTTTAATAAAACCAACTACTGTTAATACGGTTTTATACAATGCACTAACTTTTATAAAGAATAAAATTGTTTGATAAATTGCAAGAATAAAAGTTTTCCATTTGTTGCATACCTATATGGACCGCATTGTATGCAGAATGTCCAATCTATAGGAAAGTTCCATATTATCGATAAAAAAAAACCACCCTGAGCAGCACAAATTATTTTAATTGTTTTTAAAATTCTGACCCGCCAGGTGGTTCGATTGGGTTAATGATTTCGTTTTAATTTTTAGTAACAACAGAAATAATTTTATTTACATGAGAAATTTGCAATTTAGTTTTCAGCATAAAGTAAAATACCTGCGGATAAGAGAAACCATGGCATGCTAAAATTTTCGTACCGCTTTTGCGGCAGGCTTGGCGGCAGGCTTGTCATTTTTCCAGTTTACACTTTAAATGCGTCGGTCGAAGCCTCGCCTCGTGTAACATCAGCGGTGGGGAGACACGTAAGCTTACTGAAATGACTAACTGGCGGTATTTCAACGAGAATCGAATAAAATTATATAGGGAGTTTTCGCATGACCTGTCCTTAAATCGGCTATTCCATGATAACTCTTATAATTTCCTTACTCTATGTTTTCAGTCGTGTATAGCTTTTATCAATATGTATTAAATAAATAATGGACGCTATACTGGACTTTAGCTGGACTTTAGATTTAAGAGGTTAAAAAAACTAATTAATATAATTATTTTACCTAGCGAATATGCAGCATGATTTATCAATTTTGCAAATTAAATTAAAAATGGTAAAAAAGATTTTAATACATTTGTAACCAACAACACCGTAAAAACTATTATGTAAGAGGCAATGTGGCGGTGCCATTGTTAATTGTATCATTTTGTTGTATTTTTAATTGTCTATTCGAAAAAAAAGATAGTCAGTAGACTGGGCCAAAAAATCGACTATTGTTTTTCGAATTTATCAAACGTATTTTTAACGTGACAAAAAGAAAATATATTTAGAGACCTATCTTTTTTAGTTTTTTTTAGAGCTTTTATTATCTTGTGTCAAAGTTGCCTAACTATCTAAGTAAAAAAAAAAATATCTATACATAAAATACCTGTGGGCAATTAAATTGGTTACAAAAAACGTCGTTTTGAAAATTTTGCGCCGGACGTGCCTTTTTGAATAATCAAGCTTTAAAAATGTATACATTTTTTATTTTGGAATTTTGTAACCAACGAAAAAATAAATATGTAGAAAGGAACAAAATTAATTCTTAAATGTAATTTATTACTCTTCAAAAGAGGTCTCCTAACTTTTTTCCGAAAAATATTTTGTTTTCTTCGTTGTTAAACCATTTTTTTTTCACTCAGTAGAACAAATTGATAAATAACATTATCAAAAATTATAATTTTCTTAATCTTATTGCTTAAAATATTTAACTTTAGTAATAATATATCAAAACCTGTTCTTTGCTAATAACTATTTGTTATACCAAAAAGTGACTATTTTTTTTATTTTATGGTATTATTGGTTCTATTAAAAAAAACTGTTTTTTAGATTTTTCATATTAGCTAAGCTTTGGTTCCTTCCTTTATAACACAAGGTGTAAAATAATTAGCACTACTTTCTACAGGGCCGTTCCTGGCGGAAGTGCAGCTGCTTACTCGCACGGGGCGACATGTAGGTAAGCTTTGACGAAACAGTGAAGCTTTAGGAGGAGGCCTCTTTTTGCTCTACAAAAATATTTAGAAAGGGAAAAAAGTCAGTGTGGATTATTTCAATAAAGGACTAAGTAATGTATAAGCATAAGTGGAAACCTTTTTTTCCCCTTCAACAATTTTATGTCACCCTTTGAACAACCCTGACTGTCTAAAGGTTACTCCGTCGAACTATTAAAGGCAAAGGTTTTGCAAGGACACCATTTTAAGGAATCCTACCTAGTATTTATATTAATAAAAATTTATTTCGTTATGCAAGTACTAGAAAAGTTCTTTAAGAAGTTTCGATTTTAAGCGGCGCCCTTTCTTTGATGTAAAGAGGGACTTTAGGAAAAATGAACTTGTCATATTATTTTTATGTGATCTATATTAACCTGAGAGATTGCCCACATATTTTGGAGCACCCTGTATTTTATATTATTCGGGATTTTATTATTTATTTGCAATAAACTTTTGCCTTAATTAGGGTAGTATTTTAAAATTGTTGGCGAGTAATAGAATAACAAAACAAGCAGGGGTGATCATATCAACTTTTCGAGGGGGGCCATATCATCATTAAATGCCGATATTTGCAATTAGGTGGGTTAAGGTAAAGAAATATTATTATTATGCACATTTAGATAGATTATAAATGACATTGGTTGTGTTTGCAAAAAACCCTTCAATCGTGTTTAACAGTTATAATAACAGAGAATATTAAAATTAGTAAATTTAAACATATGGTTTTTAGAACCTAAATTAAAACAGTAATACTAATAATTTAATAAGTTCGAGGCGATTGGTACGATAAAATCTCAAGTAATAAAATGTTTTGAAGAATATAGTCCATAACAGACACTTTATTTTCTTTAGATACAGAAAAACTATATCGAGAAGCCTTATTTCATGTAGCTGACCAGTATGACAAAGAATGTAGCAACGAAGTAGTCCTAAAAATAGCAGGTACTCCTCAACCTATCACGGCCAAAATAGCTAGAGAAGAACTTGATTTACCAATTGATAATGATACATTTCTATGGAAGTATAATAGTTTTATTCATGAAAGACTTGGAGATTGTGATCTAATGCCAGGTACAGATATAATATCAGTTTTTGCAAATCTTTCTTTTAAATTTTTTATTGTAAACCAGTATAACAATCAAATTTAAAAAGCAAAAAATAGTTGTCTTCCAAACTGTATATGAGCATATGTACAAACCTTTAAATATTTTAATTTTCAATTTAGAGTGCCATATAGAAAACGACAAATTTTAAATCATGTAGTCACGAAAAATAAAGGTAACAATTTTTTTGTGTTTATAGCCTCTACTGTTGTTTAAGGAAACTTCAAACAACGCTTTTACAAACTTGTCTTCAAAATCGTATTTATATGGTCCTAAGTCAGTTTTTTCATACATCGAGAGTGGCTCACTATAATAGCTAAAAAGATTATTTTTTAACGGAAATTTAATACCACACAATTAAAGCCGGCTACAGACGACATGCCATGGCTTGGCAAATGTCCAGTCGCTCAAACGTTCCCGCATCGTGTGTATGCAAAACATATTATGACAAAGAAAAGCCAACGTTGGTTGGGATGCGGGAACGTTTATACGAATGAAGATTTACCACGCCTTGGCATGTCGTCTGTAGCCGGCGTAATATTTAAGTTTAAAGTTAGTAGGTCATAAAAATTTATATAAACTAACTTCAATCAACCTGTTTTTTTTTGTGTAAGTCCGTAAGTTAAAAAATAAGCAGTATCTCAATATAATCAATAATAATTTACTTTTTCAAGCTACCATACTTCTTTATCAGTACTGCCGTCAAGGGGCTAATTAATTAACAGTTAAAGAAAAAGAAAATGGTTAATAAGGATTTTGTAATATACTGTTAACTAAATTATTAATTATGTGGTATTAAATTTGTTCTTAACAAAAGTACTTTATTTAGCTATTATACTGAGACACCATCGATTCATTTAAAAAGATTAACTTTATATCATAAAAACGATGTTGTAAAGTTTAGACGAGTCTGTAAGCACTATAAAAAACAAAGGACAGTTGTCCTTTTTTTTCGTGACTCTAAGTATTTGATCCAAAATTTGCCGTTTTATCGCATTCATTGCACTCTAGATTTTAAATTTAAAATTAAAAATACTTAAAGGTTGTATATCAAAAAATAGCAAATGAAGTGTCATTGTAATCGGAATATCATTCTGTATTTCAATAAGTAAATATATCGGCTGTCCCATTTAAAATTGAAAAGTTAAGGTCCTTCGGAAGTAACAAAAAACAACTAAATAGTTGAAAAAATGCATATAATTATGTGATATACTCCCCAATAGTTTTGTCAACAAAAAGACCTTTAGGTAAAATACATCTAGGCGCAATTGGAGGTGGGGCCCCTTACTTGCATAAAAAGTTTAGACAAAATAAAGTGTTCAGGTAAAATAAGTCTGAGCAGAGAGAATTATAGTTTAGTGAAACTATAATTGTCTTTGGTCTGAGCGAAATTGGACTCTTTACTTGCATAAGCATTTTAGAGGACCAAAACAAAAAATTCAGGGAAAATAAATCTGGGCGAATTTGTAAGTGGGGCCCCTCACATGCAGAAAGATTTTTGACGACAAAAAAAGGTCTGCAGGCAAATTTTTGTTGTTTTTTTACTGTTTTAATTTTTAAATTTGATTTTATCTACCAGACGACAAGCGTTAAACTTTCGAAAGTCATAACGTCGAGATTTTAAAACCCCTTTTTCATATTAGTTAGGGATCCCTGTACCATACCTAAGTTATTACTAACAAACTAATTTGTCGTGAGTAGCTTCATTTTGACGAGACAACCAACTTTTTCCTGACAACAATTTTTATGGGTGGTAGCATACAGGGGTAGCAGAGATCAAATAACATATTAATTTAATAAATATTAAAAAACAGGATTACGTCCCTCTCAATTAGTAGGACAACGTGGGTGTGAAATTATGTTAATATTCTTAATGAACAGAAAAAAATTAGCTGGTGAATAGTTATTTTTTACGACATGGTTAATGATGTTAGTGGTAGGGAAATCTTTAATGAAACCTTACATTTTGTATAACACATATTTTTTCGGTTTATTTAGATAATTAAACTAGAATTAACAGAGAAAATCCCAGTTTGTAATAAATTTTTGATATCTGTCAAATCAACACATTTAATTTCTGCTATTTCTGTAAGCTATCACCAACGAAAATTGTTGTAAATAAAAAGTTCGGCATCCCACTACAATACTCATGAAAAATTAGCTTGTTAGTAATGACTTCGAAAAATGGACCAGGGATTTCTAACTATATTCCAATTTGTTTTTGATTTTACTTAAAATAAGTATATCAATATTATCAATTAAATTCCTACAGTTATCGTCATAATTATCTTTATAATGTACACTGTACTCTGCAGTTAAAAATTTTAACTAATGGTTGTGGTACATTTTACTAACCCAGTGGGTATTGTAAGTATAAACAGTTTCGATATGTAATTTTAGGAGCCGAAAAAATCATTAAACACTTTTACCACCACAATATACCAATGGCAGTGGCAACATCTTCCAGCAACAAAGCGGTTCAAATAAAAACCAGAAACCACAAAGGTCTCTTAAACCTTATGGAGCACTTTGTCTGTGGTGACTCAGATCCAGAAGTAAAACATGGAAAACCTTCTCCTGACATATTTTTAGTCTGTGCCTCAAGGTTCTCTAGTAAACCAAAGCCTTATGAATGTTTAGTTTTTGAAGATTCGTTAAATGGTGTCAAAGCTGGTGTAGCAGCTGGTATGCAAGTGGTTATGGTACCCGAGCCACATGTACCATTTGAATTTGGGGACTACGCTACTCTACGAATAGATTCGCTCAATAATTTGGAACCTGAAAAATTCGGGTTGCCACGTTTACCAGATAACTTATAATTTATTAATATTTTACGAAATAGTTAAGTTAATTTGTTTAATTTACCATAGTTTTTTTTTATTTCTGTAGGCCTTTTATTAAAATATTTGTTTTATTACTTATTTAAATATTTAATACACATTTTATAAAGTTTTAATGTTTTGTCTAAATAGTTTCATTTATTTAATTACTTTTTTCATGTAGTAAAAAGTTAAGCTAGGCTCTTTAAGCTCATAACCATGTTTTTTTTTCTCTAGAACAAGGCTGCTTAACCCTAGGCACGCGGGCCACACTATGGTCTAATCGGGTAGTAGTCGAATACTCGGTCTTCTAAATTCTATTTAGAATACATTTGACTGATATTCGAATAGTATTGGAATACATCTGAGCAGCCCTGGAGCTAGGGAGGGGCAAATCAAGGTATCTGCCCCGAGTGACACCTTAAAGGGGTGGCAAATTTAGGCATATACTGAAGTGATCACTTGGCTTTTGCGATCTGGATATAAAATATGTATAAGTCGAAATTGGTATAGTTTTGTGTTTTATAAACCGGGTGCCAACGAAACTACTATGATTGGCCGCCCTTAGAAAAAAATGTAAATTGAGGTATAAAAATTTTTGAAGAGCTAAAATAGACACCACATTCGCAATACATAACTAAGTCCTTTATTGAATGATTTCCACTATAATTTTCTTTTCCTTCATAAAACTTTTTAAGAGCAAAAAATTATCCCAAATGTAGCCCTCTAATTTTTGTCGCCCTGTGCGAGTGCACCAGCTGCACCCCTGCCAGAAAGGGCCCTGCTACTATCCAGCATTTTGTTTCCGTCAAAAAAGTATACCTTTTAAATTTCAGGATGTGATAGTCTGTCATAAACTAATAATTTTGGATATAACAGTTTTTGCCCATTACTTCCGGTTTCAACAGAAGGGATAAAAACTTTGATATTTTAAATAAAACATCTTGTATATTTTTTAAAATTTAAATTCTACAAGTTACTTCCGACAAAAAACCTTTAGTATACCCATAACCTATCTCTTTTATTTTTAGAGAAAACGTAGTTTAAAAAGGTCCGAACGACCTTTAGTTTCATGAATATTGTGTCGAAAAGAAAAATACAAATATAAATTTTCTCTGGACGATGAGGGCTAACCAAAAAAATCAACTTTTTTAGCAAATTCCAAAATAAAATTTTTATTTTTCAAAGTGTTTCTCTTAAGACCACTGCATCCGGTATATACAGGGTGTCCGGAAAGGTAATGTTGTAAAAGATAGGGGTAATAGAGTGAGCCAAAATAATGTTGGTACGTCATATAAAAAAGTTCTATCGCCGTTGGTTAAGAAATTATATATATATATATATATATATATATATATATATATATATATATATATATATATATATATATATATATATATATATATATATATATATAAATATATATAATTAAAAATCTTTTTGCGGCGTGGCGTTTTGGATTTATGCTTGGGATCATTTTCATGTGGAAAAACATTTCTTAGTGGCATTATTTTATCAAAATATAAGGAACCAATTTATTACTTAGTATGTCCCTGTACAAAAAGAGGTCCAAATTTTAGAAATGGAGGTAAGTGTGGTAGTATAAGAATTTAAATTTGTTTTTTAACGCCCGTTTGCACCACTTGTTCTTAGGTGGACTTTAACTTTAAGCATTGCTTAAGTCATAGATTTGTTTTGCACCGCTCCCGCTTAACGTTTAAGCCGAACAAAAGTGAACCTTATAATTAAGCCGAGGAATATCTGTAGTTTAAGTATAGTTTAACAGCTTAACCTCAAAAATATATTTTTTGACAAAGACATTATTTTTTACAATCTTTATTTGTGCGTTTCGAAGAAGTCTTCCGGTAATATTTTGTCGAAATACGTCGAAAAATGGATGTACTGGAGTTGTTTGATGATGATTTAATAGAAGTTGATGATAACCAACTATTGAACAGAATTCCTAGGCAAATATATGAAAGAGCAAATTATTTTGAAAGCTTCGATGATTTACTTTTTTTCAAAGGTTTCGTGTAACAAAACCTACAGCTCTAAATATTTTGCAACTTATAGAGAATGCAATAGAATTTCCATATGACATGTAAGTATAACTTTTATTTCTAAATAAGGTCTTGTTTTGTACTTGGTTGAATTGGAGACATGAAAAGTATAACAATAAACAACTATAATAATTATATTTATGTACTGCACTACTGTTTTTTCAGGAACAATAGTGTCTCCCCGATGAACCAGCTTTTGATTTTTTTACGTTTTTGTGCAACTGGGACTCACCTAGCTTGCATCGGCGATTTTGCAGGGGTACATTTATCAACCGTTTCTAGAATAATCGTTAGAGTAGCAAGGGAAATTGCTCGTTGTTACCCTAGATACATAAAAATGCCACTAACACAGCAAGAAATTAATGAACAACATTACGAATTTTACATGAAGGCTAGGTTTCCTCGAGTGATTGGAGTAATAGACGGGACTCATATAAGAATACAGTCCCCAGGTATAACTGTGCATTTAAATATAACTCGAATAATTTACTATTAATAATATTGATCTGGGTTTTAGGCGGAGATGATGCAGAAGTATATAGAAATCGAAAAGGATATTTTTCGATAAATGTACAAGTAATAGCAGATGCCAATTTAAAATTTATGAATGTGGTTGCTAGGTGGCCTGGCTCGACACATGATGCAACAATTTTTAATAATAGTAGAGTTGAACAAATGTTTGAGAATAATCTATTTCCAAATTCAGCTTTACTAGGTAAGCTTTGACTTCGAAAGAATTAATACGGTTCTTGACAGACCCAATACAGTTTGACAACTTTTTATAATTTATTGTAAAAAATAACAATTATTACTCTGGGCCCCGATTTTCGACTTAGGGAGTAGAAATTTCTGATAAAAAAGGTGTTTTGTTTGCCTCTTTCTAGTACAATCAAATATAGGCAATTTGAAGAGAGGGAAGAAATCCTTTCCTTCAAAAATTTCTACTACGTCGAAAATCGGGCCGCAGGTTTCATAAAAGCATAAAGTTTTGCATTGTAATCAAAAAATTTGTGCCATTTATGTCAAATAGGGCAGTCAAACAATATGTATTACCGTTATTTTACTTTCCCTTGAATTGGCATTTTTTTGTAATTGTCTTTGATAGTTAGCTAGACGCTTGATTAGGCTTATTTATACTAAAAACATAAAAAAATACATTTTAAACAAGTTGCCTCATAAATAAATAATAATTTTAGGAGATAGTGGATACAACATGAGATCCTATTTACTAACCCCAATTTTAAATCCTGCTACCCATGCCGAAGAACTGTACAATGAATCCCACATAAGAACTCGCAACATCATAGAACGAACCATTGGAGTGTGGAAGCGTCGTTTTCCAATATTAGCATATGGTTCCCGTATTAAATTAGATACATTTTTAGTTGTAATTGTTGCCACTGCTGTGCTTAATAATATATGTAGAGCTAATAATGAGGAAGAGCCACCAGATCCTGAAGATATTCAGTTATTTTTAAATATTATGCAAGAAGACGAAGTACCCGAGATTCCTGCACCAAATAACCCAGTTCCATTTGCAGCAAACCAAATTAGAAGAGAATTAGTTGAAAATTATTTTGCAACTTTAGATGAATAAACAAATCTACCAGTTACTGTTTTTTTCTTTTTATGACTTTTAGATAAAGCTCCTTGGACATGGTGCTATTTTTACTGCAAGTTTTGACGCAATTTACAAGACCACAACTTAAACTAACCTTCAAATGTCACTCATGTTATGCAAATTCTAAATGATTTTAAATTGTAATGTTGTCACTACGTAAATTTCCTCATAAATTGCACTAAAAATAGTATCATGTCTGAAGAGCTTCAGAGGATTTTTGTAAAAATAAATAGGCAACATAATAATAATAAATGATGTCATACTCCATTTTGTCTACCCTTCAAAGGCAGCATGGTTTTGTTCAGAACTTGATTTATTTTATTTTATTTATTTTAATATAAGTTTTAATATTTGTAACATGTGAAACTGATTGTCTAATTTTACTACACTATGTGTTCCTTTTGTTACCAAATCTCTTGTGCAAATCTTGACAAGAGGCACTGATGATGGCCTTAGGCCGAAAGCGCTTTGCCACGCTATTTAATAAAAAATTTGCACGAAATACAAACTTCGTTTGACTTCATTATAATAATAAACAAAAATTTAATTAAACAATGTATTTAAAAATAAAAAACTTTTTCTTTTGTGAAATATACCTACATATTATATAAAAAAATTCTTTCTAGATAAGCAACAAAGACCACTACAGATATTCATGCATAATGGACAACTGTACTTACATGTAAGCATGAATGTGTGTGTAAGAATAAACTGGTTAGTTCTGGTTAGTCTTATTTAAGTTTATTTCTATATAAACTCATGCTTGTACAAGTTCACTTGTCAAGTATGTATGAACATCTGTAGCCGCTTTAGAAATAACTGTGACATCAGAACTGAAGATTAATCAAAATGTTTTCTTTTCCAAATCTGTTTTTTAAGCTCTATTTCTAATAACAAATTTTGTTTTTGTAAAGCATATAGTTCTTCGTCTTGCATTTTTTTGCTATAATACGAATTTTCTCAGCTTCATAACACTCCATTTTCATTTTTATTAATCGAAGATTTTCTTCAGCTAGTTCAGCGGATGGCTGATTCTGATTTTTTGGCCTCCTTCTTTTTGTCCAAGCATTTTTTAAACATGGAGTTTTAGGGAAAGCAACATGGCCTGTGAACTTCTTTTGTTGTGGACTTGGTTTTGAAATTTCCAAATCAGTGTTTTCTTTGGAATAAATGTTTGTTTCAGGTATCTGGACAAAAAAATCTTAGCATCTTCCAGCTAATGGGTTGCTAGTTTATTGCTTGGAGTATTATTTGGCAGGTCTCTTAAATTTACTGTTGATTTTATTTACAATCAACTTATCTTTGTATACTGCAGATAAAAAATGCGAACAAACTGGTGGAGCAATCAGTGAATTTAAGAAACTGGCCATTATTCAAATAACAAAAAATGTCACTACTTTGATGTAACCTCGGATGTACCAATGCCCATTGTATATACAGCTGACAAGCAGCGTCATTATAGGTGAACTATCAAGTTGTTTTTCCATTTATGGTAACTTCACTCATACAAAGTAATACGGGTTAGAGGTACGTTACAATACACATACCTAAGTCCGATTAGTTTACCTATAACTATGCTTGTTGGCTAATAGTCAATAAAGAGGAAAGTAGATGTACCAATTTGCCTAACAAAATTTTAAAAGGAATAACTATTCTACCAACTTCTCAATAAAATTTTACTGTTTGAATTACAAAATTTTATGCTAAAATTGCTTATCAAGGTTTCATGTGTGTGCTTTTATAAATAACTTTACACCTAGTAGAATAACTTCTTAGATAGATGACTTACATGATGTTTTTTTCTTTTCAGTTTGCATGTAATGTAAAAACTAATTTGATATAACCACTTAAGTTCAGAAATAATTTGCAACTTACCTCCTCAAAACTTTGACTATCGCTTTGCATGTTGTTCTGAGTGTAACTATGTTCATCATGTACAAAAATGTCAGTTTCTTCTTCCAGCGGGACTATAAATGTGTTTGAAGTAAATGCAGTCATATCGTCTTTACTAGCATCGTAGTGATCTCCATCAAACTCATTGTTCAAACCAAAAACTGTCTTTTCATTCATTATCGATAATGCCAATTCATGAACTGGGTCATCTTTTGATTGAAATGTGCCACCACCAGTTTTTTTAATTTCTTTTTTTTCACTGGCTACTTCTTTCCTTGTTGTTTTCTTTATATTGTCATAATATTTCTTCAGACATATTTTTGTTCTACAATAAGACTCTGGAGACTGAGCATTAAATTCTGTAGTGATTTTCTCCCATGCTTCATCCTTTTCTCGCCAAGTTTGAGCATTTGTCTGCTTGTTTTCTATAATGTGTTTAAATTTGTAAATAATATTTAAAAGATGTGTTTTCTCCTTTAAAGAAAAATTCGGGGCCCTTTTCTTACAGTTTACTTCCATTGTATAATATTCTTAATACAAGCACTTAACTTTAAAAAATGCTAATAAATAAAGGAAGATATTTTGTTCAACTGCTTTGTTTATGGCGTTGCTGCAAGAAACAAATCAAAAATGCAAAAAATGTAAGGTTAGTTCCAATATCTTCTTCCCTTTTTGGCTAGAAATGGAAGAAAATCCCACGTTGCCAAATGAATCTCGAACTTTGCTAAGCTTTTTAAAAATGCATTCGGTGCAAAGCGAAACATTATTAAGGTTAACCTTAATCTAAGGTTCTTCTTAGCTAAGTCAAACTTTAGGAAGAACCGGTGCAAACGGGCGTAAGCCCAATAAGGTAAGAAAGGTGAGGTTATAATTAGATACTAAAAAATAAATTTTATAAGTTTAAATTTTGTTTATATTTTTTATCAAAATTTAGGTGTAGTGCATTTAGGCAGATTCTAAAATTTATTTAAAAAAATCAATTTTAACCCAATTTTAAATACTAGAGATACTTTTATTTAGATTTTTTTAATGCCGTTTTAAAAAGTGACTTAGTTGCATTTTGGTAATAAAGTGTGTCCCAAATTGGGCCACATGTATTGGTAACTCTGAAGCCATTAGAGCTACAGTGTTGGTTAAATTAGGAATGTTTTAGTCTAGTTGCAAAATTAAATTCGCTTTCAGATTTTTTATTTCTTTTATGGTTTTTCAGATAAAACCTTTGACTGGTGACCTGGTTTTTTTACAACGTTACTGGTGACGTGGGGCCTTATAGGCCTTTACATTAGTAGTCGTATTTGGTAAAGTTTTATTACGGGTACTGACTTTTATCATATTATATGATAACTACATATTTTTACCAATAATTAAAAGAATCGAGATATAAGAAATTATTTATTTTTTTATTAGAAACTTTTTAAACTATCAAAGACGACAAATTAGAATTCTTCCACATTTTTGTGGAAAACATAACAAAACATCAACCTTTTACTTAAATTATACTTTTTTATACGTAAATAAGACATAATAAAACGATAAAACCAAATTTTTTTCTTTGTAGCTAAAAAACTTTAAAAATTACGTTGGGCCTAAGAGGCCGCGACAATACTTTGAGTGGACCATACCTACTTCGCTGCCCTCTACGGCGCGGCGTGGGCGCAACTAAACTTGAAGGTACTGAGGCGCACAAATGCGGGGCGCGCGGGGAAAGGGGTGAAATCACGTTTATCCTCATTTGCTCGGCCTCTCAGGCCCCACGTCACCAGTTAACGGTAAAAAAATGGTGCATTTTTAACTTTTGCCTGTAGCTCGCAAACAACCAATTTTACGGTTTTAAGATTATTACATTATCAGAACACTTTTTAAGAAGAATTTAATTTAGGTAAAAATAATTTTCTTACTTTATTTGTTTTTGAGATATGTACCCAACCTTTGGATTTTCATAAGGACGTTATATTGGATTTTTACATTTTTGAAAAGAGCTCTTCAAGAGCTTTTCATTGATGTATCACAAGTCTAGGTTTTTAGATTACTTAAGCTCTAAAAACGATAATTTTTGTTTATTTGATAGTAGGCTTAGACTAGACTGCGTAATGGCCGCCCTGTATCATAAAAACAAATGATACGCATCTTATAATTTAAATAATGAAAATGTGCATCTTCTTTATCGTTTAAAAACGCATTCAACAAAAATTTAAGTTTTGATTATTTTAAGTATTTGCAATAATGGCTTTTAATTATTCCAATGATGAAAAGGTGGATATCGAAGTGAATATGCTAGAAATTTTAAATTTAACAAAAATACAGACGCTGCAGCATTTGCATACGAAGAACAATTTCCTGAGCGACAACAACCAAACCAAAGACGTTTTAGATTCTTAGTTACGATTTTGTTGGCCTATGTATATTTTGTGGATCCGAATCACGAAAAATAATGAAGCAATTGAGGCGGTTATAATGGAAAACGTTAGAGATGATCCTACAACATCGGTTAGAAAAGTGGAAGTACATACAACAATTCCTAACTTATCTGTGCATGGGTCTTTAAAAACACTGTTTTCATCCATATAAACCACGTATTGTCCAGGGTCTTCAGGGAAATGATTTCAATAGACGAGTCACCTTTAGTCAATGGTTATAACTAAATGTCAACAGAATAGACGAAACCCGGTTTACGAATTGTGGAACTTTTAATAGGCACAATTATCACTTCTGGGATACAGAAAATCCACATAATTTAAAAGAAAGACGGCTACAAACAAGGGTTGGCTTTAATGTCTGGTGTGGCATCATAGGTAATTCCAAATGCACCTTTAATTTACGTCTCACAATTAAATAAAACATTAATTTTTCTGTTTTAGACAACCGTTTAATTGAACCATTTATTTTTAAAAAACTCTGAATGGAGATAGGTATTCGCTACTCCTGGAAGACCAGATTTTACCGGCCATTAGAAATTCAGTTCCGCTAAATGAAATGCATAATTTGTTGGTTTTAGCAAGACGGATGTCCAGTGCACAGTACCAGGGACACAGCAAGCACAAAAACGTAGTTATAACGTTATAAGTACGTAAACATTGAAAACGTCAACATCCTTATGTGATGTTCTTTTTAACTCAAAAAGTCCATACTTTAAACGGCCAAATGTCCGCAGCATAAGTATTTTTAAAGTACCATCCAGGGACATTATCAATAATTAGGACTATGAATGTTCTATATAAGGAACAAATATTACATAATGGAATAATGTTAGCGGAATAACATCCGAATAACGTTATTATATTTTTAAGTACAATCATAGGATGTTAACCAATTTAGGACTATAGACGTTCTGTATCGTGAGTACTGGTGACATCTGAACGTTAACCGAATAACCTTTAAATAACGTTTTATAAACGTTGCTTATGGGCCATACGCATGGGTGTATTTAGAATATTTTTAAAAATGTTATCTTAATAATGAGTTATGAGACCCACATCAAACGCCATTGGTCTCAAGAAACAATTTGGCGAAAAAAATTATTTTGGAATTTGTGAAAAAGTTTTTTTTTGTTGGTCCTTCAAGGGAAAATCAAAATTTTAAAAGCAAATCCTATATTTAATTTTTTAAATAAAATTAAGTTAATTTAATTGACAAATCCCAAATTTCCTAAAATATGTTTCTATTTTAACTATACAGGGTGTTATTTAATAAGTGTCCGATATTTCAGAGAGTGATTTTTCAAGTATTTTTAAGGTAAAAAGTTCCTATGAACGTGTGGTCTAAGATGCTTCGCTTTCAAGATACAGGGTGTCAAAGTTTTATTTTTATTTATGTTTTTTCTGCATAATTTCCTAAATAATGCCGATTTCCGAACGAAAATTGGTACCTGGGGTTTTTTGACATGAGAAATTTGAATTTGTTCTTAATTTAGCTCTTACTTGTAGAGGGCGCTAGCCACATGTATATTCTCACTTTCAAAGGCTCATGACTTTTTGTACAACCCTGTATTTACATTTTTGTTAAAAGAAATGGATTCCTTAGTCATTTTTACGTAAAAAGGTACTCTTATTAGATGACGCTAGGAGCAATCGTTTTCGAAATATTTTGGTTTGGTTTGGTTTGGTTTGAAATCGATGCATGTGTTTTGAAAAAAATGAAACAATTTTGTAAATTAACTTTTTTAATCAACATGAAATATTAAAAAAAAATAACAGACGAACACTAAATAAAAACAGGATGAAAAACCAGATCAAAATCACAATAAATGTTGGAAATGCCCACCCCCTGCCTGTAGGCACGCATCCAATCTTCTCCTCATTGATTCGCGTACCCTCTGGAAAATTCCTGGAGTATTTTCAATCGTTCTACAAGAGTCCATTATTCGATTTCTCAGTTCTTCTTCATTTTGAATAGGTGTTTGGTAAACTAATGTTTTTAGATGTCCCCAAAGGAAATAATCCAAACTATTAAGGTCTGGCGACCTAGGAGGCCATGGTTGAGTCCCTCCCCTACCTATCCAACGATTATTGAAATTTTGATTTAAAAACTCTCGCGCTTGGATGCTAAAATGTGCAGGGGCACCGTCATGCATAAACCACATCTCATTCCTTAGTCTAAGTGGCACATTTTCCAGTAAAATAGGCAAATTCTCTTCAAGAAAACGACGATATATCTCGCCATTTAATCTTCCCGGAAGGAAAAATGGACCTATCAAATTATCTCCCAGGATTCCTGCCCACACGTTAACAGAGAACTGTTCTTGAAAATGTGATTCCTGTATTGCATGTGGGTTTTCATTTGACCACATATGATTATTATGAAAATTACGTATAGCGTTACGTGAGAAATTTGCTTCGTCGGTAAACAGGATAAGGTTTTGAAACAAAGGGTTTTGAATAAGGCATTGGAGAAACCAACGACAGAAATTTATACGTAAGGGAAAGTCACGAGGTAGCAGTGCCTGAACTCTTTGAACATGATAGGGATATAATAAATTATCCACTAAAATTTTCCATACCAGAAAATGAGAAATATTTAACGTAAACGCTACTTTCCTGGTGCTTGTATCCGGCTGTTCTTCTACCATATTAAGGACTGCATCTTCGATATCTGGGGTTCTTACCGTTCGAACTGCACCTGACAGGTGACTAGCTTTCTCAAATGTTCCTGTTTCTCTTAACCGACCGTGGATTCTTGAAAAAGTTTTTGGAGTTGGAACTATGCGATTCGGATAACGCTCCTGATACAAACGTTTAGCTTCATAAGCATTTCCATTAGCAAGTCCGTATGTAAAATGCATGTCAGCATACTCAGCATTGGTAAAATTTACCATTTTAAAAAACTCACTAATATTTATTACCTACTACTCAACTGTACGTCAAAGTACGTCAAAATTGTATTATGTCTGAATTTTTACATGACAACACAAACAAAATGCATTGACTAGGCTACTTGATAAAACCGTCATTTTCGGCGGTCTTTACTTAGCATATTTATTACTAAGCGTATGCATCGATTATTTTAAACTAAAATATTTCGAAAACGGTTGCTCCTAGCGTCATCTAATAAGAGTACCTTTTTTACGTAAAAATGACTAAGGAATCCATTTCTTTTAACAAAAATGTAAATACAGGGTTGTACAAAAAGTCATGAGCCTTTGAAAGTGAGAATATACATGTGGCTAGCGCCCTCTACAAGTAAGAGCTAAATTAAGAACAAATTCAAATTTCTCATGTCAAAAAACCCCAGGTACCAATTTTCGTTCGGAAATCGGCATTATTTAGGAAATTATGCAGAAAAAACATAAATAAAAATAAAACTTTGACACCCTGTATCTTGAAAGCGAAGCATCTTAGACCACACGTTCATAGGAACTTTTTACCTTAAAAATACTTGAAAAATCACTCTCTGAAATATCGGACACTTATTAAATAATACCCTGTATATAGCGACTTGAAAGATTTTTTTTTTAACAATTTTTCCTTACAAAAATTTCAAATGCTCCTATAATTTTGACAAAGATGCAAATATTTTTGGCCACATTAAGGATTTGACAATAAAATTTACTCAAATTTATTAAAAAATACAAATAGGACTTGCTTCTAAAATTTCGATTTTGCCTTTGGGGGCCCATAAAAGTCAACTTTTTTTATTCACCTAAATGGTCTTCTTGAAGCCAATAGCATTTGGTATAAATTTATTGTGGGTGCCAAAACATATTTTTGAGATAAATTTTTTTAAATCCCAAATCAGGCTTATGCCATGAGACGTGGAGAGCTCTATATTTGAAATTTGTGCTCGGCGGAGGTTGATGGACATTTGCGTAATTCCAGACTAAATGTTTTAAGAAAACTTATCTATCATAGTACGTCAGGAGGAGGAAAATCAGACGCTCGCAGAGAACAATTTAAAGAAAACTTAAAGTTTGCATCTGCATAAAAACACAGCAATTTTAGGGGCTGCACACTTACGGCTGCACAAATAAAAAAAACTGACTTCTCAGAAAAGCTCATAAATAATACACAAATTTAAGTTTATAAATCTTTAAATTTTTCTTACTCATCCAGTATTATAAATTTTTTTCTTCCCTCGTCTTGTTGTTGCCAACGTGGCGAAACAACTCCATATTAAAGCTTTCAAACTCTTTCTTTGTTACCTTTGTTTTCATATGTATTACTTCTAAGAATGATACAAAACTAATAAAAACATTTGATAAATCTGATTTCCCTAAATATCCGAAAACAAAATAAAAACTAAATCTTCCATTGTATACGGGCTAATTCACGGTCGATGATACGTAAAAAAGTATAAAGAGGAAACTAATAATGATATCGCTTCAAAATTTTCGTGACATAGCCAGGGGAAGATTTTGTAGCTCCTAAAAATAGTTTTAAAATGCAACGTTGTTGGATCTACTTCTAATTCCAAAGAACTTTCGTGTTTTTATGAGGTGGGTCACCTAGTATATTATTACATATTTAGAATTGCTATTGCCTATTTTTATTCCTGTACCGAAAGTTAATAGTTTGGTAGTTATAAAATAATTGACAATCGGAATTTTCGGAATTCGACTATTAACTGAGCAGAAACAGTTAAATAGCCAAAATTCTTAGAATATTATAATGATTCTAAATATGTCATAATATACTAAGCATTCGTTAAAAAAAAATGTTTGGAATTATTGGTAGATTTGGCAGCACTTCTTTTAAAAGATAGAAAATGATCTCCTAAGTACTTCACAAAAATTTTGAGCAGTATCTTTATTAGTACCTTATATACAGGGTGATTCAAAAATCAATCACGAAACTTAAGGGGGTGATTTTACTTGACAAAATAGGGGTAGAGCTTCATACAATATTTTTTCAAAATGTCATTCGTTTTCGAGATATAAGCCGTCAAAGTTCAATTTTTATTATGGTTTTTTCGCCATGTTGCATTTATTTTTTAACCAATCCAGTTGATATTTGGCACACAAATCGAACTTTGCAGATTCTAAAATTTTAAGACAAAAGTAATTTTTTTAAATACCGCCAGAGGGCACTTTACCTAAAACTTAAAATTTATTTACATCATAACTTTTTTATTTTAACAGATATCGCCAAACTGGGGGCGCCATTTTATAGACAATCAAAAACTTAAAAAATAAGGTACTCTTTATTAAAGTCGATAAACCTCACCGTTTAGGCACCAATAGACATCAAAGTTTTCATCAATTTCAATCAAATTACCTACATACATACCTAACTATCAACATTTTGCAACTTATTCTGAAACACCCTGTATAGCAAAGCAATTTTGGAAATAAGCAAGTCCTAAGTTTTAGGATACAGAGTAGTAAAAACTTATAAAAAAATACCACTCTGTGCCTCAAACGTTAAGCCATTAAGGGCATAGGTTTATTAAAACATTTCTTCTTAAAATCACCTAAGAATTTACACTCTTAAACATTAGCAAAGCAATTTTGAAAATAAGCAATATTTAAAATATGACATTAGCAATGAATTTTAGTGTAGAATTTAAAAATAAAGTAAAAGGGGTGTTTTCAATTAAAATGATTGAAAAATTTTGAATTTTTTTCTTCGGTTACCTAAAAAACTAAAAATACAAAAAGTGTTTTAATAAAGAAAATGAAATAAATTACTACCTGCGTAAGGGGCGTCCATAAATTACATTAGGCATGTGGGGGTGGAGGGGATCGATTTGAACCTCACCTAATCACACAGTGGGAGAGGGAGGTCTCTGCAAATTTCACGTAATTTTTCTTACGCTAGAAACAGGAAATTGTTAAGCAGATTTAGGCAGGAAAAATGTATTCTGTAATGCAGTGTCACTTTTTGCTCTTCAAAATTTTTCGACGACAGAATCAATTCCGGTTTGAGAAATTGTGCCTTTCTACATTCTCTCTTGTTACATAAATCTGGATATGTTACTGTGCTATTTACACGAGCAACATTATTAATTTGTAAATAGTTTTTATTAAACATGTTTCTTAAATTATTTTTAGCAATATATTTTTAGTTAATTCCTGATGCCACTGCATTTTACGAAAAAATGAAGTAAAGATCAGTTTTTACTTAACCTGTTTGATACGTTTTTAGCCAATTAAGATATATAAGGTACCTAAAAATGCCAACTTTTCAAAATCACCCTGTAGCTAAGAAACTAAGAGTAAAATAGAAATGATTTTTTTGCTGAAATTATCTACGCAAAGGAAAAGAAGGAATTTTAGAAAAAATCCTTTAAACTTTGTACCGTTTGCCAACAAGAAAAAATGTAATACTTGGCACCAAATACAGCGGAAATTTGTAAAGTTAAGAAAAATAGATCTACTAACTTAACGCGTAATTTTCCACTTGCATTTTGTAAGATGGTTTCCAATCTAATTTACATATTTATTATTTAAACAATGTCCAAAAAGTGTACCTGACTTATTATTCATGTATTAAGTAAATTTGAAAGTGAAACGTAAATATAAATAGAGATATCCATGAACCCTCTCCATGCTCAACGATATTATCTTGGTAAAGAATAATTAAGATGACTTTTCTGACAATCTTTACCAGAACCTATAAAACCGACCACCTAATCTATTGATTATTAGTTTATTAGAAAAGTTATTCATCATTTATATCAATAACAACACAACACAATAGCAAGGGTTACATTTAAGTGCATAAAAATGAAGTTAAAAGCTTATGTTGAACCATTTAACAAAGGTTCTCATATTATATTTGACCTGGATGGAACTCTCTTAGGTATAATTTTTTGAATATATTATATTTAGTCTATAAGGTAAAATTGACCTCTTTTTTATACTTATAGTTTATTCGTACCATACCGCATCTTTATTATTAACATAGACCAGGGTCAATAATTTTTGAAATTTAAAATATATCTACAGACTGTTCTCAGATGGAGTTAACAAGAGGACAAATAGACCAAAAAATTCATTTTTTTTATAAATTTGTCATTCCTCATAAAAATTTTGGCTTGTTAAAAAAATAGCATTCACGAAAAGAAAATGTTTATTTTGTATACAGGGTTCGCAAAAACTTAAAAAACATGATTTTTCTCCAGAAGTAAACTACCTTTACTTTTCGTTTTTAAGCAAAATATCATTTAAAAAAATTATTGAAAATAGCATTTTGAATAACTTTATTAAAGTTACAAGGGTATCAAAAGATTAAAAACTGATTTTGAAGTTATCAAAAATTAATTATTTATATATTTATAATAAAATGACCAAAAACTTTTTAATTTGCTTTTTAAACACCTGCATTTTTTAACTGTAAATGCCAGTTTTCGTCAAATTATGGATTTCACTAAAATTTTGTAATATTGTTTTTATCGATTACCAACATGATTCTAAATAAATTGTTCTAATGTCATTTTGCTAAAAAATAAAAAATACAGGTAGGTACCTCTTGGAAAAAAATATGTTTTTGCGAGCCCTATATACAAAATTAACATTTTCTCTTCGTGAATGCTATTGTTTTTACAAGCAAAAATTTTTATGAAGAATGACTTTTTTAAAAAAATTCAATTTTTGGTTCATTTGTCCTCTTGTTAACTCCATCCGTGGACAGTCTGTATATAGTAGAATAAAACACATTGCAAAATGTAAAAAAGGAAAGTGTAAAGATTTAGTCCTGCTTGATGAGAAAATACATTTCCACAAAAATATTTGAAGGCTGGATGTACAGGGTGGCTTAAAAGTAACTTGTTTCCAAATTAAAATAAGGGTTATTTCCTAAATACGGTACCAAACTTTAAAGGATCTGTCATCTGCCAAATGTCATCTGTCACCTGTCATATGTCTAATCTCTGACGTAATTTAAAATTTCTTATGTCATTTTATAAAGAAAAGTTCCCATAAACATCTGTTCGGAGATTAGATTAGATTAGATTAGATTAGATTAGATTAGATTAGGAGGTGGATTGCATATCCTCTAACACTGCAACCTGCTCAGGTTTATTGTGTGTCCTCCGTCCATAGGTTAGAGCACGCTATCCAAGCCGGTCTGTTTAATCAGACTCCACAAGCTTGAAACTGGCCCCTTGGTATATCTTGCCGCTTTAGGTTTTTCTTCACCCAGCCTTGCAAACCGCAGACGACAAAGGGCTTCGCAGTAGCACCATACGTGTTCTGCGGTTTCTTCCTCCTCCTGGCAGAACCTACATAGGTTTTCTTCTGCCAGGCCCATAGTTTCCAGGTGTTTATTCAGTCTGCAATGACCTGTCAGTTGACCCACTATTATTCTTACTGCCTTCCGGTTATAATTCAGAAGGTCTTTTGTAAATTCTGGCGAGTAAGCCTTGATGAACACTTTCGCCTGACGCTGTCCTGGTGTTCTCATCCACCAGTCTTGTGATTCCCTCATAATCCATGATCTAATGGATGACCTTACCTGGCATGATGGAATACCACAGTAGGGCTCAGGACCTACCATTGTCCTGCCAGCCCCTCCTTTGCCAATTTATCAGCTTCTTCATTGCCTTCGTGGCCTTCGTGTCCTGGTACCCAGGCAATGGTTAGCTTGTTGGACGCACTCCACCTCTTCCAGGGCAATTACGCAGTCCCGCACCAGCTTGGAGCTGATTTTGCATGAACTGAGTGCCCTGATGGCTGCCTGGCTGTCCGAATAGATTACTATGGTTTTATCCTCATAGCTCCTTCTGATGATTTCCTAGCACATTGTTCTATGGCTACAATTTCGGCCTGGAACACAGTAGGGTGTTGTCCGAGACCCAAGTTTATTTTCGTCCTTGGTTTGTCCCCATATATACCTGCTCCAACTCCTTGGTCTGTTTTGGAGCCGTCTGTATACCAGATTAGGTCGGCTTTAATGGGAGGCCCTGCCACCCAGTCCTTTCTGTCTGGTATTAAAGTTTGAAAACCTTTGTTTAGCCAGTAGCTTGGTACCATTTTGTCTGAAGGCATCTCACACACTGAGTTGACTTCTTGGTCCTCCTTGAATCTCCATTGTATGGCCCTTTCCTGTCTTATGATAGGACTCTGGCCTTGTTTGAGACGGTATTATACCGCTTTCACTTCACCCTGTATGTAGATGTGAAGTGGCGGTAGATTAAGCAGCGCTTCCAGTGCTGCAGTAGGGGTCGATTTCATGGCCCCCGTAATACATAGACAAGCGAGTCTTTGTATACTTTGTAATTGCCTTATTGCCGTCTTTTGTAGCGTCTTTGCACCCCAGGCAATTGACCCGTAGGTTATCATTGGTCTGACGACCATTTTGTATAACCATAGGTTCATCTTCGGACTGAGTCCCCAATTCTTTCCGCAAAGTCTTCGGCATCTACCCAGGGTAGTTCTTGCCTTCTGAGTGACTTTGCTTAAGTGTGGTCCCCAGGTTAGTTTTTGGTCAAAGATGACTCCTAGATATTTAACCTCTTTTGAAAAGGGGATTTCCACTCCGTTGAGCCTGGAAGGTCTTAGTCCTTCAAGCGCTCTTCTTTTGTGAAAGGGACGGTTATTGTTTTATGAGGGTTGACTGAGAGTCCCTCCTGTTTGCACCATTTGTCAACGATGTCTACGGCGTTCTGCATTCTGCCTGATATGTGCTCTAGGTGACCCCCATTGACTACAATGACGAGGTCATCAGCATAACCCAGGCAGTTGTACCTTTCACCAGTCAATTTGTCGAGAAGTTCATCTACCAGGACTGCCCAATATAATGGCGATAGAACGCCTCCTTGTGGACAGCCCCTCCCCACTTTAGCCTCCATTGTTACTGTGCCTAAGGTGGATCTTATGACCCTGTTTCTCAGGCTGGCATCGATCCAGTTGCAGATCGTGTCGGGGATTCCTTTTTTCCTTTAGCGCGTTCATTAGTGAGAAAGTTGGTACGTTGTTGAACGCGCCTTCTATATCCAAAAATGTTGCCAACGCCACCTCTTTGTCGTCAATCGACTTTGCCAGGAGTCTGTTTAGATCGTCTAGTGCTAGATCCACAGACATTCCTGGTTGGTATGCGTATTGGCGCTTGTTCAGAGGATTCCTATGAAGGGTGCTTCCTCTGATGTATCTATCCACTATTTTTTCCAATGCTTTCAGCAGGAATGAGGATAGACTGATTGGTCTGTATGACTTAGGCGTCCTTTCTAGGGATTTGCCTACCTTGGGTAGGTAGATCACCCTTGCCTTCTGCCATAATTTGGGTATGTAGCCCCAAGCTACACATGCTCTGAAGATTGTGCATAAGTGTGGCATTAGGATGTCCTGCCCTTTTTGCAACAACACTGGAAAGATTCCATCCAGGCCTGGCGATTTGAACGGCTGGAATTCGCCTAAGGCCCATCTGATGGAATTGTAGCTTACCACCTCAGCTGCTTTTTTCCAATCCACTTTCTTCGGGCGTTTTGGCCTATCAGTGGGTTGGGTTAGCCTTGTTGAGTTGGTGATTATTGACGAGCCCGGGAAATGTGTGCTTATTAGCAGCTCCAGGCTCTCCTCCGTTGTGCTCACGTATGAGCCATCTGACCTCTTTAGCATGCCGGGTTCTTGATCAGAGCCCTCTTTGCCATGATTCTGTGCACTCTAGCGCACACGGGAGTTTCTGAAATCTCCTCGCAGAATTGTTCCCAGGACTTTCTTTTGCCCTGCGAATCTCTTTGTTGTACTGCGTGAGTTTCGCTTTGTACGAGTTCCAATCATGGTTGACTTTGGCCTTGTTAAATAGCCTTCTCACCTCGGCCCTAAGGTCCTGGAGGTGATTATTCCACCATGCTGTCTTTCTTTTCAGTTGTCTTACCGTTTCTGGACAGTTTGCCTCGTAAGCCGCCTGAATGGCTTCGCTTATTTGTTCTACTGCCAGATCAAGATCTCTCACTGTGACTATTTTAGCTATTCCGCCCCCAAGCGACTCCTTGAGTGTTGCTTCAAAGCCATCCCAATTTGTCCTCCTGGGGTTGCGGAATTTGCTTACCGTCAGTTGTGAGGTTTTTATGTCATACCTTATGTGGCGATGATCCGAGCACGATGGCTCTTCGGAAACATGCCAATTAGTTATTTCATCGCTTACATTGTGGTTACAGATTGTGAGGTCAAGGACCTCACGCCTAGTTAATGTAACGAAAGTTGGTTCGGAGCCTATGTTGGCTATATCTAACCCTTCACCTGAAATGAATTCTAAAAGAGACTCACCTCTGTTATTAACATTGGTGCTTCCCAGATTGTGTGATGGGCGTTCATGTCACCTCCTATCACCAGTTTCAATCCTCTTCCCCTACAGTGGGCCACTATGTCCCCCAAGAGATGTGGAGGACAGGTCCTCTCTTCGCCAGGGAAGTAGGCACAGCAAATCACCCAGGTCTCGGTGCCTCCATCTGCTGTTGTGGCTGTGGTCTTTGCTGTAACAAAATCGCCGGAGCAAAGCTCCGGAATTAGTGTACAATTTAAGCGTTTACTATTATAAATGATGCAGGCCCTGGGGTTCGGGGCCTCTGCATCGTACAATAGCTTACCTCCACTTGAGCTGAGCCCTCTAATGGTTCCGTTGTTCAGCCATGGTTCTTGGATTAGGGCCATATCCAGGCCTTCTTTTGGAATCTCCTACCAATTATGGCAGAAGCCGCCTTTGCATGGTGGAGATTCGCCTGGAGCACCTTTATTAGCTCCATCTTTAGGATGAGGTTGGGCTGGAGGAGCGGCTCTTTAAAAGATCCTCCTCCATCCTGGCTATGTCCTGTTGCTGGGTGGCCTGTGGCCTTTTCAGCGGACTGACGCCACTTTGGATAAGAGGCTCCTCGGAGCCGCTCTCCCGTTCCACCTCGGCTTCTTTCACTTCTTCGGCCTCAGTGGCTTTTGACGTTCCCGGTTTATCCGGGAGGTCTTGGCCTTTGGCTTCGGGCCTTTTGGCCTGCTTGAGCCTAAACTTTAGCCTTCCGAAGTTGTAATATGGACTCATGTCCATTTTCTGGAGGGCTTCCAGAGCAGTGGCGGCGCCAGCTTTTTTTTAAGTTGGGCGATATCCGGCAGAGAAATTTAGAGGGTAGGCAGTAAAATATGCAGTGCAATTATATGAATACAGGGCGTTTTAAAATTCAGTACAAATATTTATGAAGCTCATTTTTAAGGTCCCATAAACTTGAAACAAAAACCCCATTTAACCTGCAATCATCGCAAATTGGGTAAAAAACTGTGGCATCATTTTCGCATCAAACCTCACGAAAATTTGCACATCACTATCAGTTAAAAAGTTGTATTTATTGTGTGTCTTCAAGAAGGGTAAAAACCCATTAATTTATTAAAGATTCTTCCACCATAGGGGGTAATAATGGGGGTAAAGCCTGTTGATGACCAACATTTTATGTGTAAGATCAATTTAAAAAGTCAAGCTACACCAGCATAGTGGCACAAAAAAAAATCAAATATTTAGTTTTTGCATTTTTGTGATAAAACAAACGGTTATCGAAAAAGTGTTTGCTTAGAAGGCTGTGTAAACCAAAAATATCTTATTTCCCCCCTTATCTTTTGAATTGGACAAGTTATTGAGATCGGGTAAAAGGGAAAAAGGGTGTAACTTAAACTACTCTTTGACATAAAAATATTTTTGGTTCATCATCATTTTATGTTTAAAAATCGGTCCAGTCGTTCTAGAGTTACGGGCCTTTGAGGTTTAGCTCCAATTTATACATACATTGCGGTTTTTAAAAGTTCTCTCCCCCTTAGTTTTTGAATGGTCAAGATATCTAGATCGGGTAAAATTTGTGTAAAATGGTGTCAAATACAAGTGGAGGTCATGTAGCACCTCGTTTTAAAGGTCCTTAAATTTCCTACTTAACGCCATTTTGTTTATGAAAATCGGCAAGACCGTTCTAGACTCAAATCAATTTCATTAAAACCGCAGTATTTGTACGGTATTTTCAAAAACAAAGTGGCGTTAAGTAAAGAATTTTATTGGGATATTTTATTTTATTTTTAAATTTTACACTAAAATCCGTTTCTTATGACATAGCGCAACATACTGGTAATTTTTAATATTGCGACCATAGATTATTTATTCAAGAATTCCATAATTCGGATTACTTGAATATGAGCTGACTAAATAATTTATATAAATGGAATGGTTTTTAAACATGACTTTTTTGCGTTCAATTTGCAGGTAGGGCAAACGGTTGGGCGAGAGCAATTTGGGTTGGGCGCTCGCCACACCGCGCGCACCCCTGGCGCCGCCACTGTTCCAGAGACAGTTTGTCCATAGAGAAGGTCCACACCTGGCCCTTGTCCGTTGATGTGGCCCCCAGGACTTCCACAACTTGGTGTTAAGACCTTTGTTGCTTATTGATAGTCTCTTAAGGACTCTTTCAACAGGCAACCGGCTACCTTTGTCATCTGGGACAAACACCGTGCAAGTTACAGGTTTTGGAATGTCCTCACCTGTAAGTGCTTTCAGCACCGCTCCCTCCCAGGGCTTTAGAGTTGGTGTTACATTTGCTAGCCATTCCGCGCTGGTCTTGTCTGCGCACGTGACTAGAAAATGTCCTGGCCTATGGTTGCACTTTTCAAAGCGCACCTGAGGGCCTTCATCCGGAATGCCTTCGTAGGCTTCCGTAACCGCTGCTTGGACTTGTTCTATCGTCTCGGTTGACATCTGGGCCTCTGGATAGCCTTCCAGTACGATGGCAACCTTTTCGCAGCTAGCAGCTTCCTTGTAGGACTTTGGCTGCTGTCCACTTGTCGTTCTTGTACCAGCCACCCCTCTTGGCTTTTTGCTATGGGGCCTCTGTGGGGTGCTGTCCTCAGACCTTGGTCTCTTTTTAGGTTTATCTTTGCCTGACGTGGCACTTATAAAATTGGCCTTAATTACGGCTCTTTTGGCTTCGACCTGGCTCTCGCCTTTGTCGATCCGTTCTTGTACTCTCGCTTTGGATTTACCGGAAATACTGGCCGATAGGACCTCCTCTTCCGTCATGCTTATCTATCTCCTCTAGAGATTTAGCTCTAAAGTTTTTATGTTTTTCTGTGCTACTCATAATGTTCTCACGAGTAGCGGAGGAATTACTTGTCAATCCACGCCAGTGCCCCGCTTGACATGGATAAGGCTGCATACAGGGGGTGTCGCCCGGTGCCCCCGGGGAACGTTAAAGACCGCATGTAACCCTGCGGCCATACAAGCCCTCGGCACGTTGACCATCCACCTTAGCTTTGGGTTGTGTGAGCTGTGTGTAATATGTGTGAAACCGGCTCACTCTCTCATCAAAAGTGAGCAGGTGTGTTGTGTGAGTTCGTGTGGGTGTGCTCCCTCCTCCTTGGCTGGGCTTGGGACCAGCTAAAGTCCGTAACAATCATCCACCGCTCTGCCCTGTGGAGGCTTAGCCGTGGGCGATCTCCGCACGGACCTGTTCGGAGATGCTTTGTTCTTGAGATACAGGGCGTTAATTATTTTTTAAAAGTCTTTTTTTAATATCTTAAATAAGCAGCCAGATACAAAAAAATGTACTACACTAAAAAGTTATATTTTTAGTTGCTTTATAGGAAAAAAATATATAAACATGCATAAAACGCCAGTGGCGTATAGTGGACACAACAGTCAATATTATTAAGAGAAAAATGTACGCCACTGGCTTTTTATGTAGTTTTTATATTTTTTTCCTTTAAAGCAACTAAAAATATAACTTTTTGGTGTAGTTCATTTTTTTGAATCTGGCTTCGTATTTAAGAATTGAAGAAAACAGACTTCTAAAAAAAAATTTAACGCCCTGTATCTTAGAAACCCTTTAAAGCTTGGTACCGTAGTTAGAAAATAACCCTTATTTTAATTTGGAAACAAGTCATTTTTAAGCCACCCTGTACATCTAACCCTCAAATACTTTTGTTGAAATGTATTTTCCCATTAAGCAGGACTTTTTGTAAAAGACACTTTTTTTCGTAAAGTTAATGATTAAAAGTTTTCCATTTGGTAAGAACTTCCCAAGACACGCTGTATATTGTAATTCTTTGGATTGAAAATATCAAATTTTACTTATTTTGACTTAATATTGAAAGAGTATACCCTAAAGGTCAAAGCACACTAGGCGCTCAAGTCTCGGTACGCTCACGGACCGGTCAAATATTTACATGCTTTTTAAATGAATGACATTTAAACAGCATGTAAAATATTTTACCGGTCCGTGAGCGTACCGATACCTGAGCGCCTAGTGTGCTTTGACTTTTATTTTCAATCAAAAATTAACGTGTCAAAATATCTGCATTTTAAAATAAGTAGTTGGTCTTTTGGTTCTTTCAAATCTCTACTTTCTTTTACTTTCCTAGCTTAGATTGCCTGTAATTTATTTTCTATGTTATTTTCTCTACATTTTTCAATAGGTTTCATCTTGCTATTTTGTTGTTTTAAAAATTTGCCACGCTGGCCTAATTATGATAAAAAAAATCGGATCAGAGTTTTTTTGCATTTTCTAAGAACATTTCTCATCGTAACGTATACCCAGCAAACTATTTGCCAACAATATACATTTTTCATATTGGCATTGATGGTAAAGCATTGGCAATTGGTGGCAATATTATGCCAACATCTAATACGCATTAAAAAGTTAACCCGAAATAAACACTCAATTGCCAATAAATTTTACATGCAGGCGAATTGCCGGCAAGCATACAAAAATGGCGGCATACCAATCCTGATTACATAAAGCATGCCTTTTTGTTGCAGGCAAATAAATATTGGATTTTTGAAGGCAAACCTTCAACGCATTTTTATATTTTTCAAACCATATTATTAACATTGGTATTTAACTAACATTCGAGCAATTTTTTTATCTGTTTTATTTATAATGGCGGCTAAATAACATTATATTATGTTTTTTACATAATTTAAAGGACATGGCCTTTTCCTAACATTTTATTGATACAAATCATGCAAATAAAAATGAAGTCAAACAAAATGTTTATTATGTATTTTTGAAAGAATAAAAATAAAATGATGGTAAAATTAGCTAGGTTAATTTCGACTATTTCGACTGAAGGTGATAAATTCAAATTTCCCGCTTAGCCGAAATACAAGATTTGACAATTTGACAGATGAGGCAACCTTGCTTTTGTTTGGCCGCTTTATGCAATTGTTTTCTACGTTAGCTTTTTAGTTTCTTTTTTCAAGAAAGAGTTTTTAGTAGACATAATTAAGTGTATTCATTACCTAATTAGTGTGTGTTGTGTAATTAATTGGTGATGGCTAGTCAAGAAGGCGGGTTATTCAAGTAGACTGTTAGGAGCTGTAAACATTTTGTTTAAAACCTTTTAAATTTGTAGTTACCTAAAAAATTATATGAAATTAAGGTGTTGCCTTATTAAAAGTTTTAAAGACGTGTTAATAAAAAAATTATATATATTTAATAGTTTTCTTTTCGACATTAACTCCTTTAAAATATTTCTCCCTATGTTTTGGATCTGAAAATTGAGTGTAAGTGTCCCTTAAATACTTACTATTTTAAAGTGTTTTCTTTTGATTTACTATCTTTTTTAAATTTTATTACATACTTTTTAATTTTTTTTTGGTTTATTGTTACGGTATAAAAATTTATATTATGTAATTTTTTTATTGATAAAGTTTTCCTGCCTTTTTTCTCATTTTTTTCTATTACAAAATTCTAAATATGTTATTTAACTTTTGGAACATTCAACTTATAAAACTTGCAATACTTATTTAATGATAAATGCCATTATCCTAAACGCATTTTTTGCCAATAACTTATTAATGATGGATGCCATCATCCTAAACGCATTTTTTCATCATAAATTATTAATGACGAATGCCATCACATTATCTGCAACACGTGGCCTAATAACGGCCAATTGCCCACTTTCGCGTCTTTTTGATACCTTTTTGCCAATACCTTGCCATTAAAGAGTGTTGGCAATGCCAGTAAAACAACGCCGGCAAAAAATGTTATATGGGTATTTTTTACACCATCATAAAGTAGAGATTTAACGAACAATAAGATCACTGGAAAAATAAATATCTTACTTTACTTTTGGGCAAAAATTATATATTATCGTATTTTTGGCCAAACCTCGTAGATGACTGACATAATTTGATATCTAATAGTTGCCCTTTAGAATTTGGACCATGCAGAACTTTTTATAGAGAATTTTTTTCGTAAAATTAATAATAAAATAGTTTTCCATATGACATCAACTTACGTAGACACACTGTAGTAAAACATTTTTTTTGTTCGGACGAAAAATGATGTGATTTATACTAAGCTTTAAAAACTACATTTTTTGGCATTTTAACTATCTCTGTAACTGCAAAGGTTTATAAGATTTCCGTACTAAACATCGAAAAAAACTCACCCTGTATATTTTAAATTTTAAAAACACCATTAAATAATTTTAAATTTCCAGTTGATTATTTATTTTCTTTTTACCTTGAACTACGCTTTTAAAATATTTAAAAAAAATCATAAAAATAACCACAGTATAAAATCGGAAAAAAACTTACGCTGCATTAAAAATTCATAAAATACAGAGTTTTAATTATTATGAATAAATGCTCCTTTAAATCAAACTTCCTTACATAATTTTTAGAAAATATCAGGATGTTTTTAATTTTAAATAAATATTTTAATATGATTCTTTAAATTTAAAATGACAAGCATTTTTTTAATTAAAGCATTGTTTACATTATTTGAATTAGGTATTTATCTAATTCCAAAATGTACTTTTAAATCAAATTAGGTATGAAGATCAACAAAACAAAACGTGTCTTTTGCATGATTTTGTTGACTGATTATTATATATTGTATTATCTGACCCATTTTGATATACTTACGTGTAATTAAAAATATCAACATTTCAAAAATATAAAAGCTTTACAATTTTTTATGAATGATTTTTGCAGTTGTTTTACAATAGTTAAAAGTGTTTTTCCGGTGATCAGATATGCGAATTGACAACCAAAATGGACAATTTAAAAATGTTACTCATATTATTTTTGATTTGGATGGAACCCTATTAGGTACTACTTTTTACTTATCCTAAACTTCTTACAATATTTTTTGCAGTAAATTTTACTGAAAAAAAAACATGGATTTTATTTATTGGTTTATTTTTACATATTATGTATTCGGAATAATTTGACATTTTCTTTTAAGTTTTAGAGTACAGTGTTATTTTTAATTTAGCACAGTAAAATAACAACTAAAAATACCTAATAATATTTATTTAATTATATTTTGTTAATTGTCCTAAAAGTACGACTATAAATATATTTTTTTTTTGGTATGTGTATACAGTGTGTCCCAGGATAGGTGTTACAAGAGGACAAATGGACAAACATTTTTTGAATTTTAAAACAAATTTTTGGGAATAGTGGTCGCATGGTCTAAAACTAATAAATATTTAATTATACAGGGCGAGTTATAACTAATAATATGAAAACTGTCCGGGATTTTACTACTTTTATTTTTTTAAATATAACAAAATTGTATAAGTAAATGTTGTAGATAATTAAATTTTATGTCAAAATTTAAAATTAAAGCATGAGAATTAAAAAAAAATGTAATTGACAATTTTTCACATTGCGCATTACAACGTAAATAATGGGCAAGAGGGAGCAAAATTTAAAAGAAAGTATAAAAATTAAAAAAAGTCTGCCTCAAGCCAAGTATTTAAAAACTCTTAATGCAATATTGTAAAATATTGACAAAAATATTTTTTGACTTTAATTGTTTAACTTTAAATGTTGACATAAAATTGTATTCTCTACAACATCAACTCATACAATATTGCCTTATATTTAAAAATAAAGTTACTTTACTCTTGGTTATTTTTTATATTTTTAGTTATAACTCGCCCTGTATATTATCAATCGGAGTAAAGTTTTGTATTTATTAATTTTCGATCATGCGACCAGTTTTCCCAGAAGGACATTTAAAAATTCCAAAATTTTTGGTCCATTTGTCCTCTTGTAGCATCTATCCTGGGTCACCCTGTATATAGATGTCCACGGATGGGGTTTACCAGTGAACAAATGAATTCAAAATTTTAATTTTCAAAAAAAATAATTCTTGGTAAATATTTTTGCTTGTTCACAAGAGAAAATGTTGATTTTGTATACAAGGTTAAAAAAAAATAAGAACCTGTATTTCCTCCAAGAATAAATTAACTTTATATTCTGGAGCGAAATTTCCATTTATTTATTTTTTAAATAGCATTATAACCACTAATGCAAACAATATTAGTAATCTGTTTCTCAGGGGTAATTAAAAGATTCATGAAACTGATTTGGTGCTATCTGAAATTGATTATTTTTTATTTTTTGTAAAAACACCGTAAAAACTGTAAAGTAACAACAAATAACAATTTCAGAATTTGCTATTTAAACTTTTTCCTCTTCACAATTTTTCAGCTGTAAACAAATGTGATTAAAGCTTAAAGTTCAATCTGATTAATAAATATTTTAATTCACTTAAATTAAACATTTATTATATCTTGTGATCTGACTGTATTTGTAAAGTAAACATTTGATTTTAATTTTAATTTACATTAAATTGTACATTCCGCTATAACTGTGATAATAATTTTCATAATTGTTTAAGATTAACTGTGATATGATGTTTTTATACAACATTTATGTACTTTTGTTTATTGACGAATGTAAATACTGTACTGTATATTTAACATAAATAAAATTATCTTTCCTTTATCTTAAAGTATCTTTATCATAAACTATTATGTGAGGAGCAATGCGGCGTTGTGATTGTTGATCTTATAACTTTGTTGTAATTTTAATTACCTATTCGGAAAAAAATCAGTCAGTAGACTGAGCCAAACAATTCGATCATTATTTTAAATATATCAAAAATATTTTTCAAGGTGAAATTAAGCCTTTAATAATAATATTTAGAGTTATATCTCCTTTAACTCAGATTTTCCACTTATACTTTTATTTTTGCGTCAACTATCAAGGTTAGAAAATTATCTGCACATATACTTTTAGGAAATAAAATTGATTATAAAAAACGTCGTTTTGAAAATTTTTGCCAGACGTGCCGTTTTTGAATAATCAAGCTTTAAACATTGCTATATTTTTAGATTTACCATTTTAATTTTAAAATTTTGTAACTAATGAAAACATAAATATGCAGGGTTTTTTCTAACAACGGTACAAAACTTTAAGGTGTTGTTATTTTATGCAAAAGTTCCTATAAACATATGTCCGCAGTTGCTTCCTTACTGAGATACAGGGCATTAAAATTTAAGAAAAAAAACCGTTTTTTCTAAATTTTTTTAATATGCTTAAGCCGATTTGGATGAAATTTGGTACATTTATTAAAAGTAATAAAGCGCCTATTTAGCCCTAACCAGATGGTTATTATTGAGTCCAGTGGCGTCTCAGTGAACACCACAACTTATGTTATTGAGAAAAAAGTACGCCACTTTTGACGTTTTTATATTTTTTTATAATTAAGCAATTAATAATACAACTTGTTAATTTCTTGTATTATTTTTGTATCTAGCTTTCTATCTAGCCACTTTAGGTCATTCTAAAAAGCAGCCCAGCCCTAAACAGCATAAAATAAAAGTTAAAATTAAAAAATAAAGAATTTCGATCTTAGTAAATAGGCAAAATGACAATTCTTGATAAAATACACGACTGCTAATTTATTTTAAGGCAAATAATTGTTTTAATTTAATTTTTGCTTTTAATATCGTGTTGTCTATGGGTACTTTTTAGAAGAAATGAAAGTAGCTTTAATATTTTTTTCCAAAACAACGGTAGATACAAAAATATACATAAAATTAAAAAGTTGTATTAGTAATTGCTAAATTATATTAAAAAAAAAAAAACATAAAAAGTCAGTAACGTACTTTTTTCCCAATAATATAAGTTGCGGTGCCCGCTGAGACGCCACTGGACCCAATAATAACAATCTGATTAAGCCTAAATAAGCGCCTTATTACTTTAAATAAATATACCAAAGTTTGTCCAAATCGACATAAGCATATTACAAATATTTGGAAAAAACTGATTTTTATCTTAAATTTTAACGCTCTGTATCTCAGTAAAGAAGCAACTTCGGACATATGTTTATAGAATTTTTTTTAATAACATAAGGAATCACACCTTAAAGTTTCGTATCTTAAATGGAATTTAATGCTCTGCAAAAAAGGCCTCTTAACTTTTTAGGGAAAATCATTCTTTCAAGAGTTATTAACAATCTAATTTAAATAAAAATAAATTTTTGTTTTCTTCGATGTTGAACCTTTTTTTTAATCGTTGGAAGAAATTGAAAGATTACATTATAGAAAATCTGTTTTATCAATCTTATCGCTTAAAATAACTAAAAATATCTAAATTTCATATTATATCCAAATCTGTTCTCGGTTATTATCTATTTGTTATACTAAAACGTGACTTTTTTTTCTTTTATGGTAATATTGTGTCAATTAAAAAAAACAGTTTTCAGGATTTTTTATATTAGATCAGTTCTGGTTGGTCCTTTATAATACAGTGTGTAAAAATAATGAGCACTACCGTCTAAAGGTTATCTGCCCCTGGCGAACTAATGAAAGCAAATTATTTACAAGGATACCATTTTAAGGAGTCCTACCGCCTTTATTATATTACAAAAAATATTTCGTTATGCAAGTACTAAAAAGTACTGACTTTCAGTAGCGTCCTAAGGGCACATATCTCTATAAAGAGGGGCTTTGGGAAAAATGATATAAACTTGTCATATTATTTTTATGTGTTCTATATAAACCTGAGAGATTGCCCACATATTCAGGAACACCTCTGTATTTTATATTATTTGGGATTTTATCATTTACCATTTAAGCAATTAACTTGTGCCTTAAATAGGGCAGTATTTTTTAATTGTGGTTACTTGCTTTTTTCTAATTGTCACCTATCGTTTCCACTGACCCCCTCAATTGTATTTAACAGTGAACAGATAACATTAAAATTAGTATATGTATTTAAAGATATGTCTTTTTAAACTAAAATTTATTAAACTTATAACTTAATGAAGTCAATACTATTGTTATGGTAAAACCTCAACTAATAACATTTTGAAGAATATTTATATTTATAGTCCATAATAGACATTTTATTTTTTTTTAGATACAGAGAAACTATATCGAGAAGCCTTATTTCATGTAGCTGATCAGTATGACAAAGAATGTAGCAACGAAGTAGTTCTAAAAATAGCAGGTACTCCTCAACCTATCACGGCCAAAATAGCTAGAGAAGAACTTGATTTACCAATTGATAATGATATATTTCTTTCGAAGTATAATAGTTTTATTCATGACAGGCTTGGAGATTGTGATCTAATGCCAGGTACAGATATAGTACTTTCATTTTTATTTAGTTTCTGCAAAATATATAAAGTTTTTATTGTAAACCAGTATAACGATAAAATTTTAAAAGCAGCAATAGTTCTCTCTCAAACTGTATATAAGCTGATATGAGCATACTTAGCATACAAACCTTGAAATATTTTAATTTTTAGTTTAGAGTGCCATGAATGCGATAAAACGACAAATTTTTAATCAAGAAATCACGGAAAAATAGAGGTAACCATTTTTGGTTTTTTATAGCCTCTAACGTTGTCTAAAGAAACTTCAAGCAACGCCTTTATAAACTCGTCTTTAAAATAGTATTTCAAATGCATCGATAATGGCTCACTATAAAAGCTAAAAAGAGTATTTTTTCACGACAATTTAAAATCCATATAAACTAACTTTTCCTTGTGGCCTCAGCTACGATAACAAGCGATAGCGTCGAGCGAAAAGTATCAAATCTCTGTACTGGTAGCTGGTACTGGCTACAATATTTTGTGGTAAACAGAGTTTTGAAACTAGTATATAAACATTAGAAACTTTTTGTGGATAATATTTATTCGTTTTGAACGGCAGCGGCAGAGCTGTTTTGCTCAGGTATATTGCAGCCGTCTGACTTACAAATACAAATTCTTTTATGCTACCATAAAGATCAAAGGTAGCGCTCTCAAACTTTTCGCTCTACCCCGACCGTTGATGCTTGGTATTGTAGCCCTAGCCTAATAGTACAGACCACCACATCAACCTGTTTTTTTACAGTATATAATATAGTTAATAATTTACTTTTTTCAAGCTATATTACTTCTATAACATTACTGCCGTCTACGGGATAATTATTAATACAGTTAGAGAATAAAAAAGACACACTCGATCCATTAAAAAAAATGACTTAAGACCATAAATACGATGTTGGAAAGTTTAGACGAGTCTGTAAGCACTATAAAAAATAAATGATTGTTTTTCTTTTTTTTTTTCGTGACTACTTAAGGACTTGATCCAAAATTTGCCGTCTTATCGCATTCATTGCACTCTAGATTTTAAACTAAAAATTCTTAAAGGTTAGATATCAAAAAGTAGAAAATAAAGTGTCTGCTGCCATGGTTTACTAGGAAGCGGTATTTTCGACATACATCAAAGGGACTTGTGGAAACTCGCCAGTGGGCTTCATCACCGTACACACGACATGTAATGCGCGCCTAACTAACATTGACAATTTCGAATTTATTTAAAAAGTTTATGGAATCTATTATTTAAAGTTCTTAATGTGCATACATTAAATAATACCTATTTCACACACGCTGTATAAAAAGTACCCAAGTTAATTGGGATCCACAACATGTTAAACATAAAAACGGAAATTTGGTTTTCGATCCATAGGCTTCTATTATGAATGAAATGTCCGTTACATGTACAGTAAACATATTTAAAAAAAATGAGTCTTAATTAAATAAAAACTTATAGAGGCTTGCTTGTAAGCTTGTATAAGTTCACCTTCACTGGCCTTAATAGCCCAATTAACTTAGAGTTACACCTCGGAATCTCACGGAATAAGCTGAATATCTGTACATTCCTTTATTTTGGTACAAAAATACTCTCCTAAAAATCCCCTATGATATCGTCTAAGGAACTCAAAATATGACAGGACAAATTTCAAAAAAATCAGTTTTATGCAAATATCTCATTTCTTTTACTTTTAATTGCATTTATATTTATTTACAAAAGTTGTAGAACACAAAATTCTTTACAAATTTGAGTCCAAACATTTTCTTGTCATACCAACGGATCCGATAATAGAGGGCGCAGTATGTAAAACACTTTAGTGTATGTACATGCCTTAGCACGCAATCAATCGTGATATTTAGCCAAAACTTTAGTTAAATATGACATAATAGACTAAAAATCAAAGTCCTTTTCCATGTAACTTATAACATTTTTAAACTCTCTTATACATCTTGCACTTAACGCAAACCTACCTTACAATTTGAGGGTAAAACTGAGTAAAAGCAGCATAATTGCTGAAGAAGCTTTGAAATAAACCTATTCCACAATATAGCACAATCCTGTACACTCTTATTTCTCTACAAACCATTGCTCTTTTAGGACCAAATGCTTGAAATTCAAACGTATTTGGATCGCGCGGTCTTAAAATGAGCACGGAAAAGGAAATACGATACCCGCGCAGTTTAATGTAATCAAAGTAAATTTGTCATTACATAAAAAAACAACAAAATGTGTAACACAAAAACTAGGAAACCTGGCAACATGCCTGCACCTGCCGATATCAGATTAAATTTTACATTTTTAAAACACCTTTGATACCGAAGTTGGTAAATGTAGCTTTAGCGGTTTTAAACATATTTATAGTTAGACCCATATTTATTTCATTCTGAAAGCGATGCCGCCAAGTACACACAAAATAATAAAGCAAATAAACCCTTTTGCAGCAAAAAATATTTAACCCAACGACTACGCCACGCGTTACAGGTTTAATGGTACGCCAGAGACGAAATAAGAGGATGTTTTTTAAGTACGTAATACGTGTTTTCGCAATATTTATTTATCTAAAAAATATGTAATCAGGCTCTGTCAGAGGCTATGTGCTTTCGAAAAGGTTGGTTTACTTACATTTTTTGTGTACTTGACGGCATCGCTTTCAGAATGAAATAAATATGGTCTTAACTATACCTAAGAGTTGTGGTACATTTTACTAACCCAGTAGGTATTGTAAGTATTTTAAGTTTTTATTTGTCATTTTAGGAGCCGAAAAAATCATTAAACACTTTCATCGCCACAATATGCCAATGGCTGTAGCAACATCTTCAAGCTATAAAGCAGTTCAAATAAAAACCAGAAAGCACAAAGGTATCTTAAACCTTATGGAGCACTTTGTCTGTGGTGACTCAGATCCAGAAGTAAAACTTGGAAAACCTTCTCCTGACATATTTTTAGTCTGTGCCTCAAGGTTTTCTAGTAAACCCGACCCTTATGAATGTTTAGTTTTTGAAGATTCGTTAAATGGTGTAAAAGATGGTATGGCAGCTGGTATGCAAGTGGTTATGGTACCCGAGCCACATGTACCAATTGAATTTGGAAACTACGCTACTCTACGAATAGATTCACTCAATCATTTGGAACCTAAAGAATTCGGATTGCCACGTTTACCAGATAACATATAATTCAATAATAATAATTTAATAATAATATCTTACGATATAATTAGGTAAATTTGTTATGTTATATTATTTATTTATTTAATACATATTTTATAATTTACCAAGTTGTAATATTTTGCTTTAATAGTTTTATTTATCTAATAACTTTTTTAATGTAGTAAATGGGTGAAGCCACACAATTTTTAAGCTCACAATCAGTCATCATCGAATACTTAGTATTCTGAATCATATTCAGAATACACTTGGGCTAATATTCCAGTAATAGTCGAATATGTCTGTGTGTTTCGTATTCAACTGAATACTTTTTTGCTCGGTATTCGGGAATCTGGATTGTGAATACCATTTTTGAATTATAATATTTGAATACTTGTTTTGTATTAATATTTCATTATTAAATCCTGGTATTGAAATTCCGGTATTCTAATACAGGTTTTTTGAGTGTTTGAATATAGGAATTTAGTATTCAAATACCGGTTTTGAACTATTGGAATACTTATCTTGTATTCATATTTTGTTAATCAGGTCCTATTTACGAGAAAAAGAAGCAAGAACAAAGAAATTTAATAGGTTTTAAGGTAAGGACCTTTTTCTTTGTTTGGCTGTCAAAACATTTGTAAATACTGAATTAATTTTTTGTTTTAAGGTAAACCAGTATTTTTAGCGATAAGCTAAAGTCAGAGACAATTACTTTGACAGATTTTTTTTTAAATCATGAATACTGAATATTATTATTCAAATATAGCGGAATTCAAATTCCTTTTTTCTTTGGTACCTATTCGAATTCTCAGTATTCAAATACTTTTAAAATACGGTATTTAAGATTCGTATTCGAATACAGGATTTGAGTATTCGACCTAACTTTGGTCGTTCGCCAACGATTTTTAAATGCATGTCAATATTGGGTTTTTATTAAGCATGTTCTATGAGTACCTAACTAAAAATATGAATTGTCAGTGGCCTGCCCTAAATGCCTAAATCCTCCGTTTAGCCCGACTGTTAAAAAAGGTTAAGCAGCCTTGCTGTAGAGGGTAGAGAATACCCATAAACATAATGGTATAGGAGGTAGCAACGTTTTCGAAAAAGAATTTATTAATATCTGGCTTTTTGATATGTTTTGTTCTCCTTCCTCTTCCGGGTAGACTCTGGGCTGTCTGGCTGGCGGTAGCGGTTGCGTTTATTAGTTCGCATCCTACCTGTACAAGTGATAATCCAAAGTTTTGGAAACATATTAAGAAACTTAATTTTCAAATTCTTGTCTTTAGATAGGTTTACCAAATATATTTTTTTTATTGCCAGACACTTTTATCATTGCTAATTATACAGTTATCCCCCTTCTAATTTCTAAACCGTTCGGTATATTTTGATAAAACTTGGATAATGACCAAGATCTGTATTTTTTATAGTCTTTTTTTTGCAAGAGATAGTAATAAAAATGTCTCGGGACGGTTAGAAGGTTGTAAACCATAGGCGCACCAGTCTCTGTGCAAAGAACAGGTAGAAATACACCGAATTGCGTTAAATAAGGATTATAAATTTTATATATATTTTAGTATCTTTCCGTATTGTTCAAAGTATTACAGTATTGTAAAAATGGCTTCTCCGCAGAAACGCGCATGTCTTGGCCATTTAACTGAAAAGCAGATTGTTAAAAACGTATTCGATTATACAGGGTGCGGCAGAATGGACTCCCACATTTGGGTAGCAAATAAGAAGTCTACTATAAAATATGAAGCTAAACTTTTATTATTTTCAAAAAGAGCACACTTTAAGGTTTTTTAACTATGTTTTCAAAATTATATCGTGTAAGTGACGGCCGTTAGCAGCGACACACATGCGAAGACGTTCCTAGAAGTTCCGCATCACTTTTATCACCATGTCTTGAGGAATAGCAGCAGTTTCATCTCGGATCGCTGTCTTGATTTAGGAAAGTCAAGAACCAGTTGCCCTTAAGTTAGCAACCCATTTAAAAATTGTTTTCCGGTCTGGAACAGAGGCATTAGGAGGCAGAAAGCGCGTACAAAATACTCTTTTCGACGCGGTGACACATATTCGTCATTTTTGAATAATAGCTCAATAACAAATCCACGTTGGTCACCAGACCAAGACATAGCACCTAGTAACAAACCTTATCAATCGCCCAAGCGAATGTGACCATCCCCACCAATGTCCAACTCCCATTACCGATGTTCTAGCCTGATGAAATGTGGGAGTCCATTCTGCCGCACCCTGTATTAGAAATGATCAAAACTCTAATTTAAATGTGGACGATTGTGTTCAAAAATGTGCGTTGATGACTGGGGTGGAAAAAGCGACAATTTACAGAATTTTTAAACAAGAAAAAGAGGGAGGTATAATTCCACCAAAAAAGCGATGGGCACAAGTGAAAGGTGAAGTAGCCAGAAATAATACTACGTTTAAACTAGTAGATATAAAAACAACTATTTCAAATTGCCATATCTAATGCTTCCCCAGAAAACTGGAAAAATGTGTCGAACATGTATTAGAAGTAGAAAATAAAATGTGGTCTTTGGATGTAATAGTAGATACAACTGTTGAACCTCTAATTATTATACAAGTAGACTCATATATGACTCAAGTAGTGATAGTATGTCAGATATGGAAGAATGTGAATAACTAGATGTAGATTATGTAGCATATTTAATTAGGTATAGATTATATTTTAAATAATTATTTTTTGACTATGCATTTTTAATGTGTATTATTAAAATGGTTATTATTAACTATAATTATACCAACTGTACAATATTAAAATACTATAAATTTTAAAATAATTTTTTACACATATAAAAGAAACAAGATTTTCATTTTACCTAAACTGTTTAAAAAGGGTAAGTTCCCAAAAATAAACTCAAGCGCACCGCCACTGTCAAGGTTTTTATCACATTATTCCCACGTAAATACAGTTAAGCATCTGTTATTCCTTTGTATTTAACCCAAGAGGTTGACGAATATTAGAACGGAGTCTGCCGTTCTAAAATTATAATGCCTTATCAGTACATTACAGGTAGAATTGAAGAAAAATATTTATACTCGGACTAACACAGAAAGCGAATTGAAATAAAATTAAATGATTTATTACTCTCTCTTGCAACGAAACAAGGTATAACATATCAGTCAAAATGTCAAGGTGACATCTCTAAATGTCAAGGTCACAGGTGGGTGCCATCGCAACCGCTACCGCCAGCCAGACAGCCGAGGATCTACCCGAAAGAGGAGTAAGAACAACAGCCAACCTGAAATTCTTGTTTTTCTGACGTTGCTACCTCCCGGACCATTTTCCAAGTAAAACAACATTAACTAGATATATTATGGTAGAAAGTGGTTTATTAAAACTGTTTTGATTTTCAATTATTATTTTATAGACAAAAAAAACAAACAATTAATAATTCAATTAAAATTATGTGTAATAAATAATATTACCAATTTTGGCGTTCTAGGTAAACAAAAACGATTTTTGACCGACAACGAAATCACTCTACAGCCTATTATTTTCTTGGATAAAACATATCGCTTTCCAATACTGGTAGAATAGAATTCATACAACTTACAAGAAAAAGCCAGATGCGTCATACAAAAAAAGACGGCAATTAACTATGTATTTCTTTCTTAACGCGTCGTTAAAATAGTGTGCGAGCAACAAAAAGAGGAATAAATTGAAAGTGAGACAGAACACAAGTCGATGACGTTGGTGCCGTTTTCTTGTATGAATCCGACTGTATGATATATTGTCATTAGATGCAATTACTACACAAAATCAACCTCCCATTTCTGGTTTAACCGAAAGTAGCGGGATTTTGGATAGTGTAAGTGAAACCCATGTATAAATTTTAAAATTTAAATTCTATAAGCCATAAGCCATTCTTAATGATAAACCTGCATATTATATCCTATACTTTACTACTTACTTTACCTATACCTACTGTAAGTTTTCAAAAAGGGTATGAAGGAGCAAAAGGGTCCATTTCTAATAATTTGTAGTATAGATAAAGCTAAGAATAAACCAAAAGGTTCAGAAAAAATGTTCAAAATTAAAATGAAATGTTCAGTAGAGGGTGTGTCACATAAATTTTTAATGTTACATTATCTCAATTTTTGCAACATTTCCGGTGATGCCGGAAGCAAGATTAATGTGACCCAGCGTAGCATCTTCAAAAATGGTAAACTGGACAAATTAAATTATGATATTCATTTGTTTTCCCACATAACTGCACTTTGTTTGGACGTTTGGAAATTTAGAATTACCATTATATCTAAAACAAAAGGCAGTTTTGGCTGGACTGAGATACATGCTGGGCGGAGCATTCCGGACCTCCCTATACCGAGTGTCAACAAATCTACTAGACAAGCCATGACTCCTATAGTATTATACATAGGTTCGTTTTGTTTCTAAAATTTAGAACGGTTCGTGTTCAGTTCCAGTTATGCGCAGAACTATATGTGCATAAAGTTGAAGTTTCGAATCATCCCAGAACAGTTCAAACGATTCGAAAACCAAAACACGCTTAGGTATATTTTATATACCTAATTTCTAATTGTATTCGTATTTAATAACATTGTTTCAAAATACCTTTATCTTTTTGTTTGGTTCACTTACCATAACTCCACCAAAATCCATAATTAAAAACATAAACCACACAAAATCCAAAAAAAAACAATCTTTCAAAAAATAGGGTTAAATATGTTGAAAAATAAAATGTAACGCGCAGACTCCACCAATTAATTCAGAATCAGTTCTTACAGTTCCTACTCAAGGGTTAGAACTGCTGTTACCGTTCTCGAATCGTCCAAAACTAGTTCACAAAATAAACCAAAACAGCAAGCATCCAATACGGAATCGGTTCTAAATGAACCAAAATACTTTATACCCGACTGCGCAGGCTCGAACTGTTCTAGAATCGTTTCAATCGGTAACCAAAACGAACCTCATATCAAAATAAAACTTAGTTTAGGTATATGGCATGAGAAAAGGAGACATTTCGCATATTTCTGACTTCTCGGTTACTTCAGGTTTAACCGAAAATGGCTCCAATTTTGAATTTGGAAATGGAGCACTCTGTATATTTTAACATTGCTTGAATCCTGCGACAATTCTAAATATCAATTTGAGATTTTTTAAAGTTTTTACACATACTTGATTTTTTGAGAGCATTTGTTCTATTGCATTTAGGTTGCCATTATCAGATATTTATGTCCTTATTTTTAATCCGATATAGGAAATCAATATTAGGCATCGTTAAATTCGTCAAAAAATCCTTTTTTCGAATAGTGCTTTTCTAAAAGGATTTCCGTTTGAAAAATAATAGTTAGACACGAAAATCTCAATTTGTCAAATTATTTTATTCCTCTCTTTTATGCTAATTACTAAAACCTTGCGATTGTCTTTTTCTAACATTACCTACCTGGGGTCCTTAGATTAATTTGAGTTCAATCATGGCCAACCCAGCTGCAATATTAAAAATGGCTCTATAATAATCAAGTATGTCTAAAAACTTTTTTAAAATGTCACGTTTGAATTAGAATTGTGTGAATTCGAAAATATACAGGGTGTTCCATTTGAAAATTAAAAATTGGAGCCACTAAAAAGTGAAAAACATGCAATAACTCTTCTCTTCTTATGCGATTTTTCTATACCAAATCTCATTTTAATATGTCTGATACTCTAGTACTCTACTCTACTTGCCAAGTCAAATTTAACCTATTTTAAGATCTCACACATATTTTGATTTTATACAAAACTTGACACTCATTTAAATCTCCATTCTTTTTACGGTTAAGCCCACAGGCAAGCATAATTAGTAAGAACTTGGCTCACCTTTATCACATTTATGTTTTTGGTAGGATCAAATATTTAAAAAGACCCGCTTATCCCAGCACTTTATTACCTTCGGAAATATGGCCATCCAAATCAGGTACTTAGGTAATTTTTAAAGTTCTCCAACAAACTCCATTTTGTAGTGGGTAAAGGTATGGACTTTATTACCTAGGGTTATAAAATGCTCATCAGGAGCATTAAAATAATTTGCAACACGACCCCCTTTCTATTTAATTTTTTTGAAATTTATTTCTGTCAATTTCACTCTAAAATACTGGGTTAGTAAAAAGTATCGCAACGCTTTAATATCTTTAAAACCGCTAAAGCAACATTTACCTAATTTGATATCTAAGGTGTTCTGAACATGTGAAATGGAATAGTGATATAGGCATTGTTGCCAGATTTCCCAGCTTTGTGGTACACGTATTTTTTTAATAGATTGTCCCTTTTATTTTTGTTGCATTGAATTGGATCTCTAAATTTTTAAAATTCTGTCCCTATTAGTTTCCGAGATATAATACACTACACATCTAGCCGAGAAAGTATGTTAGCGCCTAAATATCTTTAAAAAGGCTAGAGCTGTCGCTACAAAATTTGGTATTTGGGGTTTTTTAGACATGCCTTATTGATCAGTGGTATCAGCATTATTGTCAAATTGTAATAAAATTGCGGTATGTTGTCATATCTCGGTAACTAGTAAAGATTGAATTTTGAAAATTTAGAATCATACTAGAGTTGATATACTCCTTTTATTGCAACTAAAATAAATAGGGCAATCCATTTAAAAAACAAAAATATTACGTGCAGCGCAAAACTGGAAAATATGACAACAATGACAATATCACTGTTCAATTCTACTTGTCCAGAAACCTTTAAATACCATTAAGCCGTTTATATTTGAGCGGATTTGAACTTTTTAGCTAAAATATGGTGTCGTCACATTTTAGCGGCTAGTAAAAATGGAATTTTAAAAATTTGTGGACTTATTAAAATTAACCTGCGCAAATTATTGCAAAAAAAGATAAAGATACGACTAGCACAAAGCTGGAAAACCTGGCAACGGTGCCGATATTACTATTAAATTCTTTAGGCCCGATATCCATAATATACTAAATTTGGTAAATGTAGCTTTAGCCCAAGGTACAAAACCTATATCGAACCGAAGGGCGCCAAAACCCTTGGAGTGGTTGCCACGCCCCCTAGGGGTGGAAATTTTTATTGCATTTTAACAACAGAAATCGATTGGAAAAGTGATTTTAAGCAAAAAATGTGTTTTTCGTAAAAATAATACTTTTCAAGTTATTCGCGTTTTAAAGTAATAATTCTTCGACAAAAAAAAACTTTTTAAATGGAGTTTTCGCGAATAACTCGAAACTTATGCATTTTAATAAAAAACCGTAGAAAGAAAAATTGTAGGTTTTAAAAAGATAAACAAAATTGTTTTATTGTTATTTTTATACGATCAATACGAACAAAGATACGGCGTGTTAATGGTTAGCTTTTTTCCTTAAATGTAAAATTTGATAGATTTAAAGTAAAATAACGGGAAAATGCTGCATATTTTAAAGAAAACTCATATAATCTTTTTAAAATACCTAATGAGGTCTTTCTTCTTTAAATAAGAAAAAGTTGCTAGCATTAAAATTAAGTGAGTTATTTTGCGTGATGCGTAGATTTTATGTACAGTAAATATTTAGCGAGATCTAGTCCGTTAAATCCCTCTATTTAAGAACGAACACCACCCTTTTCGAACCGTTTAAACTCACCCCATTTAAAATTCAGTGGATCTTAAGGAATTTTATTTACAGTACCTTGTAGCTCTTAAAACAACCCGACCAACAACATTTTAAAAAACTTTTTATCAGCAAAAATAAGGAGATTGGTTAAAAAACCAATCAATTTTTCTTCGAAAAATTCGAATAGATCACTTCGGAGCATAAAAATCTACATATTATTTGTAAAATTAGGCATTTTAAATTGGTAAGACCTCTTGGACGTGTTACTTATACATGTTTTAAAAAATTGTAAAGATTAAACGTCAGCTTTAATTAGGGGTAGTTTTATTGATTTTACTGACCTTTTATTTTACCATAACTCACCTAATTTTTACGCTAAAAACATTTTCTTTTTTATTTAGGAGAAGTCTGATTATGTTCTTTAAGAAGAGTTTAATAAATCTTTCTCGAAAAATGCAGCATTTTTCCGTTATTTGACTTTGAATCTATTAAATTTTGCATTTGATGAAAAACGCTAACAATTAACAATCTGTATCTTAGTTTTTATTGGATTGTAGAAAAATTATAACAAACTTATTTTGTTTGTCTTTTTAAAACCTACAATTTTGCTTTCCACAGTTTTTTGATTAAATGTATAATTTTCGAGTTATTCGCGAAAAACCCATTAAACCGTCGATTTTTTCGTCGAAAAACTGTTACGTTCAATCGCAAATAACTTAAAAAATATTAGTTATAAAAACAATGTATAAAACATTTTTTGCTAAGAATCACTTTTGTGATTGATTTCTGTGGTTAAAATGTAATAAAAATGTTCACCCCCTTGGGAGGTGGCATCCACCCCAAGGGTTTTTGGCACCCTTTGGTTCGATATAGGTTTTGATCCTTGGGCTATTCCCTATATTCTGTTAAAATTTCATGCAGGACCAAAGAATTGTCAGGTTTTACCTTTTTTAAAGCTTCATTTCCTGTACTAATATCCCAAAATTAATTTCCTTAATTGATCCGTTCAAAAAATAAAGGAGAGGAGGATTAAAGAAATGTACTATTTAGAAATGGTTCACCTTGGCGCTACGCGCCTCGGTCTTTCTCTCGACAGTAGAGGAACTGCAGCATATTTGGTATACTGCAGGTAATTTGGAATACTTCGACAACGAAATAACTATTAAAGCCATTTTTTCTCATAAACATAACGTCATAAGACACACTAAACCACCAAGCTGTTAAAACCGGACGTCATTTTGAGAATCAGGGTACTAGCCCCTTGACTAGCCTCATAGATAACCTACATTTAGATCCGCAGTGACAAGAAGCATTTTTCGGATTTTTACGACAACGCGCAGTGGGTGGACGATCATGCGCACTTAAATGCCGTGGCAAACTACAAACACCGGCATCCCGTACCCTTCGTCCGCGGTCTGACCGTAACGCTCATTAGCTACTTCGAACACAAAACCAGGACGCCGTCAACAAATTCTTTTCGATAATGCGGATATTTTGTTTGTCGCCGGATGCGTTTACCCTCAACTGGCTTGCGCACAAACCGGTCTTTTCGCCCATGAAATGTAACTTTTGTTTCGCGCAGGGTATAATATTGGCAATCCATCGAGATCAGTGACTAGCCCCGACGGAACGAAAATACAGATTTGAAAACTTTTTTGGTAGGTATGCCACCCATGATAATATTTACCGCAATACGTAAAATATTTAGTGTATTTATTCAATCTGTTAAGTGATCTTTTTAGTTTATGATTTACCATTGATTTGATAAATATTTTTAGAATAAAAAATTTGAATTGCCATTTTAGGTTAGGATGGTATGTTGTTAATTTGGATTACTAAAGGTTGTATGCCTTTTTTTAGTAATGATGAAATTGAGATGGTGCTCAAAAATACAAAAAGAGAAATAGGTGGAAAAACAAGCAAATGGCCGCTGCTGAAACAAATTAGTTGCTAAGATAAAGTGTTAGCAGTATGTTTATAAAAAGTAAATATAATTTGGAATACACGGAATACTATATTCCAAATTATCTGCACTTTAAGTCAATTGATATAATTGCTAATTTGTGGTTCTTTTTGTTTTTTTTTATAAAGTTTCTAGATTTTGTTCTATTTAATAGTGATAAATATTAAAAGTTTAATAGTTTAATTTTATTCTAAAAAAAACAAACTGGTATTTCTATAATTAATCTCTTGCCATGTCGCACAGTGCGGTGATATGTGGACAAAAATGCCGAAATTAATATTTTCATAAAAACTTAAAAAGTCTGCATTTTTACTCAAAGATAATCAGTTTATAACAAGATGACCATTTTTTTACTTTGCCAATATAGAAATATACAGTCAGGGCCGCCCCTACAAGAAAATGCGAATTGAGGTAATTTTTGAAAAGCAAAAAAAAGGCCCCACTTTTACAATACATTACTGTGTCAGTCTTTTATTTGTGCTTTTTTATTAGACTGTTTTTGAATCCAGTTAATTTCTTACATATATTTCATTTCAAAAATATCCGCTCTTTATTTCGCAATTTTACATTATCCGTCCCCACACCGTTGCGTTGCGCCCTGGTAGGCACGTGTTACAAGAGGACAAATAGACCAAAAATTTTGAAATTTATAAATGTCGTTTCGGGCAAACTGGTCGCATAGTCCAAACTATTAAATACATAATTTTACTCCGATTGGTAATATAGAGGGCAAGTTATAACTAAAAATATGGAAAATGGCCAATTGTAAAGTACCTTTATTTTTGAAAATAGGACAAAATTTTATAAGTATGTAAATGTTGTAGAGAATTAAATGTTATGTCAAAATTTAAAGTTGAAGAATTAAAGTAAAAACATTATTTTTGTCAATTTTTTACATTATGCATTAACAGAATGTCATCGAATTTAAAAATATATATATTTAAAATTATTAAATTTTCTATTACATTTTTCGTTCCCTTGCCCATTATTTAAGTTGTAATTCGTAATATAAAAAATGTAAAATTACATTTTTTTCTACTGGCTGAGTTGTAGTGCCATACGGTGCGTGGTGGCATGTATTCATTTACCTCGGGATGTGCAGGGTAAGATATAGTAACTAAGACATGATCTGAGCGACCTAGGGGAGCTGTGACAGATGTTCGATAGAGTTCGGGGTTGGTAGTAAGAGAGGAAAGAGATCTAGGGGATTTGAACTATGATTTTGGACTCTAGGAAAGTAGATGGGTTCCATAATAAGGTTGGTAAGAGAGTAACTGACTGCGAAGATTTCGTCTGCCCTGCCTTGGGGGTCAGTTTTTGAAGAGCCCAGCCAATCCTTATTATGGACATTAAAGTCGCCAAGCACGATGGAAACTGACAAATTAAGCTATCGATCTTTGTTGAAAGAAAGTAAAAAAATTCGACATAGGAATTATTAGATGGGGACCGGTACAAACAGCAGATAAATTTAGTTGAAGACCTAAGGGAAAGTTTGAGCCAAAGGATATCGGGCCTACCCGATTCAAGATTCGAAACTTGAGCAGCCAGATCGTTGCGGACGTAAGCACATACGCCACCATTTGGGCGAAAAGACGAAATAAGTTCATAGCCTGGAAAGAGAAGGTGGCTGGTTGAAGTTTTAGAACTTATTTGTGTTTCCGTTAGAAACAGTATGTGGGGTTTAGATGACTGAAGGTAATGGTGAACGGAGTTTATATTGATGTCCCGGATGCACCCATCGCCCGGAGATCCGAATGGAGGGGTATTTTACCTCCGGAACATTTTACCTCCGGGTGTGCCGCCATCATTTGTACATAGTTTGGGGGATAAAAGAAAAGAAAAAGAAGGAAGAAGGAAAACTGACTCACACACCCAAAACCCGAAACGTCCGTTAAGACTTTACGGGTCCTTTAAAGGGTGAGTGGGGTGATACCTCCTCAGGCGAGGAAAGCTCCTCTACCACCTACCATTATTTACCTACAAGGTACAAGAAAGTGTCCAGTACGAAAGTACAAGAAAAAAGTGTCTATTGTTTTTTATGGCTGATAATCTAAAAGGTTTGTATTTTAGAACAAAATAATATTTTTATATGTACGATTTTTTATTTCGGAAATTACATATTTTTAAAATCTGTTTTGTTATAAGCTTAAAAGCAAACAAAGATTACATATGCATTTTCAAAAATACATTAAAAACCATATTTCTGTTTTTGGGCTCATTTTACATTTAGAAGAGTAAGCAAATATTTTTTGTACCAATTAGCTGGAACTACATGCCACTCTCTATGAAATTTAATTTTTCGTTACGAGAGGTCCCGAAAACACAAGAAAAAATAAAAAAAAGTTAGTTTAGATGTTATACTTATTTAACTTGGTATTTTTAATTTTGTTTCATAATTGTAAGTAAATAATCCAACAGATTTTCTTCCTCGAAAACTAAGCAAGATACGAAAAATATTAAGAAACAAATACATAGGTTGTATCTTTAATAGTATACTCTGAAGAAAATACAAGATGTTTTATTAAGTCAGTGGCGTACATTTTTTGTCAGAAATATTCGTTAAAGTGCCGCTCGAGACGCCACTGGACTTAAGAAATTTAATTAAGTCAGAGCTTAATAAGCCTCTTTGTGCTACAAATAGCATTACCAAATTTCATTAAAATTTGGTGAGGGATATTTACGATATTTATAAAAAACCGATTAAAAAAAAAAGGCAACCACCTTGTATCTTGAAAACTATGCAATTTTAGACCTATGTTTATGTATATTTTTTTCATAAAATATGCTTATAAATATCCTCTCAAATTTCTACCGCAACCCTGTATATTTTTGTAAATTAACTTCTATTTTTTAATTAGCCTGTATAATAATAATACAGTATCTATTAATTGCTTCCTGCACATGCAGAGCATGGTACCCTACTAAATTATATACAGTAGCAAAAAAACTATTTTAGTGCAATAAGACTGATACAATTTTTGTATTAAACTGCGCGTCGTTGTGTACTATTTTTTTATGAAGTGATTTTTTTTAAGGTAAATTTTCTACATAAAACAAAGGTGCGCTATTTTGGCATTTTATTTTTTTTTGACGTATAATTTGGTTACTCATTTCAATTTTTTTCTTTATTGTTTAAATTTTCAGTTTAAATAACTCTATGATAACTCACTGCTGTACTAACCCAAAATATAAACCAGTCACTCATGTAATATTTGATTTAGATGGAACAATTATTGGTAAGTTCTTATTAAGCGTGTATCCTTATATTAAATTTAGGGTTATAGAATTTTATATAAAAAAGTAACAGTTTGATAAAACCAGTGTACGACATTCATCCATTCCTTTTAATAAAACTCTTGAATCGGCTTAAATACCATGTTAAAGGAAAAATATTGTTACAGATTTAGTGAAAGTACAGTTACTTATTGGACACCATGCCGATTTTAATAATTTTTCCATACGGGGTTTTTGGGGCGCCGCTCACGAATCCAATTTGTTAGCAATACTTAGTTTTTAAGTTACGTGGCCTTCAAGTAAATTAAACTTTCTAAAGTAGTCATTGTAGTTACCAAGACATTAATTGGTCCCTTACATACAGTGGCGTACCTATCATCGGGCTAGACAGGGCAATGTTGCGGGCAGTACCGTTCCTGGATCTTCTGCCCCCGTGCATATAGATAAATTGCCGCCCCTCTAGTGAAAAAAATTATTGGAAGCAAAAAAATTTGTTAGAGAAAAAATAAAAAAAGGTCCATACTTTCACAATACATAACTAAATCCTTATTATTCTATTAAAGTTTTTTTTTCTTCCTGAATATTTTTAAGAGCAAAAAAAAAGAAAAAAATTCCCCTCCGTAAATTTCACTCTTTTCAACCGCCCTTGGCAAAATGCCACCCTCTAATTTTTGTCGCCCAGTGCAAATGTCCCTGCTGCATCCCCGCCAGGAACAGCCCTGGCTCCGAGACCCTCAAGCTTAGGAGGCTCCTGGGACTAGTGAATATGTCTCCTACATTCAAAATTTAAGTAAACGAGATTCTCGATCTTGGTCTGTGTGTCCGTCACATGACTATATTTTTGAAGATAGATATTTTCTTTTTTATTATAAAATCAATGATTTCAAGAATAAAACGGATAGCTATTAGAAACCGGTCCCCACGTATTTTCAATAGACATGCGCGGTTATCCAAATACCTAGGATTTTTATAGCTAGAAGAAAAAGGATTTGGTACCAATGACAAAATTTGCAGTATTTTAATAAATATAATGTTAACAACACTAAAAGGATTTACCGCAACAGAGACAGGACCACACTCGTCGTAATTTTGGATTTCCCGATCGTTAAATGGACCGAGACGACGCGACGCCGCGATGTGGGCCAGAATTAGTAATTTGGTGATCGTTTTTGGTTGGTTTCTGTGATTTTCCCTCATGTGTTTGCAAAAACAGAACTAAATCATGATTCGTTGTATGGTGTTGTTTTGCAAAGTCAAGAAGCCTGGAATTCCCTATTTCAAATAATATAATGTTTATTTATCGGGCCCACAGCCGATTTTAATATTTGTTAAATTATCTTTTTTAGCTTCGATCACAAATCTGAGGTCACGTTTGCCCTAACCCTAAAAATAAACAATATTTCAAACATCTACTGGCTATTTATACATTTGACGTTTTTTCGTAGTTACCGTTTTGGTGCCGCTTTCGCCGCAGTTTTTAAACTGTTGAAAGAAACAATTCTATTGATATGCAAGCCAAATGCAGCGTCACAACGATTACATTAAACGCCTTAAGTTTAACTGAAGAGAAGCTGCTTCTGCAGCGGAAGCGTAATTTTAACTCGATAAATTCACCTGATTCACATTTATTCATAATACTTGTTATACCAAATAAACTAAAATAAAGCAATTGTTATTTTACGAAAAAAAAAAATTAGGTGTACATTTTTGACGCTGTTCTATTTTAAAAATAATAATAACTAAATAATCATGATGTTATAAGTTTTATTCTATAAAATTATTCTTAAGCATTTTATCAAAACTATTAGTTTTGTTGTGTCAAACCAATTTTACGAAGGAAGATATTAATACAAATAATATTGTTCAGTTTTAAGTTTAAGTCCAAGAGGGTTCTCATAACTTAAAAATTGTGTTTGTACAACAGTGCTGTGGAGTTCGTGAGCGAAGCAGCATTGTTTTTCTTACGTCGCAGAAAAGTTTCCATGAAGAAGGGGTTTTTCTAAGACATTTAACATTTGTTCTTGTCTCTCGTGCTAGGGTAAGTTGAGCATTAGCTGGATTACATTTAATTGCTTGCTTTTTCATAGTTCGCGTTGCTTTTTGAATTCTTTGTGATCCATCTTCTCTGGCCTACCAATCTCGTAAAAGGGCTTTTCTGGTGGGGTAGTATAAGTGATCCTGGGGGGGAGGAACCCCCAGCCACAACTAACCCTGTCGCAAAAAAGCGATGATCCAAATAAAAATATAGATATTTCTGAAAAACCTGAAAATAAAAATTCACTCCAACCCAAAAAATGACCGACAAAAAAAGAACAACAAACAGTATTTTATACTAACATGGACTCTGGTCCCTTCACTGTTTACATAGAATCAACGGAAAAAACTGGTTTTAATATCGGTAAATTTAATACTGTGAAAATTGCAACAGAAATTTTCAATCTTAACCTAAATGATGTTAAAAAAATAATAAAAAAGGGTCCAACAGACTCTCAATTGAATTTATAACATGTTTTAGTGCAAATAACTTCGTAAATAATCCTACACTTTTGAATAAAGGCTATAAAATGTCTATCCCTTTCAATTTTGTAACCTCAAAAGGCCTAATTAGGCAAGTAGACTCTGATATCAGTGAAAATGAACTTATTCAACATAGTCAAGCTTCGGGTAATATTGAAATTTTGTCGGCTACAAGACTGAATAGAAAAGTAATTGATAGGGAAACGCAAATGTTTAATATCATATATATATATATATATATACATTGTAAAGGTAGAGAAAATTGTTATAATTGTGCAGAGGACAGCCATATTAGCGAACCTATTTCAAATAATGAGGAATATCCGTGCAAAACAAAATGTTTTTATTGGAATAACAAAGATAAAACTACTTTCAAAAAATGTAGAAATTTAGTACACAAAAATATATAAAAGAACTAATGGCTTTTGAAAATTTAACATTCTTCGATGCCAATGAAATATGTAAAAAAACTTATATTATTAGATCCCTGCCAAACATTTTTACGCGAACGACTTCCCAGCTATCAAAACAAAAAATAACAGTAGAAATCCCGGTTCAAATAATTCACAAGAAGCAAACGTAACAGCAACTTCCGAACGAAGAATCCAAAATTTCAGAAACGGGGCAATAAAACGGTCATACGAACAGGTTGTTTCTACTGAATAAACATAATTATTCAAAAAGGTTTTGATAAAAAAGCATGACGAAGCTCTTTTTTCCCAAACACACGACCCGCCAAACTGCCCACCAACACAAATCAAACTGTATATGGTCACCCATCAACGTCCTTTGCTCCCTCCATGCCCTCTAACGACACTCCAAGGCCTAACAATAGTGCACCTTACCGAGCTTCCAACGATACAAATAACGAAATCGCTTAAATAATGCAATTTTTAACCAACACTAATGACGAAACAAGAAAAACCATAATAAATTTCTTGCATAATTCCATATCGGAGTCTCTCACCGAGGACTCTGATATGGATTATACTTAAATAATAATTTTCTTAACCTATACCTAAAATTAAGCCATACTTTTAATAAATTCACACATTATTACTAAATTTTTACCATACGCAAACCTAGATGGCTGAAAGCTGAAGTTATTACAATGGAATATCAGAAGTGTAAAGTCTAACAGGGATAACTTAATAAATTTAATAGTGGAAAAAAATCCAAATATCTTATTTTCTTAAATGAAACCTGGTTAAAACCAACTCAAACTTTTAATTTAAAAACATATAAAATTCTCAGACAAGATAGAGAGGATGGCTATGGCGGTGAGCAACATTAATAAAAAATAATATAATTTTTAATAAAGTAAAAGAATTTAGTTCAAATAATACTTGATATATAATAATAAAAATTTTAGATTATCACCTAATAAATATTTATACCTACTCAAACAATAATATTAACGAGGAGCTGCGTCAGGAGCTCATGGAAAATATAAACATAAAAAAATCATTTAAATGGGAGATTTAAATTCACACCCTTTGGGGTAACTCACCTACCAACAGAGGAGGAAAAATTTTAAGTGACATCATTATGGACAAAGATCTAGTTGTCATGAACGACGCGTCTTCAACTTTATTTCAAAACCCAAATTCTAACCTTAGTGCACTTGATCTAACCATCATTAGCAGTCAGTTAGCAATTAATTCACAATGGAGTGTTCTTCAAGACTGTGGCAATAGTAACCACTACCCCACACTTCTGGAAATTAATAACAATACACACTTTAAATTTAACTCAGAATGTTTAGGGACTCATTCCATTAGAAATTTCAAGAAAGCTGATTGGGATTTATTTCAAAACCTAATAACAATCCAGTTAATTGACAAAAACTTGGGCACTGACTATGATGAACTCGGTAAAATCATGGATGAAGTAGCTCAGGAAACAATACCTGTTAAAATATGTGGCTTACCTCGTAAAACAAACAACCCATGGTGGGATGAAGAATGTTCCACATGGATAAAGGAATGAAAACTATCAATAAATTATTTTAATACATCCCCTACCCTAGAAAACTACATTATGACCAAAAAACTATAGCGGTGGTAAGAAAAAACCATAGAAATAAAAAAGACAAAAATTTCAGATATTTTGTGAAACACTAAACAGAGAATCAAATGTCACATATGTTTGGAACAAAATTAAAAAATTCTCAAATAATAACAAAGACAGAAACAATAACCTCTCAATTTCAGATGACACAAAAAAGGCAATACTCTTCAAGATATCTTCAGTCGATATCGACCCATCTTTTCAACTTTGTACACCCGAAAATGACTCACAATTATTCACTATACATGAGCTGAATAACGCTTTACAAGATAAAAAACTATCGGCAGCAGGCATGGACGACTTGTCATACCCTATGCTTAAGAACCTCCCTTTTAAAGGAAAACAAATTTTATTAAATAATTACAACAACTTCTTAATGGGACATACACTAACAAATTCTTGGAAAAAATTCAATGTTATAACCCTCTTAAAACCGAACAAAGATCCATCCCTGCCAAACAGTTATCGACCAATAATTTTATCCTCCTGTGGATGTAAAACTTTGGAAATAATGATTAAAAACCGAATTGGATTTTAAAAATTATGCCTCAAAACACGGTCGTAAGATAACTTTAATTAAAATCGGCGATGATACTACCTAATAAAATTACAAACAGTTTAGATATTTTTAAGAATATGAATACTGGGTGTTTCTGACAGATGGTTTCCCTCTATAACTTTTTTACCTTTTAAGATAGAAATATGAAATTTAATATATCGGTATTTGACATACTGATTGGATAATTGATCTATTTATTTGCTGACTGCTGCTTTACAATTTTTAATGGCACCACCGGTATATTTTATCTTATTTCGATAGAATATGACATTCTTAATACAATGATACCTCATAGGTCATTTTTTGACACTTCTGCTGTCAAAAATTTATTTTTATTTCCAATCTAAAGTGCCATGATTAGGCTAAAACGGTTTATTTTAAGTCAAGTAGTCATGGAAAAATGAAACTAGTCGTCTTTTGTTTTTTACGACTTTTTAGGGCAAAGTCAAAGTGTGCAAAATCCTATTTATGATCATATCTCCCTGTCCAAAAATGACATATGAGGTGACATTTTATTCAGAATGTCATATTCTATCGAAATAAGATAAAATATATTTAAAATTTTAAAGCAGCAAGTCATTTCTGGTTAAACCAGAAGTAATAGAAAGCCATTGGATAGACCAATCCATCCAAAATTATGTGAAATATCGATATACCAAATTTTATTTTTTCTATCTGAAAAGGTAAAAAGTTATAGGGGAACCACCAGTGAGAAACACCCGGTATAAACCTATAATAAAATGTATAAATATGTTATCCACCAAACAATATTACTTGGCCTATTTTCTTTATAAATAAAACCAATACAAAGTGTTAAAGCCGATCCTGTTAATAACCTGTGATCAGCTGTTGATTATTTTCTAGCAGTCTATGAAATCTCACTACGCATGACAGCTAGCACCCTGCGCGAAGCCCATGCAAGGATAATTCAGATTCTCACTGCATTCATCCATATTATTCTTTAAATCATGGTATAAAATACGTTTAATTTGTTTGCTAAAATATGTTACAATTTGTATTTGGTTGGTAGGGGTCGATTGTTTTATGACGAATCTGGATTACCACTAATCTGGAGTACGTGAAATTCAGAACATGACAAATTCGAACAAACAAACGATTTTAAATAGTTTAATGGCGACTTTAGTTTATTTTTTGCCCCAAGGCCTTTGGTTACCTAGCTACACCACTGGTTAGATATTAAACAAATACACTAAATTTACATGAGGGAGGAAATCGCCAGAGTTTAAAACCCCTTACTCCAAATTTTTACTATAAATTAAAGAAACATTATTAGTGTAAATGTATTTTTTTATTTTTAAAGCATTTATTTGTGATAATTGTTTACTTTATCGGACGCTACACAGATTTAAATAATTTTTGCCAGTGGCGCAGCGTAAGCAAAAAGAGGCGTAGGCGAAGTCGTATTTGCCCCTTTTGTCAATGAAGATAGCAAAAAGAGTTGAAGAATAAAAAACACCTTTGAGATTCTTTTGTTTTTAATGTTTTTACACATAAAATCTGGCGTAGGCTAACATGTACCTGCGAGGCCCCTTATTGAAAAATGAGAAGTTGAAAAGCACAAAAAAAGGTCTCTACCTTTAGAAAGCAGAAAAGTGTTTTTATACTTGGGGTACAAATGTACCCCGTAGCGTATTAAGTGTATTTTTTAGCACCGTACGACAAAATCGTAAGTTACTGTAAATAAAATATTTCATTGATATAATTTATGTTTTTTTTTTTTATTATTTGATAACGAATAAGAATCGTATTTTTTTCACTCTTACTTTTCAACTTGTAATAGACCCCGGAATCAAATCCTTAAGCACGGGCGTCAATTTTGAGATACCCGATATACAACTTTTAAAAGCCTTCCTTTTATTTATTTTACACATTTGTAATTTCATTAAATTTTAAAACTTCACTTTATTTCATTTAAATTTCGTGCAAAAAAGACGGGAGAATTTGGTAAGCTTAAGGTCACTGTACACTAAGTATAGCTCGGGTCACGGTCAACTCACGGTCCATCAAGCAGCGAAAAATATTTTACAGAAATAAAAGAGTTTAAAACTCCTTACTGCTTGCTGCTGCATTTTTGCACGGTTTTTTCCGCATACCTCTTAATTCCGTTTAGTTTCTAGTGTTAATTTCTTGTGTTTTTAATAGGTCACAATGTCTTAAGCTGGAAATTTAACAAAGAAAATAATAAAATTAGTGCGTAAAATATTGAAACAATAATTTCTATTTAAAGCAATTTAAAAATAAAAGAAAGTAATGAAAAATCTATAGAATACGAATTTATTGTTTGATTTCATCATCTGTTACTGTTAATTGCAAAACTGCCTCTTCCTTATCCGATAAATTGTCATACATTTTAAGTCTTGAAGATTCACTGGCAGTGGCGTAGCTAAGGCAGTAGGGACCCTGGAGTATAAAATACAATTGGGGCCCCTAAAAATTTAAAGACCAAAAAAAAGGTCCTTGGAAGTTTTTTACTTCTTTTACAATTTTCTTTATGTATTTTTATTAACAGTAACCGAGACCTCAAAACATCTTCTATTCATTTCCTATTATTTCTCTAAAATTTGTTTTAAGTATTTCTGTACTGTACTTACCCCGGGGGCCCTGTTTCAACATCCAAGGGGCCCCCTAAGCTCGGGAGCCCTATGGCACGGCCCCACCTAGCCCCATAGTAGCTACGCCACTGGTGTTATATATTAAAAGACGACAAAATGCACTTGTTTCCCCATTTAATATCCCGCGCTAGTGTAATTGCACTAATTCCCTAAGCTCCCGCGGTTGCTTTTGTGTTCCCGTTGCCGTTCCCGCTCCCTCGGTCACTCGTTTGTTTGAGAGTACCTTAACTTTTTTCGTAAAATTATTTAAAAAAAAGTTTCTCATATGGCGCCAACTGCATGAAATATGAATGAATTATTTGTTTTATTAATAATAAATCACCGTTTAAAGTTTCGTACCGTTGTGGCATAGTTAGAAACATTCTGTATATTTTTACGTTTTAGATTCGGAAGGAGTTTATGGTGAAGCATTACAAAAAACAGTTGAGGAGTATGGAAAAACATATCCATCTAATCTAAGTAGCAAAGTAGCTGGATCTGTGCAACATGACGTTGCGGAAACTGTAATAAAGTTATTAGATTTAGATACAACAATTGAAGAGTTCCTAAAAATATATGTTGGGTATGCATATCAAAAATTAGGAGATTTGGATTTAATGCCAGGTATGTATCAATAAATAGGTCATATTTATACCTGATAGAGAAAAAAACATAATCAGGGCCGTTCCTAAGGTGACTTCCGCCCTGGTGCAAAAAAATATTGGTCGTCCCTATAACAGAATGTCTTTTGGTAAATTAAGCATTAAAAATTTTTAAGGACCAAAAAAGATCCCCACTTTTAAAATACATTGCTTTCCTTATTTCAAAAGAGCAGAAGAGCAAAATAAAAAGTTTTATTTCAAAAATGACCCTTATTTCAAAAATTTTCGCCTACGAAGGATTGCGCCCTGGTGCCTTGAACCACCTAGTAGACACCTGCCCTGACGGGGCCGTTCCTAAGGTGACTTGCGCCCTGCTGCAATAAAATATCGGTCGTCTCTATAACAGAATGTCTTTTGGCAAATTGAGCACCAAAAATAATATTATTATGTATATCCTGTTCAGTTGGGACATATCTGTGCAAAATGCTGCCACAAATTCCTAAAGCCATAATACAATAATTTAAGGTAATTTGCCTTTGTCAAACAGTTGATTGTTTACGTGATACAGTGTGTCAAAATTTTTTATTTCATTTAATTAATTTTTAAATACAGTGATACAGATACAGTGTTTTATTTTTTATTTCTAAATAAATATTCTTGGTAATAATCTCTGTATACACCAAAACTCACAAAACACTGATCAAAATTTAAATAAACCATAGCGTATATGAGGTAGGTGCCAATTAACGAATATGACACAGAACACAGAAAACTACCTTTATTTTTGATCTTGAATAAAATATTATTTTAAAAACTTGCTTAGAAATAAAAGTTATGTCATATTTAAAAAGCAGAGCCTCCTATTAAAAAATTGAAAAAAAACTTATTTTTCCTATAGATATTAGATCAAAATAAATTAATTGCCGTAAACTTCAAACTTCAAACTTCTTTATTCATGTCAATATACAATTGTATTTACACACGTCATAATTAGTTAAGGGACACATTTATTTTGCTGAACATGCCAGACTATGCAGTCACTGCGTATGACAGTTGTTCTTATATGTTATATTATGTTATAGTTCAAGCATATTCAGCACGACAAACAGAGGCGCATTTACATATTTGCCGCCCGTAGGCTTCTTATTTTCGCCGCCCCTATGTTTTTCATTTTTCCTTGAAAAATAATTTTGAAGACAAAAAAAAAGGTCCTCACTTTCCTTTCTTTCAATTCTACGTACAAAATTAAATAACAAACAACAAAATCTGCCGCCCCCTAAAAACGTGTTCCGCCCCCTAAAAACGCCGCCATAGACTTCAGGTAACTGAGCCTTTTGGTAACTGACGACAAACCTGCCCAGGGTAAAAATAAAATATAATGAAACTTATTATTAACATTAACTTTCTAAAATTGATATATATATATATATATATATATATATATATATATATATATATATATATATATATATATATATATATATATATATATATATATATATATATATATATATATATATATATATGATAAGCTACTGTTGCTGAAGTTGTAGCACCGTAATTTATCCTTATTGCACTTAAATTTAAAAAAAGTCAAAGCTTTGTTATTCTTAAAGCATTTAAGCACATCTAGGTCACTTCAAAAAACAAACATACATTTTTGCTTTTTTGTGGTTCAATAAGGCTAAAATTTATATTATTATTATATTTATACAGGTTACAAATTTGAGGAAATGGTAAGAAATACAGGGTTGGTTAAATTAGCAAAGTTGCGCATTTTTATGCTTAATAATATTCCGTTTTAAAAATTTGCAGCCCTTCCGGAATAATCCGGCAAAAACCGAAATTTTGCGTAACAGTTTTTATTGTTTTAACAATTTATTTAATGAGATATTTTAAAACCAACGACACAATAACATTGCCACTTTTTCTATTCTATAAAATGACGTCCCTAAATTTAAAGTCCGACGTTTCGTCTTTGAGCCACCATCATCAACTTTGTTTTTTAAAATGGGCGTAATATTTGGTTTTGGGCTTAATAAACTTGTTCTTAATTCAAAATACAACGACATATCACACTTTACATTTATGCGACGTTTCGGGCAAAAAATCATCATTCACCATTTTTTCCATTAAAAATTACGTTTTTATTCCAAACGATTTTGGAAATTTCCATATGCACTTTTATTACTAATCATTTTTATTCTTTTTAATAATTTATTTATTCAAAATTTAACTAACAAGCTACAATAATTAGGGTAATTTAGATACATTTACATAAACGTAATAAAAATAAAGCATTTAATTTAATCAACCGCCTCTATCAACTTTATCGTAGCCTGTTATAAAAATGTATGCACACTTACCTGCAAACGGAAATTTCCCGGAATGTTTGGGGTAAAATCGTTATTTGTAATGGCGAAATGGTGAATAATGGTGGTTTTCGGTTCAAGGCGTCGCACAAATGTAAAGTGTAATATATCGTTGGTTTTAGAAATAAATTACGAGTTTACTAAGTTTAAAAACAAATATTCCGCCTATTTAAAAAAACAAAGTTGATGATGGTGGCGCAAAGACGAAATGTCGGATCTAAAATTTAGTGATATCATTTTATAGAACAGGAAAAGTGGCAGTGTTAATGTGTCGTTAGTTTTAAGATCTCTCTTCAAATAAACCAAGACAAAAATAAAAACTGTTTCGCAAAATTTTGGTTTTTGCCAGATAATTCCGGAACGGCTGCAATTTTTTAAATTTTTAAAACGGAATATTGTTTAGCATGACAATGCGCAACTTTGCCCCAATATAACCAACCCTGTTTTTCTTACCGTTTTCAATATCCTAATGAACACCACAACACGAACAGCCTGAATATTATAATATAATATACATGTCTCTGAAAGGTGCGGAAAAAAGCTACTACAGATTCCTGAGGCTAACTAATGACGATCTAAGCCAACTAACCTTGGATGGTTATGGAGAAACAGGGTGTTAAAAATGTATTTTAGTTTATAAATAAATTTATTAATAGTAGGTGCATGGTCACAATATTTGACTAAAAGGGGTTTTGGGACTTATCAAATAAATACAAAAAGAGGTTCCGCTTTCAAAACTTGGATTTTATAAAAGTGGGGGTTTGCAAATTCAAAAATTAAAATTTTCTTTACCAAAGTGTTCCTCTTAAGGCATCTGGTATATACTTGGTGTGGGTCCCATGTCCCAGTTTTTAGATGTAATCATTTAAAAATCATATCTACGCCCGTGCATAAATTCAATTTTAAAATTTTGCCACTTGGTGATTTTGAGCCAACTATTAGTCGTCAAAAAATGTTATGTACTTTTTAATTAGTTGCCTTTTATATTTTAGGTGCTGAAAAAATGATTCAGCATCTTTACACCAATAATATACCAATAGCAATTGCTACGTCTTCACAAAAAGAAGCCACTGAATTAAAAACTAAGAAATTTTCGGACTTATTCAGTCATTTTCATCATATTGTATGCGGAGGTTCTGATCCCGAAGTTAAAGTTGGTAAACCCGCGCCCGATATATTCCTAATTTGTGCTTCAAGATTTGATGAATCACCAGATCCATCAAAATGTCTGGTATTTGAAGATTCAGCAAATGGCGTAAAAGCAGCTCTTGCTGCTAAAATGCAAGTAGTCATGATTCCTGAAGATCATGTACCTTACGACATATGGAAAATGGCAACATTGAGACTTGATTCTTTTGAGTATATGATTCCACAGTTATTTGGGCTTCCACCTTTTCCACCCGATACTCCACCAGTTTTTCCCGAGGTCTTAGAAGAAGTACCTACTGAATCAACAAATGAAAATTCTAACTAGAGGATTTATAAAAAATTTAGTTAAAAAAATTAAATGGATACAAAATAAAGTTAATAACATAAAATACTTTGGTTTCAAACGAGAGAATCTTTTATAATGGTATACTTTTATTTTCGTAATGGTAATTAAGAAAACAAATACTGTTGCAAAAAAACGACGTTAAAGATACCCCGTGTCTCCCCGGTAGCGCAGTAGGTAACATAGTCTTTAATCTCTAAGCCAGAAACCCCAAATTCGATCCCCAGCCGAAGAGACATTTTTAAATAGTAGTCATTTAAAATAACGTCCGTGGTGACACTACAGCGTTGTCTAAAAGGTGCTAGGATATGCAAAATTTGCATGTTTGATAGCTTGAACAATTTTGAAACGGAGGAAAAGATTTATTAAATATCTAATAACACGACACGCACGATTTTTTTTTCACCCGTTCGGGTCTTTCATCTTGGTCTGATCAACCCCTTCCTAGGTGGTGCACTGCAGCTCTAAGGGCTTTATTGTGCCTTAACCCTATTTCTTCGCATTTACTCGTCATTCATTCTAACTTGGATGACCCCGAGCATTGTGTGCGTTGGACACCCGGCCACCCATACAAGTTATAGCCGCGCTCCACGTTGCTTGACTTTGGTGATCGTGGTTGCCAATTATATCGGTGCAGCAAAGAGCGCGGCTAACACCCACGGTACTCTGACACTACAAATTAAAAACATCACATTTAAAGCAAAACTAAAAAAAAGCAGCGATAGCATTTTCAGAATGTAGCTTGTGCTCCAGAAAGACTTAAGGAAAACCAGTGTAACTAATAATGCCTCACTATACAATGTATATTACTTTTTGTTCTTTTAAAACAATGTACCACTTATAGAATGGATTTTATAATTGCACAAATGGACAAAAACATTTTATCCTAAGAAATCCATATTAAATATGGCAAATGCTTAACCTTGAGAAACATCGTCTTGTACAAGGACCCCAAAATCCAAAAATGTGAAAATAGAGCTAGAGATAACTGCCTTTGTAAAAAAACAATTCTGCAAGCAATGATTTCAAGAATAAAACGGTTAGCTATTAGAAACCGGTCCCTACGTATTTTCAATAGACCTGCGCGAGAATTTTTAACCCCACACTGGGAGGTTTACAGGGTGCTCTTGGACACGTGCAGTTATCCAAATACTTAGGATTTTTATAGTTTAAAAAAGAGGAGTTGGTACCAATGACAAAATTTGCAGTATTTTAATAAATATAGTGTTTACAACACTGAAAGCATTTACTTCAATAGAGACAGGACCACACTCAGTCGTAATTTGGGATTTCCCGATAGTAAAATCGACCGACGCCGCGCCGTCGCACAGTGTGACGAAATTGAAAAAATGGACATCAATGCTTTTAAATTAGCGAATGTTTGTATTGATATAATAATCATGAATGTTGATAAAATTGTGCGAAAATATTTGTTTTACAGTATACAGGGTGATCAGTTTTAATTCGGCACTATTGCTAACTTCTTTATTATTGGAGATACGAAGTCGGGTAAATTAGAGAAGTAGTAGTATTTTTCCGCTGATTAACGTGCGGTCAACAATAAAACAATTGAACATCGGGTTTTCCATTTATTTAAAAATATACTTTTTTAAAGGAAACACCCTGTATATTATATCAGCAATCGAAAGTTCTATCAAAAAGTTTTAAACAAAGTCCTCATGTGTTATATCCAATTTTTAATAGTTTCGGAAATATGGCCATCCTCGGGAATTCTGATAGTAAACTGGCATTTTAAAAATAGAACACCCTGTATATTGCATCACCATTAAATAGATATTTTAAAGAGCTTTAAGAAAATACACATTTGATATGTCTATCTCTTATAGTTTTGAAAATATGGCCATCAAAATCTGAAAATTATGTTAAATTTTCCACAGCAAAATAGACATTAATATCTACTATTTTTTAGATTTGAATGGCCATATTTTCAAAACTACAAGAGATAGACATATCAAATGTGGTATTTTTAAAGCTCTTTAAAATATCTATTTAATGGTAATGCAATATACAGGGTGTTCTATTTTTAAAATGCCAGTTTACTATCAAATTCCCGAGGATGGCCATATTTCCGAAACTATTAAAAATTGGATATAACACATGACTTTGTTTAAAACTTCTTGATAGATCTTTCGATTGGTGATATAATATACAGGGTGTTTCATTTAAAAAATATATATTTTTGCAATAAATCGAAAACCCGATGTTCAATTGTTTTTTTACAGCACGTTAATCAGCGGAAAAAATACTACTACTTCTCTAATTTAACCGACTTCGTATCGCCAATAATAAAATAGTTAGCAATAGTGCCGACTTAAAAATGATCACCCTGTATACTGTAAAACAAATATTTTAAGTTTACAGATTAACCTAACCATGGCCTGGCTTGATTAATGCAAAACCTTAAATCTCAATTTATTTGATTCATTTACAAATTTGTTTTGAATCCGTATCGACTAATGCAAAATAAATAAATACCGCTGCAGCATGTGAAAGAAAAGCATTTTTTCTAAGAATAGCAAATATTAGCAAATAAAAAATTTGCGCTTTTTTTCTCTAAAGGTGGCCCGGTCAAACAAGATATTTGCGAAGTTATACAAATGTAAACTTTTTTTATAAGTCAACGGAAACGTTAACTTTATAAAAAAAGACTGTAAATTAAAAAAAGCGTTATCGTGTAATTACTGCATAATTTTTCAAATAATTAACAGAAATATACTACATCAGGTTAATAGATTTGGCACACAAAAAATAATTTTTAAACAACTAATACTTTTGTAGTACAATTTTTTTAATAGACAATGTTTTTGCCTAAATTTTTGTGACTTAGGGAAGGGCAAGTTTCAATTGAATTTATTTGGAAACTAAAAGTTGTAAAAAAAAATTAATGTGCACCAACATAGCCTAGGGTATTGCCAATTTGTGACAATGAAAAAAAATTGTACTTTTCAATGTTGACTTTATACCCAGATGTCCACTTTTTACCCATATCGACACACTGTGCGTCGGCCAGAATTAGTAATTTGGTGATCGTTTTTGGTTGGTTTCTGTGATATTCCCTTATATATTTACAAAAACAGAACTAAATCATGATTCGTTGTATGGTGTTGTTTTGCAAAGTCAAGAAGCCTGGAATTCCCTATTTCAGATAATATAATGTTTACTTATCGGGTCCACAGCCGATTTTAATATTTGTTAATGGTGTGTTTTTTTAGCTTCGATCACAAATCTGAGGTCAAAAATTTACTGACTAGCGAAAAACAAACAACAGGACCAGGTTTAAGATTTTGTATATGATTCATTTATAAAGAAAATATACCAAGTAATTTTGTTTCTGGGTATACATATTTAAATATTTAATTTTAAGTCTGTATTCGTCTTTCATAGCAGTCCCTAAAAAGTAAACCGGTTTTATATTGGGGACTATTTTTTATTGTATAATTTTTTATTTTTCGGTCGTATCGCTGATTTTATTGAAATTTAGCAAACGAGAGTGCTTAGAAGCAAGTTTTTTGCTAAAACATCGTATTTTTAATTTATGAGGACCCACTTTGACCCTCAAACCTGCATGGATTTTTTTTTCCGCATTATTATCTTCTTTCTTAACACTACCTTGACACAACAAAACTGGATGGTTGGTATTTTATCATAAAAGCAATTAGTTTTGGTGTAACTTGTTTAAGAAATAACTCTCAATTCATAAACTGATATTTCGCTCCCGTTGCCATAGCAGTTGTCGTTCAGTTAAGATTGGCGTGTAATGCCATTGAAATTGTTTATTTTTGGGGTTAGGGCCAAACGCGAAATACAAATATTAAAATTGGTAATGGGCCCAGTAATTAATTATTGATTTAATTTGCCTACAAATGCCAACTTGAAATAAACTTGATGATGTAATAATCCTAAACTAGGTTGAAAGCGCAATGGAATTTTATTCCATAGAAAGATACCTATGTTTTTTTTTTAACATACGAGCAATAAGCAATCTACAAGATATTATATGGTATAAATCGTTGTTTAATATCACGAAGCGGCGTATCTTTTTGTTTAAATTTCACAAGGGTGCTTTTTAGGTATTTTTTGTACTACTCTTTTTTAGTAAAATGAAATTGGCTAGTATTATATTTCTATAACTTTTAAAGATATCAAAATCTAACGTATGCAAATTTGTAATATTAAGAAGCAACTTTTTAAAGCAATTACATCAGCTCTAGTCAATTTTCTTACTTTTTGAGATACGCCACTTTGTGATATTGCCCACGAAATTGCTTATGGCTACGTGTTATAACTTAAAAAATATGTCAAATTATTTTAATTAAACTGCCATATTTTATTTTGTGTGATTATAAATGCATCAGTCAAACGCTAATACAGACTATATTTTAACCCATTTTGACCGCGAATAATTTTAGAACAAATAAAATTATCAAAATGCGGTTTTCGCAGAAAGCCTTAAATTTTTTAAAGTTTCTTTTATAACCTTGCCATTTGGTTGTGCCATTAATTTCTTACGAAAATGGCCAATTTTCGTATATAGGGCAAGTTTGTTATTTTAAATGGAACGCCATGTATATTTTCTATAATCTTTAAATACAATTTTTCCCGTTAAAAAAAATATTCCATACCAAGACCATTTCAAAACATAATGGATTTATTGATCTCTATAAAATTGACTGCATGGCAATAAAGAGTATTATTTGAAACAGAAAATTTGCTACTTACTCATTATTTATTTTTGGTTATACAAAACTTAAATTAAACAAAAGTTAAAAAAACACGAAGAATTACTCACAACGCACAAATGAAACACCAAATACCAAATGACTATACCTAATAACGGTCGACCGTAGATGGAAAATTGGGTTTGGACGGCTGACGGCGTCAACTTTACCTGGATTTTACGATCGAGAAATTCCAAATTATAAATTAAATTAGAATGAGTGTGGCCCTGTCACAGTATAGGTAAACGTTTTCAGTGTTGCAACCACTATATTTATTAAAATACTGCAAATTTTGTCAATGTTGCCAACACTCTATTGGGTTTTAAAATGAAAAATGCTAACTTTTAAAAGAATTGCGCATGTGCAAAGGTGGACAGCAATTCTCCCAGTGTCGGGTAAAAATTTCGTGCATGCAGGTCTACTGAAAATATATGGGAATAATTTTCTATTTGCAATCCTTTTAATTTTTAGATCATTGCTCTCCCTACAGTTTGTAAAGTGTTGAAAAATAATTCTAATCTTTATATACAAGCCAAATACGATTGCATTAAACGCCTTAAGTTTAACTGAACAGAAGTTGCTTCTTCAGCGGGAGCGTAATGTTAACTCAATAAATTCACCTGATTCACCTTTATTTATAATACTAGTTACACCAAATAAACTAAAATAAAGCAATCGTTATTTTACGAAAAATAATAATATAATAACTAAATAATCATGATGTTATAAGGTTTATTCTATAAAATTATTCTCAAGCGTTTTATCAAAACCATTTAGTTTTGTTGTGTCAAACCAGTTTTACGATGACGATGTTAATACAAATATTATTGTTCAGTTTTAAGGTTAAGTCAATCCTATTTATGGTCTTAACTCTTTTTATTTTCAAATGGAATGAGGGGTTTGTTAGAATATCCTATAAGATCATTTTATTTTGAATAATTGGGTACCATATAGGCGGAATTTCGGAAAGGTTTTTATTGTAAAAGCATTTAATAAAATTTTTCTTAACCGACCATTGTGCTACATGGTAATATCGATTTATGACAACCTCATGAATTTATTTTTGAAATAAATGCTCTTTTAAGGTATGCTAACGAGACACGTTCATTCCATTTAAAAAAAGAAGTTTAATAAATAGGTTTTTGCACGCTTTGACTCCGCGTAAGTCGTAAAAACATATGACCGTTTTAATCATGGCACTCTAGGTTAAAATTTAAAAATCAAATTTTTGACAGCAGAAGTGTCAAAAAATGACATATGAAGTGACAATTTATTCGGAATGTCATATTCTATCGAAATAAGATAAAATATACCGGTAGTCCATTTTAAATTTTAAAGTAGCAGTCATTTCTGGTTAAACCAAAAGTAATAGAAAGCAATTAGATGGACCAATCCATCCAAAATTTTGTGAAATAACGATATACCAAATATCATTTTTTTATCTGAAAAGTTTAAAAAGTCATAGGCTGGAATCATCTGTGAGAAACACCCAATATAAACCTATAATAAAATGTATAAATATGTTATCCAACAAACAATATTATACTTGGCCTATTTTTTTTATAAATAAAACCAATACAAAGTGTTAAAGCCGGTCCTGTTGATAATCTGTGATCAGCTCAAAGTCGATCTATATAAGGTCACGACATTCGGCCATATTGCTTTGACGTGTTATGACGTCACATCTCCCATTTTTCGGCCATGTTGTTCAGTGCCGGAGATATACAATATAGACGCCACTGGATTGATCATCAGCTTTGATTTTACCCAGTCTTGCCAACTTTTCTCCGTGGAGTGCCCTTCCTTGCGTCCCCGACTTCGAACCGTCTAAAACTTGAGGATATGTCGCAACCTTATAAATATAAACTAACTTTGTGATCAGCTATCGATTATTTTCTAGCAGGCTGTAAAATCTCATTGCGCATGACCGTTAGTACCCTGCGCGAAGCCCGACAAGGGTAATTCAGATTCTTGCTGCATTCATCCATATTATTCTTTAAATCATTGTCTGCAAGGGATTAAATTAGGCCGCGGTCCGAATTGTGCTCACAGCATTTACGACGTATAGACTGCTAACGTGTGGTTAGCATTCTATACGTCGATTTAAGTGAGCGCGCCACATGCGCTAACGTTTGGCAGTATGAATAATTCGGACCACTTGTGAGTGTGCTGACGAATTCAACAAGTTTAACATAACCTAACAAAGCATATTTTGATATAAACATGAGTGGAGTATGTGGTGTAACTGATGAAGATGGAAAAATGCTTGTATTTCAAGCATTATTGCAATCAAGGGAAGTATACGATAGATACACTTTATTTTGGACGTCTAAAATCACGGGCACAATACATCGATTCAAATAAATGGCGCCAAAAAACGTCGATGCTTACAATGCTAACGCTCGACCCGTGAGTTCTGTCAGCACTAATGTGTGACGATACATGTTACGTCATAGGTTCCACAAGGCTAACGGTAAGGGTAAAAGCACGAATCGGACCGCGTGTTGGTACGCTATGAGCGCTGTGAGCGTAATTCGAACCGCAACCTTAATGTCCACATACTTAGCACTACCTTTTTCAAAAAATTGAATTTTTACAAGCTTTTATTTAACTTGCAATGTATGTATGTATCTATGTACGGGTGGAATCTTGCAACTCAATTTTGAAGCATTTATCTTTAACCGATTGAGCTGATATTTTGTAGACACGTTTAGTTTCAATGACAATCACAATCACCCCTCAAAAAGAACTGTGAGGGCTGCGATGACAATGCATGAATTGCTATGTGACGTCATTCTAAATCCAACATGGCGGAACCCCCACAATGGCGGACTAGTTATTTTTAATGCACTTTTACAATATTGGTATTAAATGAAAAGGGTTTGCTGCAAGTAACTAAAAAAAAGTTACATTTTCCTTTTTTAAATGCACTTCTGCAATATGGGTACCCATCAAATAAAAGCAATTTTTAGGAGAAAATCAAAAAGTGAAGTGACGTCATTCTAAATCCAACATGGCAGAACACCTAAGATGGCGGACTAGTTATTTTTAATACATTTCTTTAATGTAAGTATTAAATAAAAGGGCTTACTGAGAATAACTCCAAAAACAACGAGACTTCAGTACTGGTTCAATATATCGGACTTCTAAAGATGGCGTACTAGTTATTTATAATGCACTGTTACATTATCGTTATCAAACAAACTACAGTAAAAAGCAAAAGCACATGTAATTTGATTATGACGGTCATGCAAATCTGTCACATATTGGGGGGTCATCGTTAGTTCTGGTTAGTTAAATCTATTTTTTAATTCCCTAATAAAGCGCGTAAATTTGGTTATGAGTATTACTAAATACATTGACTTTTTATACAAATGTGACAGTTTTGCATGACCGTCTGTAGCACTTCAAAGCAATCAAATTACACGCCTCTGTGCTTTTTACTGCAGTCTTAAGGTTTTTTAGGCATTTTCTAGCAAATAAGCATTAATTAAAAGGAGTCCTCGATGCAAATTCCTAATCCTATTGCAGCTAGAGTGTGTAAAATTAACTGGCAATATACCTTGGAACAATGATGCGTTGAATAAGATAAACAGACTGAGAAACCAGTTCAGCGATAACTAAAATTAAGTAAAAAATAAATTAAAAGTAAAAAAATATTTTAAAACAAGCTTTTATTTAAATGTACCAAAGAGAATAAAATTAACTTTTTTCTTTAAACTTTTACTGTAAAAATATACCATCATTACACAATTTATATGCTATAAAAGCTTGTCGCGAGATTTACCTGAGTAGAATAATAAATTAATTAAATACTTGATCTGATTGTAAATATTTAACAAAGTAAACAGGAGTACTTACATAATTCTTGCAACAATCCTTTAAAGTATATTTAAATAAAAGCTTGTTTTAAAAATAGTTTTTACCTTTGATTTATTATTCTTGTGCTGTTTTTGTGCTAGTCTGTGCCGTTAAAAGAAACTTTATTTATGCATTTATTTTTGAGATATCAAATAAACAAAATGGGGGTAGTTTTTCGTACCCACTTAGCACTGTCACTTTGCACCACATTCAAAATAGGTGTCATGCTGACTTATGCTCAACTTGTGCTATCATGTGACGTAATTTTATTTTAATTTTTTTTTTAATGAATAGAATCTTGCTTTTTTAACTAAAAAACCATTTGTCAACCGAGTTAGCACCGCCACTTTGCATAGTAGCGAATTAAACTATTCTGCTGTGTTGGGTTCAACTTGTGCTATTATGTGCCGTTAATAAAAGATCTGAAAAATTATAAGAAACAGGTAAAAAAATATATATATTTTATGACGATTTAGCACTGCCACTTTGCATAGTAGCAAAATTAAACTATTGTTCTGAGTTGTGTTTAACTTGTGCTATCATGTGTCGTTAATAAAAATTCCGAAAAATTATAAAAATCAATATTTCGAAAAAAATTGTGACGATTTAGCCTTGCCAGGTTGAACTATGTTTTAATAAAAATTTAGGAAAATTATGAGAATAAAAATTATTCTTTCATCAAGAATCAAAAATTACTTTTTCATAACGATTACCAGAGCCACTTTTTATGATTTGAGTCTAGAACGGTCTTGCCGATTTTCATAAACAAAATGGCGTTAAGTAGGAAATTTAAGGACCTTTAAAACGAGGTGCTACATGACCTCCACTTCTATTTGAAACCATTTTACACAAATTTTACCCGATCTAGATATCTTGACCATTCAAAAACTAAGGGGGACAGCACTTTTAAAAACCGCAATGTATGTACAAATTGGAGCTAAACCTCAAAAGCCCGTAACTCTAGAACGACTGGACCGATTTTTAAACATAAAATGATGATGAACCAAAAATATTTTTATGTCAAAGAGTAGTTTAAGTAACATCCTTTTTCCCTTTTACCTGATCTCAATAACTTGTCCAATTCAAAAGATAAGGGAGGGGGAATAAGATATTTTTGGTTTACACAGCCTTCTAAGCAAACAATTTTTTCGATAACCGTTTGTTTTATCACAAAAATGCAAAAAACTAAATATTTGATTTTTTTTTGTGCCATTATGCTGGTGTAGCTTGACTTTTTAAATTGATCTTACACATAAAATGTTGGTCATCAACAGGCTTCACCCCCATTATTACCCCCTATGGTGGAAGAATCTTTAATAAATTAATGGGTTTTTACCTTCTTGAAGACACACAATAAATACAACTTTTTAACTGATAGTGATGTGCAAATTTTCGTGAGGTTTGATGCGAAAATGATGCCACAGTTTTTAGGTACCCAATTTGCGATGATTGCAGGTTAAATGGGGTTTTTGTTTCAAGTTAATGGGACCTTAAAAATGAGCTTCTTAAATATTTGTACTGAATTTTAAAACGCCCTGTATTCATATAATTGCACTGCACATTTTACTGCCCACCCTCTAAATTTCTCTGCCGGATATTGCCCAACTTAAAAAAAGCTGGCGCCGCCACTGCCACATGGACTATAATCAAAGTTCCCAAGTGTGAATGATTATCGCCCATCAAAAAACCCACCTTTGTAAACATGTAAAATAATTACAATATACAAATCAAGACTTCACAAAATAGTTCAATTTGAAAATATTTGGCAGACAAACGAAATCGTTTGTCTGTCCGTAAAGACAGATTCTGCATCAAAAAATGTAAAGAAAAGTTCATATAATCATAAGACCGAAAATGTATTTTCTTGCCAGATACAAGGCGCTAACCTTAAAAAAATAGTTTTTATCAATATCCCTAATAGCCACAATCTGATTTTAATAAAATGTTGGCACAATTTGTAGATTTCAAAAGCTTCCTTAGATTATTTAGATATTTAGAAGTTTTGAGCGGTACCTTAACGAATATTTCTGACAAAAAAATAAATTTAGGATAATTTATTAGTTTAAATATTATTGGTATTTAATTTAGTGTTTGTAGTTAAATTTATACAGTGAGGCCATAAAGTCTTGAAAAGTACCTTTTTCAGGTAAACGAAGTAGTTTTTAGGTTTAAAAATTTTTGAAAGAAAAGAATTTATACAGGATGTTTCAAAAACAGCAGGACCGGGATCGACTTCATTTTTTAAATGGCGCCACCTGTACATTTTGACATTATTTAAAATTACGGACAATTCTAGACACATTTCATGTACATTATCCTATGCCTATCTTCAACTGTTTTCGAGTAATCAAGGTTACATATGCCATAATTTTAGAATAGCGAAAATTCAATTAAAAATAATTTATTTTACTTTGTAAACAGCAATTAAGGGTGTAACAAAAATGGGGGTTTCAAATAAAATATTTCAAAGACAGTTCCTTTCAGCCCGTATATTATTGCCTCAAGTGGTTCTAAAAACATAAATTTACAAATTAGCCTATATTGTACACATTACTAAGTGATAATAAGATTCTAATAAGATTATAATTACACTTAACTTCATTATTAACCTTAGCAAAAAATAGTATGCTTACCTAAAAACATACAGGTAAAAATTCTTAATATAGTCAAGAATAAAAATGCACCAAAAATACGTATATTAGAACCACTACTTGAATAGGCCCGGTCAGTACCAAGACGCTATTTTTATACCTTTACTGGGCAAAAAAATATCTGTTTAACGACGATACAAAACTCACTGGAATTTATTTTTTTTAATACATATTTTGCTACAAGGGGCATATTTTAACGTTACAAATGCTGAAACTGTTGCCCGTTCACTTCTTGGCAGTATCCTAACCGATCGATGAACGCTTGTTGCACGTTGCGAATAAAAGAAATTGGGATTTGTCGAATTTCATCTCTTATACGATTTTTTAAGGCATCGATATTGGGAGGCTTATTAAAATAAAGTTTGCTTTTTAAAAATCCCCATAAAAAATAAACTAGGGAAGTCAAATCCGGAGATCTGGCCGGCCACTCGACAGGGCTACGATGTCCTATACATCTGTTAGGAAATATTTCATTAAGATACTGCCAGACAGGTACAGCATAGTGAGGAGGTGCGCCGTCTTGTTGAAACCACATAGTCGGAGTGGGTAAATCGGTTCATTACCTAAATACATTTGAGCCAAAGCAGGAATTAACTCCAGTTGCAAAAAATCTAGATACATTTTGCCGGTCAAGTTTTCGTTGAAAAATACGGGCCTATAATCCTGTCTTGAAATATTCCAGCCCAAACATTATTTTTTCCGGATACTGCGTGTTAGTAACTTAAGCCAAATGAATATTCTCTTTTTGTCGATTGACACTACTATTAAGAAAAACGTAGCTTCATCGGAAAATAAAATATTTCTACAAAAAAAATGGATCCTCGTTGCACCGCTCTTGCATATTTTCGCAAAAGTCGAGTCGGCGGTTATAGTAGCCTTCGTTTAATTTATTTATTAATCTTATTTGGTATGGATGATACTTTGCAAGTTTCAGAATATTTTTTACCGATGATTTACTGATGTCTAAAGCCGGCTAAAGACGGAATGCCAAGGCTTGGCAAATGTCCGCTCGCTTAAACGTTCCCGCATCCCAACGTTCGCTTTGCTTTGCCATATGTTTTGCATACACACGATGCGGGAACGTGTGAACGAACGGACACCAAGCCTTGGCATGTCGTCTGTGGCCGGCTTAAATTTAATGCTACTTGACTTGTAGGTAAATGTGGATTTTCGTTTAAGTAATTACATCATTAATTACATTAAGTAAAACATCTAATTTCACATTGTCATCTATTTTTGGCCTACCTGTTCTAGGAAGGTCTTTTACACAACCATGTTCACGAAATTTTGACGTGACAACAAAGTTCGATGGACCCGGCTGCACGCACCAAAAAACATGACGCGAGAGCGCGGAACGAGCGACAAAGAGGCACAATCTCCGCGTCGTTTAACAACTGTTTCTCTCCTACTTAAGTGAGCGTGCAGTGAAAAGTGAATATGGTGTCAGTTGTTTATAGCAACGATAAAGGTTATGATTCTTTCGACGTTGTCATGTTCAACTATCTTCAGTTAACCGATTTTGCAGACAACCGATTTTTTAACAATTTTGCTGACAGCAATAGCTTGCTCCCGATCTAGATGGACGTTATTAAAAACTTCACAGACTTCACCCAAATGTCTTTGGCGATCTCCCCAGCCAAAAATCATAAGGATTTCTCGTTCTGAAAGCATGTCTAATAAGACTGGTTCGCATACAGTATATCACAAATTGACAGAGTGATCACTAAAACAACAGTCAAAATGACAATTGAGGTACCAAAGTTAAGTTAGAAAAATCGACGTGTCGGACCGATTTAATTTTGCAAGCAATTAATGTGCCACAAATGTAACTTTTTAAAACTTAATTACTTAAAAACAGTTGCAGATAGGCATAGGACAATGAACATAAAATTTGTCTAGAATTGTCAAATGTCAAAATATGCAGGTGGTGCCATTTAACGAAAATAAAGTCGATAACGGCCCTGTTGTTTTTAAAAAAAAACCCTGTATAATTTCTTTTCTTTCAAAAAATTTTAAACCTAAAAACTAAATCCACTTGTTATAGCGTTATTTTTTTCTCTTTGGACAAATCACGAAGGCGTAAAGCCTTAATACTAACGTACCGTGGGTGTCTTCAGCGAGGTAAGAGGGAGTTTGTTCACACCGGACTTAAATACTTGAAGATTTGGGGGAAGGAAAGTCCTCCGCGGGCAGCAGGTTCCACAATCTAGAAACTCTAGGGATAAAAGAACAAACAAAGTGAGAAGTTCGGGGCCTGTCCAGTTGGACCGTATAGGGATGCATACGCGCGAAACCACGAGTTTCTCTGTTGAGAACCGTGAGTGGAGGAACTATACTGGACAATTCTTCAGAGCAGAAGCCATGGAAGTACCTATAAAAAAGCAATAAATCCCCCACAGCCCGACGATGGGCAAGAGAAGGAAGCCTTTCTGTAAGTGAAGGATCATTAATGAGACGAATAGCTCTTCTTTGAATAGAATCAAGAATGCTTAGGGTTGTGAGGGACGCCATGCCCCAGATATGGGAACAATATTCCAAGAGAGGTCGGATTTGGGACACATATAAAGTGTATAAATTAGAAGCGGAAAAATACTTTTTGGCTCGAAAGAGAAATCCAAGCTTTTTTAAACTGCCGTGGCTATAGATACAATGTGTTTATGCCAGTTAAGGTTACTTTCAAATGTGACGCTTACAAGATTGAAGGTGTCTTTGCTCTGTAAAACTTGGCCGCTCATAAGTAGAGGATGAGTATTTGATGACTCTTTTCGCGACAAGGAACATGATTGTGTTTTGGATACATTAAAGTGGGCGAGATTTTTGGCGCCCCAATCCAATATTAAATTAAGATCCTGCGACATGCAGAGTCACTGGCGGTTCTATCTACTTCAACCACAGATATATTGGAAAGTCTAGAAAATTCAGACGAAGATCGAATTTTGAATTCGGAACTCATCTTACCAAACGCTCCTCATCATAAGCAAAGTTCAAAAAGAAGTAGAAAGAATTTTATAACACCTAAACTAGTTGCAGCTTTAGATCGATGCCAGTTGAGCATAAGAGACTCTGTTTACATTCTTAATGCTGTTGTAGAAGCGCTTGGTTTAAGCAGCGATGATTTTCCTATTATTAAATCCTCGATTCACCGAATTCGTACTGAAACTAGAAAATCAAGGGCAGAAGCAATAAAATCTGACTTCCAAAACAATGTACCTGGGATAATAACAGTCCATTGGGATGGAAAACTATTACCCGGGTTGGATGTACGGAGTTCAAAAGAGGAACGCTTACCAGTTATTGCTTCGTTTGACGATAGAGAACAGCTTCTTGCAGTGCCAAAACTGGAGAGTTCTGCTGGAAAACATCAAGCTAAGGCCATCTCTACACTCTCTTTGACTGGAATCTCCACGATAAAGTACAAATAATGTGCTGCGACACAACAGCTTCTAATACTGGCCGTTTCAATGGAGCCTGTGCTATTTTGGAGCAAACTTTAGGAAGAGAATTGCTGCTTTTCGCCTGTCGTCATCATGTTTATGAATTGGTCCTCAAAGCTGTCTTTGAAATCAAGATTAAGCAAATCACTAGTAGCCCAGATATTCCAATATTCAAAAGTTTTAAAAACTGGTCAAAGATCGATTCTAGTAACATTGAACTATCTCTTAATTTCGTAAAAGAACATGTTGCAGAGACAGACATTCAAGTTCTCTTGATATTTTATAAAGCAGAACTAGATAAAGGTTTTATTAGAGATGACTACCGCGAATTGGTCGAACTGTGTGTAATATTTTTGGGAGGAGGCACAGAGAAAAAATTAAAACTAAGGCCCCCTGGAGCTATGCATCAGGCACGCTGGATGGCGAGAGCGATATATTCATTAAAAATATGTTTACAGTCACAACTCAGAATGACTGCGGAGGACAAAAAGGCTTTACAAGATGTTTGCTTATTTGTCGTGATATTGTATGTAAAACCTTGGCTTGAATGCACAGTGGCGACCAAAGCACCTAACCAAGATTTGCGCTTCTTGAAAATGTTAAAAGAGTACGAAAAAGTTGACGCAACCATTTCTAAAGCTTCTACGAGCAAGTTTAGCCATCACTTGTGGTATTTATGTGAAGAGACAGTTATTCTATCACTGTTTGATGATGAAGTTGACAACCAAACTAAGGAGAAAATGATTGCCAATTTCAACAGGGACAAAATCTCAGATTTTAGCAAACGCTATTGCCCGTCAAAGGAAGAACTAACTCAAAAGTTGTTTGGTAAGTTAAATTGATGTTTTGTGATATGCATTTTTTTGTTGATCTTTTTGTTATTTAAGTTATTTTTTATATTTTTCAGATAAAACACTAGATGATTTCGTATCGGAGAAGAGCAAACAATTTCTGTCACGACTACAGATCGACGACAGTTTTCTAAAGAAAGATGTATCTTCTTGGGATAAGAATGCTGCTTTTTAGAAGCTAAAAGAAAAATAGAGCATTTAAAAGTTGTGAATGATACTGCTGAAAGAGCTGTTAAATTAATGCAGGATTTTAACGGACTTATCACTGTTGAAGAAGAACAAAAACAGTTCTTGCTGCGCTGTGTCCAGGAACATAGAAAATTGTATCCGGACTGTAAAAAACTACTCTAAAAGGAGTTACCTGGACTGATTCTTATTACTTTATGTTTTAAAATAAATATTTATGCTTATCTTATTTGTTTTTTACTTTTATCCACTTAATTTATTGCATTTATAGTGATTTTATAGCAGACCGACATATCAGGCCAAAATGCGATTTTTACTAAACTTTGAAGCTCGGTCGGCACTAGTTGCAATAACATTAGAAAGACGAAATTTTAAATTTTAGTACCATTTACCTATAGTAAAAAATGGGGGATATGCATTTCAAAATCTAAAAAAAATTTTTGTATATATATATATATATTATATATATATATGGCAATGGAAAAAACATTATTAAGGAAATTAACCATAGGAAATTGCTGGAAAATATTTTTACGTTCCTGGCAGTACCGCTAGGGGGCCTAGTAGCTATATATGAGGTATAAAATAAGTACTACCGTAGTAATGCTGCAAGTATTCTTTATCTTTACTATTTTTCACTTTTTATTCTAGGGCGTAAAATAAGGGCGGTAGGAAAGGGAGAAATTTTATTAATTAAAATGTCTATAACTTCGGTTTCCCCCGCAAATTAGCTTTCGTTTAAAAAAAGCTTTGGTAATTGAGAAAAAAGCTAACATTGTCCATTCTGTCTTTGCTGCGCCCGCTAGAGGGCGTTATTTATCGAGTTTGAGGTTTTTAAATTTTTCTTTAAAATTTTAAATGGGATACTATAATTATTTTTCTAAAAACCAATAATAAATTAAATTTGCTACAAAAAATCAAAAAACCGCTTGTCAATATCTTTATTCGTTCAAAAGTTATTGCCAAAAGAACGCGTTTTACTAAAATTCGAACAATTGAATTTTAAAATTTATGAAATCAAATATGCCATGTCAAACAAAAAAATGTTGTTAAACTTTCTTTTATTTATAATTAAATTATAAAAAAAATAATAAAAAGACCTAAAAAGTAATAATAATTATAAAAATATCGTATTTTTTCTGCCATTTTGCGTACCTCCCTTCACTCTTTATTTCGGTTTTTGTTTAAGGGTCTTAAGTTTAAGTCGAATTAATGTAAAAGATTTTGTTAAAGTGTGGTCAAATGCCAATTAAAAATAATATAAATAAATAAATAAATTATTTATTTAATTAATATTTCAAAAATACTGACTTAAATATTTGATGCTGTCTTTTACTTTCATACCACAGAAAAGCTCCGAAAAATAAATCTAGTTTACTGTAAAACAAATGAAGTTTACATGGAGACAAAGAACATAAATAACTGTCGAATAGTTTACTAATGTAAATAGTTACTAAGTAATTATTATTTTTTTTTTGTAAAATTATTTAAATCAGTTATTTGATTTTTTAAAAAATGGCATTAACTAATGCAGAGGCGTACGATATGCTTGCAGTATATTTTCAAAGTTGTCTTTTTTAATACGGTTGGTATTGTTGTATATATATATATATATATATATATATATATATATATATATATATATATATATATATATATATATATATATATATATATATATATATATATATATATATATATATATATATATATATATATATATATATATATATTTATATATATATATATATATATATATATATATATATATATATATATATATATATATATATATATATATATATCTATATATATATTTATTATATATATATATATATAGTTTTATTAATTAATATTCTTGGGATTAAAGGCCAGATAAAACAAAATTTTCTTTATAAAATACTATTTTAATTTTAACGTTTCGGCTCTCGGTATGAGGCCTTCATCAGAACTGGAAATACAAAGAGAAAAAAAAAGCACAATAGGGCTGTGACCAATTACAAAAATGAATATAGTTACCTTTAGATAGAAATTTCCATGTCCAGTCAGTGTTAAAATTTAACATAAACACAACATTTTTGGACGATCACATAAAGGATTTTAGTATACACACATAGCGACACAATTTTAAAATTTAATAATAAAGGGCAGCAGCCGTTATGACTATTATTTTTGTTTTTCTTTTTATAAATTTAAATTATTAAAGGGAATTTATTTCTTGGTACCGTTCAGGAAAGCGACATCTATGGTATATTAAAAAATATATGTTAATCCACCGCATAAAATTTCGGAGATTTTTTAGGTTGTTCTCATGCTAGAGTATCAATTTGATGTTATTATTAAAAGGTGGCAGTATTTGTAGGTTTAAGTAGTTTTGTTGATTTGAATTGTTCTTAAAAATGTTTTTATTATTATTTTTTTATAAATAAATAGTTATGTAATATGTTAGAAATCAACTGAGCAGATTGTAGTATAATTTGCTTAAATTTTTGTGTCCGTTTTTGCGTTTACCGTGTTTTTACGCTTTTGAATACATATCATTTCCTGAAATTCTCTTTTTTGGATTACTTTCAGTTTTTAGAATTTTTGTGTTATTGAAATCAAATGAATGGTTTTGTTCTTATGTGTGATTTGTAAGAGCTGTTTTGTTTTTTTGTCGTATTTGTGAGCATTGACCTGCATTGAGTCTATTTTTCAAATACTGGCTAGTTTGTCCAATGTACACATTTTGGCAGTTTTTACACGGGATCTCATAAATTATATTACTTTTCTTAATTTTGTCTATTTTGTCTTTTAGATAACTGAAATTTTGTTTTAAAAGATTGTGTCCTTTGTGAGCTACTGTAATATTTTCTTTTTGAATAGTTTTTGAATATTTTCAGATAATTGTGGTACGTAAGGTAATGAAAGATAATGTGTTGTTTTGGCACTATTTTTTTGTTGTTTTTGCATACTATTATAAAATTGATAAATCCGTCTTTTAAACATAGAGTTTATTAGATGTTCTGGGTAATCATTTATTCTTAAGGCGTTTTTGGCTATTTCGATTGCCTTGTTTCTAAAATTAGGATCACTCAACTTTATTGCCCTATCAGCAAGGCCTATGATAACTGACTTTTTTGGGATAAGGGATGTTGGTACTTAAAATTTAAATACCTGGCTGACCAGGTTTCTTTGGTGTACCATTCTGTTTCTATTTTTTGTCTTTGTTGTGCAACGTTAGATCAAGGAAGTTAAGGTCAGCCAGGTATAAGAAAATTCTTTAGACAACTAGTAATTTATTTTTAATTTGCTACTGTGCAAAGTGGCAGTGCTAACTCACCATAATATATATATATATATATATATATATATATATATATATATATATATATATATATATATATATATATATATATATGGCTTTTGGTTTAAAATGGCTGTGATTTTAAACTTAGGAAAACTTTATTAAAAATATGTAGATTGTCGTCCGAGGCAAGAAAAATTAATTAATGTAAAATTTTCCTTATGTTTATAATTTTCAGAATATTTTCAATCAATGTAAAACTGTTTTAAAAGATAATTTATTTATCTTCTATAGCTTAAAGCCCTTCGACAACTTACGTAATTTTGTTGGGTCGTTTCCACAGAATTACACTTTAAAATTTAAAATCATATGCGATTAAACGTAGTGCAAAGTGGCAGTGTTAAGTCGTCATAATGTTGTTTTTGTTTAATATGCAATTAATTCTTATACATTTTTAACTTTTATTAACGGCACATGGTACCACAAACTGAGCACAACTCAGCACAATAGTTTAATTCGGTGCTTTGCAAAGTGACAGTGCTAACTTGTCACATCAATTTTTTTCTAAATAACTGATTCTTATAATTTTCTAATTTTTTATTAGTGACACACGATAGAACAAACTGAGCACAACTCAACACAATAGTTTAATTCGCTGCTATGCAAAGTTGCAGAGCTAACTCTTCATGTCAAATATATATATTTTTTCAAAATAATTGCTTCATATAATTTTTCTGATTTTTTAGTGGCACATGATAGCACACATTAAACACAACTTAGCACGATCACAATAGTTTGATTAAACATAGTGGCAGTGCTAACTCATCATGAACAAAAATATATATTTTTTTAATAATTGATTCTAATATTTTTCTGAATTTTTATTGATAGCACAAATTGAACACTACTCAGCACAATAGTTCAATAAGCTACTATGCAAAGTGGCAGTGCTAACTCGTCATAAAAAAATATATTTTTTTAATTCATTCTTATAATTTTTCGGATCTTTTATTAACCGCACATGATAGCACAAATTGAACACAACTAAGCACAATATGTAGCTTAATGGCCTACTGTGCAAAGTGGCAGTGCTAACTCGTCATAAAAAAATTGTCCGAAATAATAAAATTGATTCTTATATTTTATTTGAAATTTTATTAGCGGCACATGATAGCCATAGATAACCTACATTTAGATCTGCAGTGGCAAGAAGCATTTTTCGGATTTTTACGACCTCGCGAAGTGGGTGGACGATCATACGCACTTAAATGCCGTGGCAAAATATAAACACCGGCATCCCGTACCCTTCATCCGCGGTCTGACCGTGACACTCATTAACTACCATACTTCGAACAGAAAACCAGGACGCCGTCAACAAACTCTTTTCGATAATGCGGATAGTTTGTTTGTCGCCGGATGCGTTTACCCTCGACTGGCTTGCGCACAAACCGGTTTTTTCGCCCATGAAATGTAACTTTTGTTTCGCGCAGGGTATAATATTGGCAATCCATCAGATCAGTGATGATAGCAGAAATTGAGCATAACTCAGCAATTTAGTTTGATTAAACATAATGCTAAGTAGGAAGAAAAACTACCCCCATTTTGTTTATTTTATATCTCAGAAATATTTGCATAAATATTTTTTTTAACTGCACAAAATGGCACAAAAACAGCACAAATCAGCAGCAAAATAAAAATGTAATTTTTCCAAAAGGCAGTGCCAAGCACAGTGCCAAGTATGTGGATATATTAAATAAACCATTTTTTTCTTTATTCTGATCATATTATATAACCAAAACTTTTTATTGGGAATTTTTGATCCAATATTTATAACTTCCTACTAATATAGACCTTTAAGGAATAAAAGAAATTAAATAAAAAAATCAATAACATACTTTTATTTACATACTTTATACCTACAATTGTAAATTCTTATCACCACCAAATGTTTCTAGGAAGCCACTGATTTTACTTTGGAGAGCACGTCAGTGGCTGAAAGATCTTTCAAAGGAACAACTTTTCCTTTCCATATTCTAAAACACACAAAAAAAATTGTTACTGTTACTACCAACTCTGCATGTAGCTATCGGCATTATTATTTCTAAACTAAATATTATAAACCCTGTACAAAAATGTATGACATTTTACACATATTTCAAGACATATCCGGCCCCAACTTGGGCCTATTTTAATATTTGGAGGCCTTTTTATGGCCAAACTATGATTTTAATTATAAAAACTATAGAAACCAAAACTGCTACCTTTTTCTCAAATAGTCTAAATCTGTAATAAATGATCCTACCAAAACATAAATGTAAAAAAGGCTTGGAAAAAGGTGATCCAAGTTCAATACTAAAATTATGCTTGGCAGTGGGCTTTGCCACAAAAAGAATGGAAATCTAAATAAGTACCAAGTTCTGTACAAAATTCATTACATCAGTAATTTTATATTACAGTGCAGACTCGATAATCCGAACATTCGATAATCCGAACAAGCATTTTCAATACATTGGGTACACTGTAATCCGAATTTCATAGTACTCAATAATCCCAACCTGCAGTTTTAGGCCTATTTCCTATAGAAATTGTGACTAGATGTTCAGGGATTCCCCCAATTACCCTTTTGTTTATATCTGAGATTCACATTAAACAGATGTACAGCATTTTCCCTGCTTTTGAGCAGTGATATTTCCATACTTTGCTTGTTACATGGTATGTTTGTAATGCCATATTACGTGATGTAAGTGGGTTTTTATTTTAATATTTACGCAAATGAAAATGCCCCTAAAAGAAAACACAAAAAAATGTCTTAAAAATGCTAGTAATAGGAAAGGCAAAAAATCCACAGACATTCAAAAACGCAGACATTCCTGTTGAATACAAATCGTCTGCTAATGCATGGATGACTACAAAGATTTTTATAGATTGGTTTCATCAATCATTTATACCTCAGGTTAGGAGGCATTTAAGGAGTAAAAATTTGCCTGAAAAAGCGTTGTTAATCATAGCTAATGCCTCAAGTCATGGAACTGTAGAAGAGATGACTAGTGAAGATGGAAGATTTACAACATTATTCCTCCCACCAAATTGTACAGCACTCTTGCAACCTATGGATCATAATGCTACCAGCCTAACAAAATTATTTTACCGAAAAAGCCTTTTAGTCCACATTTTATCAAGTAACGAAGACAGCGTAGTTACATTGTTAAAAACTCTTAACCTAAAAGATGCAGTATGTCTGCTATGCAATGCTTGGAAAAATGTCTCTTCTGAAGTCTTGCAGAAGTGCTGGGACAAAATTATGTCCGATAACGATGAAGACATTGAATATGATGTAGAAGATCTAATTCCTCTAAGCGAATTACGCCATAATCTACTTTCTTTGGATGTAGATATGGAAGGTAAAGAAAAATGTTTGTTGTTGTTTGTTATAATTTTATTTTACTATATTTTTTAGATGTTGCTGGAATGCCTAATGTCTTGGCAGAATCAAATCTAACAAACGTGGAAGTTCGTAATTGGGTTGAAAATGATAAAGATCCTGAACCTGAAGTTAACGGGCATGAAGGCTCAGAAATATATAATCAAAACAAAACTGTTAAGAATGCTGAAGGAGATAAAAGTTTTAAACGGTGTATAAAAGAGGCCAAGGAAAATTATATTCCACTAAATGATATTCTCGTACTTTAAAGGTTAAAAAAATGGCCTTTACGATTAATCAAAGATGTGTAAAGCAAACAAAAATTACAAATTACTTTAGAAACTAATACCATTTAATACTAACACACATACACTAATACCAATACTTTTTCGTAATTACTGTTTTTTTAGGTAAAAAAATAATCAAAAGAACTGCTTCGTTAATCTGAATTATTTGCAAATCCGAATCGCCTAGGTTTTTATTAATTCGGATTATCGAGTCTGCACTATATTCAACTTTTTTCATTAGTTTTTTAGTTCTGGTTAGTAATAAAAACTGGCCCTTTTACATTTTTTCCTACGCTTACACACAATTACCGAGTTAGAGTCCAAATTTCATTTTTCTAGGTCATCTGTAAGTGGGTTAGGTTTTTGATCTATATGTCAGTCAGTCAGTCAATGGAAAATTGACGACTTTTGGACCTTCATATTTTTATAACTGTTTGAGCTAGCTTTATGAAATTTGGGCTTCTAGTTGTCCTTATGGATATAAATAAACACACGTAGTTTCATGTCTTTACGTTAAATGGGTTTTGAGTTATTTAGGGGCGCTGTAGCCACCTACCGCGTGTCTAGATAAGATTTGGAATACCTAGATACTTAGGACCTGGGGTCACATCTTGGGAAACATAAAATTTAAATGAAGCACCTTGGTGAAAAATATTGTATTTTAAGGGTATGTTTTTAATTTTGTAATACACAAGAATCCTTTTTTGTTTTTATTATTTTTTTTTTTTAATTCGGTTTGTACTTTGGCCTATAAATAGATTTTGGTGTAAAAATAGGTCTTTTTTATGGTCTTACGCTCAATGAGAATTTTGTTCAGCTTGCTAAAAACTATCTTTCTAAAAAATTTCAGTCAATTTGACAGATCATCTTTCCATTGGTTTTCATGCTGTCATTTATACAGATTAAGTATTATGGCCATAAAAAGAATTTAAAAACCTGTAATAACAATCAAAAACAGTATTGCAGTTAATAATAAAACCGAAATATAAAATATTTTAGCATGTCTGAGCCACATTAAGAAGAAAAAAATTATGTTATCTTTAAGTCATCTGTTGTGTTTATTTTATTTTTTTTAACCTAGACTTGTACTGTGTGACTGTGTATTTGTATTACAAGTTTGATTTTGTAATGGCTTGAGTGATGAATACTGAAGATGACTTTACTTAAGTTTCTTTAGCGAGGAGGATTATATTTTGCTCCAGGGGGATAATCCCCTGCTTAAAGAGACCTTCAGCCCTATTACATACCGGGTGTTGCATCGCCGGGCGGGACATAGGAAATCCCATGTAATTTTTAATGGGGTCAATTATTGGCTCCCCTAATTATTTTAGAGAAAAATTCTATTGAAGTTTATTGAAGAGCATGCAAATCTACGTCCATGGTAAACACTTTAGATTTTTCGGTTAACCCATTTGCTAGTTAGATGCTAATATATTTTTAAAAATTGTTACATTATTATCGCCTCATATGTATGAACAACAATAAAAATACCAGTTAGGACGATTTTTTGATAATAATAAAGCACTAAATTTCAAAATGACAACGTAATGTCGCGCTAACTGGTATTTTTATTGTTGGTCATAAATATGAGGCGATAATAATGTAACAATTTTTAAAAATATATTATCATCTAACTAGCAAACGGGTTAACCGAAAAATCTAAAGTTTTACCATGGACGTAGATTTGCATGCCCTTCAATATAATTATATTATTTTAATAAATAAAAACGTGTGTTTTTAAATTTTAATGACTGACGTTGCTCTACGTTTCTAGCCTTTCTAATAGTTTTGATTTAGTCATATTGTTTTGATAAGTCGAAGCGTATAATTGTTAAGTGGGGAGAGATTTTAGTATGGATGTATATATTTATAACACTGTTTGTCAATGAGAATTGTAAATTGATTCTTTGGACAATAAACGATTTAAAATAAATAAAATAAACTTTAACAGAGTTTTCTCTAAAATAATTAGAGGAGCCAATAATTGACCCCATTAAAAATAACATGGGATTTCCTATGTCCCGCCCGGCGATGCAACACCCGGTATAAGTACTGTAAGCGTTTTTGTAAAGTAACAAAAATAAACAAAGTACCTCTAGGTAGTGTCTACACTAAGCTGGGACTGTAGATATACAGTGGAACCTATATAACTCAAAACTCAAGGGACCACCAATTTACTTTAAGTTAAAGAGATTTCCAGTTAAAGAAGATACAGTCGAACCTCTATAACTCGAACCTGTACAAGTCAAAGTTTATTGCTGTCCCTTGTTCATACGGTCCAACTGGAGAGGCCCCGAACTTCTCACTTTGTTTGTTCTTTTATCCCTAGAGTTTCTAGATTGTGGAACCTGCTGCCCGCGGATGTCTTTCCTTCCCCCCAAATCTTCAAGTATTTAAGTCCCGTGTCAAAAAACTCCCTCTTACCTCGCTTAAAACACCAACGGTACGTTATTATTTAGGCTTTAAGCCTTCGTGGTTTGTCCAAAGATAAAAAAAAAAATTTGCTACAATTGACACTTATATTCTTTAACTCGAAATTTCTTTAACGCAAAATAGTTTTTTTTAAAATCTTTTTGACATCCACGAAGGTCCATGCCTAAATACCAGAGTACAGTGGGTGTCGGGTTATTAGATGTTTAACCCATCGTTCCCCCTGTTCCGTCAACGTTGTCCAAGCACTGAAACATGTAGTTGCATTTCACAGCACCTTTTAGACAACGCGGTAGTGCCACCACGGTCGTTATTTTTAAATAACTACTACCTAAGTTTGGCGGTCCCTTGAGTTTGAAGTTATAGCATGACAGCAATAAACTTCGACTTAGAGAAAATTTCGACTTGGGGAGGTTCGAGTTATAGAGGTTTGACTGTAGTGGAAATTAATGTAATTGTAAAATATATCTGCTATTACTCAGATTTAAATGGTTATATTTCCAAAACTATTAGAGATAGATATATTTAATGTGGTATTTTTGTAAAGCTTTTTAGAAGACCTTTTTAATGGTGACATAAGGCGCGTTCAGGATTCGCACTTATTTCACTATGAAAGTTCCAAAGTGAACTCTATAAGGCCCAGTTTTACAGTTGCAAGTTCAGCTTATGTAAAAATGGGCCTTATAGAGTTCACTTAGGAACTTTCAGAGTGAAAAGAGTGCTTATCCCGAACGCGCCTATAATATACAGGGTGTTCCATTAAAAAAAAGTTTACCTCTTCATTTTTTGATCTTCATTTGTTTCTTTCATTATGCTTAAAAAATAATAGATAAAGATCTATGAAACTTTTATACAAAAAATTTTTGTCTACCCTTTCTCATTATTGGGTAATTGTCTAGAAACTGTCAGCTACTCCGATTTTGACCAAATTTGGTATACGGAGGTTTTTGGGGCGCTGATTACGAATCTGAAAGAATTTTTAGTCGGAAACGTTTCGTTTCCGAGATATCCATCATCAAATTTGGCATTTGAACTAAGATTATTTTCACAATATTCCCCCTTCTTTTGCACACAACTCTTGATTTAAAGCTAAAGTGGCCAACATTATTTGATTTTCAGCTTTTAAAACTCCATTTTTCCATGTAATTTACACTTTTTATCAAATAAATTGGGAAGGGTCCCTTTAAAAACGCAGCAAGCTATGTATTAATGGCCCCGGCGCATTCGCCATAATTAAAAACGATTAAAGTGAAGCTACACAATTTAATTCAAATAAAGTGTAAAATACGTAGAAAAATAAGGTTTTAAAAGGTGAAAATTTAATATTGTGTACCACTTTAACCTAATATCAAGAATTGTATGCAGAAAAGGGGGAATATAGTGAAAGTAATGTTAGTTCAAATGCCAAGTTTGATGATGGATATCTCGGAAATGAAACCTTTCCAACTAACAATTTTTTCAGATTCGTGATCAGTGCCCTAAAAACATCCGTATACCAAATTTGGTCAAAATCGGAGTTGCTGACAGTTTCTAGACAATTAACCATTATTATAGTAAGTGGGTGGCAAATATGTATAAAAACTCTCTACATTTAATAAAAACTTTTGAAAACGCTAGAATAACCAAAGTCATAGGTTAAAAAAATCAATGGGACCCTTGGAAAATCCATCAATTTCCAAAACCCAATATAAAGTAAAAACGCATTTACAAAATTTCTATTATTACTTAAGTTGATTGTTGATCATACTTACCATATCGAGCCCAGAGTTTGGGTTCAACCCCAGAACACTCTCTTATCAATACAGGAAATTTTGGATTACTGGATTTAAGTTCTACATAATATTTTTCAATAAATTCTCTAAAAAAAAGTAAAAATTACATAACCTAAGAGACCTAACTATACATTTTTTTACCTTACGCCTTTACTGGCAGGGCTTGTTTGACATAAATGCAACCTCAATTCTTTTAGTGCACCGGAAAATTTAATAGCTGCAGACATACTTTTTTCTTTTGTATCCAGACAAATATTAAAATTAATAAATTTGTTTTTAAACCTCACTCAAAAAAATACTTCTATAATTATTACAAGATTGGCAACAATGGCCACATTTAAAGTCAAATATTTTAGGTTGGCACAAAAGAATGCCCTGCAGTGGATTCTTAACTTCTCGATACGAGACGACTCGTTCGATATCGAGTTCTCGGTATCCCTTTCGAAACCTATCGAATACGTAATTCTCATATCCATCGAGTCGTAGTCCGTAGTACAGCGTAAAATTGGGAAAGTTATGTTGGCAACTACAATTTTTTACATATTTGCAATGTTGGCAAGTTTTCCTGTTGACCTCTTTGGCCTTTCCATTTTGTGCTTTTAGTATTTTTATATTTTCATCTATTTTATGAGTATTTTATTTTATTCTTGTCTATTCTCTTTGCTTATGAAATATTTATGCGTCGCAATTTCATTTGACAATTAATTTTCAACCAATCAAATTGCTTCTTTGTAGTATACGTCACCTCTCGGTCGGTACCGAGTACTCGACATCGACTCGAAACCTATCGAAAATGCGATTCTCAATTTATATCGACTCGTAGTCCGTAGTAAAGGGTAAATTTGCACAGGACCGTACGCAGAGAGTGGAAAAAATAAAAGACTCCAGGGGCGCATTCAGATTAGACAACCTTGTGGTAAAATTTACCCATTTTGTGACAACGCTTAGTGCGCATGTCTTTAACGGGCGTCGATTCTGAATTGCGTCCAAGGTAAGTAAACAACGAGGCTTAGGCATGCTATTTACATAAACCAAAAAAGGCTTAGACGACACCTTCAATAAACAACCCATGAGGTATTTTTGGGCTCCTGAGGGGGGCAACTGCTCCCATTGCAAAATCTATAAACTTGACGTAAGAAGTACGAACCCTGTAAAGTTCAACACAGCTACGTCATTATCAGCCAAATGTTTTCATACAAAAGAACCGACTTGCCATGTATTTTTTTACCAAAGACATCGCTTAATTGTAGCACAGAATAACTAGCTGCCGCAAATTGTAGATATATAGTTTTGGTACTTGATGAGATGTGTGTTTGGGGCATTTTGATGCTATTAAAGTATGACGTAGCGATGTTTAACTAACAGCGTTTAAACTCTACCGTTTCGCTGCCACTCAATTACGTTCGCAACTTAAATTTATCGCGTTTAATTTAACCATTTATAATCGTCGTTGCCGTATTTGGCTTTTGTTGTTTAATTAACTTGACCAAATTTAAACTATTTTATGTTTTATTTGTTTTCTGGGAGATTAAATTTAAACAAAATATTATTTGGCTTTTCTCCAGAATAAAATTTAAAAGTTTATTTAATATTTTAAGAAAATTAAAACTTTTTATACATTATGAAGAACAATTCTGCTCTTCAATAATATAATAAAAGTTATTATTGCTTTAAAAGAAATAAAATAATGAAATATTTAATATTAAGTTACTTACAATACAACAAGGTTCATTGGCACTCGGTTGAAATCATTTTTATGCATCAAAATAAAATCTTAACAAGACGCCAGACGAGAACTGGGCCAATGTTTGCGTCTCAAAAATGTGGTAAATAGTTTACCAAAATCTGGTAAACAGTTTACCTAAAAACTTATAAACTTGTTAGAAAAACTGAAAAAAAATAAATAAAAATGAAATGTCTGATGGACATTTTAGAGTTTGACATTACTTTTGAAAAAATTAACTGGTAAAAGATACACCTATTAGGTATCTTAACCAGATAAAAGAATAGTAAAAATGTTTAGCCATATAATAAAGTATTTTATGTTTTATTTGTTTTCTGGGAGATTAAATTTAAACAAAATATTATTTGGCTTTTCTCCAGAATAAAATTTAAAGTTTATTTAATATTTTAAGAAAATTAAAACTTTTTATACATTATGAAGAACAATTCTGCTCTTCAATAATATAATAAAAGTTATTATTGCTTTAAAAAGAAATAAAATAATGAAATATTTAATATTAAGTTACTTACAATACAACATAAGGTTCATTGGCACTCGGTTGAAATCATTTTTATGCATCAAAATAAAATCTTAACAAGACGCCAGACGAGAACTGGGCCAATGTTTGCGTCTCAAAAATGTGGTAAATAGTTTACCAAAAATCTGGTAAACAGTTTACCTAAAAACTTATAAACTTGTTAGAAAACTGAAAAAAAAAAATTAAAAATGAAATGTCTGATGGACATTTTAGAGTTTGACATTACTTTTGAAAAAATTAACTGGTAAAAGATACACCTATTAGGTATCTTAACCAGATAAAAAGAATAGTAAAAATGTTTAGCCATATAATAAAGTATTTTATGTTTTTATTTGTTTTCTGGGAGATTAAATTTAAACAAAATATTATTTTGGCTTTTCTCCAGAATAAAATTTAAAAGTTTATTTAATATTTTAAGAAAATTAAAACTTTTTATACATTATGAAGAACAATTCTGCTCTTCAATAATATAATAAAAGTTATTATTGCTTTAAAAGAAATAAAATAATGAAATATTTAATATTAAGTTACTTACAATACAACAAGGTTCATTGGCACTCGGTTGAAATCATTTTTATGCATCAAAATAAAATCTTAACAAGACGCCAGACGAGAACTGGGCCAATGTTTGCGTCTCAAAAATGTGGTAAATAGTTTACCAAAAATCTGGTAAACAGTTTACCTAAAAACTTATAAACTTGTTAGAAAACTGAAAAAAAATTAAAAATGAAATGTCTGATGGACATTTTAGAGTTTGACATTACTTTTGAAAAAAATTAACTGGTAAAGAGATACACCTATTAGGTATCTTAACCAGATAAAAGAATAGTAAAATGTTTAGCCATATAATAAAGTATTTTATGTTTTATTTGTTTTCTGGGAGATTAAATTTAAACAAAATATTATTTGGCTTTTCTCCAGAATAAAATTTAAAAGTTTATTTAATATTTTAAGAAAATTAAAACTTTTTATACATTATGAAGAACAATTCTGCTCTTCAATAATATAATAAAAGTTATTATTGCTTTAAAAGAAATAAAATAATGAAATATTTAATATTAAGTTACTTACAATACAACAAAGGTTCATTGGCACTCGGTTGAAATCATTTTTATGCATCAAAATAAAATCTTAACAAGACGCCAGACGAGAACTGGGCCAATGTTTGCGTCTCAAAAATGTGGTAAATAGTTTACCAAAAATCTGGTAAACAGTTTACCTAAAAACTTATAAACTTGTTAGAAAAACTGAAAAAAAAATTAAAAATGAAATGTCTGATGGACATTTTAGAGTTTGACATTACTTTTGAAAAAATTAACTGGTAAAGATACACCTATTAGGTATCTTAACCAGATAAAAGAATATAAAAATGTTTAGCCATATAATAAAGTATTTTATGTTTTATTTGTTTTCTGGGAGATTAAATTTAAACAAAATATTATTTGGCTTTTCTCAGAATAAAATTTAAAAGTTTATTTAATATTTTAAGAAAATTAAAACTTTTTATACATTATGAAGAACAATTCTGCTCTTCAATAATATAATAAAAGTTATTATTGCTTTAAAAGAAATAAAATAATGAAATATTTAATATTAAGTTACTTACAATACAACAAAGGTTCATTGGCACTCGGTTGAAATCATTTTTATGCATCAAAATAAAATCTTAACAAGACGCCAGACGAGAACTGGGCCAATGTTTGCGTCTCAAAAATGTGGTAAATAGTTTACCAAAAATCTGGTAAACAGTTTACCTAAAAACTTATAAACTTGTTAGAAAAACTGAAAAAAAAAAATTAAAAATGAAATGTCTGATGGACATTTTAGAGTTTGACATTACTTTTGAAAAAAGTTAACTGGTAAAAGATACACCTATTAGGTATCTTAACCAGATAAAAAGAATAGTAAAAAATGTTTAGCCATATAATAAAGTATTTTATGTTTTATTTGTTTTCTGGGAGATTAAATTTAAACAAAATATTATTTGGCTTTTCTCCAGAATAAAATTTAAAAAGTTTATTTAATATTTTAAGAAAAATTAAAACTTTTATACATTATGAAGAACAATTCTGCTCTTCAATAATATAATAAAAGTTATTATTGCTTTAAAAGAAATAAAATAATGAAATATTTAATATTAAGTTACTTACAATACAACAAAGGTTCATTGGCACTCGGTTGAAATCATTTTTATGCATCAAAATAAAATCTTAACAAGACGCCAGACGGGAACTGGGCCAATGTTTGCGTCTCAAAAATGTGGTAAATAGTTTACCAAAAATCTGGTAAACAGTTTACCTAAAAACTATAAACTTGTTAGAAACACTGAAAAAGCAAAAAACAGAGTTTATCAAACAAGTTTTATAGGTTTTCGAGTAACCTGTTTACCAGTTTTGAGCAAACTGGCCCACGGCCCTGACGCAAGCTTGATGGCCCAGATTCCCGTCCTGGCACGTCTTATTAAAGATTTTGACACGATGCTAAAAAGCCAGTATCTTCTGACCAATAGCAACAATAATAAATATTTCATTATTTTATTTCTTTTAAAGCACATAACCTTTTATTATATTATTGAAGAGCAGAAATTGTTCTTCATAATGTATAAAAGTTTTAATTTTCTTAAGAATATTAAATAAACTTTTAAATTTTATTCTGGAGAAAAAGCCAAATAATATTTTGTTTAAATTTAATCTCCCAGAAAACAAATAAAAACATAAAAAATACTTTATTATATGGCTAAACATTTTTTATTCTTTTTATCTGGTTAAGATACCTAATAGGTGATCTTTACCAGCGAATTTTTTCAAAAGTAATGTCAAACTCTAAAATGTCCATCAGACATTTCATTTCGAATTTTTTTCAGTTTTTCTAACAAGTTTATAAGTTTTTAGGTAAAACTGCTTTACCAGACTGGTAAACTATTTACCACATTTTTGAGACGCAAACATTGGCCCAGTTCTCGTCTGGCATGTCTTGTTAAGATTTTATTTTGATGCATAAAATGATTCAACCGAGTGCCAATGAACCTTTGTTGTATTGTAAGTAACTTAATATTAAATATTTCATTATTATTTTGTTTCTTTAAGCAATAATAACTTTTATTATATTATTGAAGAGCAGAATTGTTCTTCATAATGTATAAAAGTTTTAATTTTCTTTAAAATATTAAATAAACTTTTAAATTTTATTCTGGAGAAAAGCCAAATAATATTTTGTTTAAAGCTTAATCTCCCAGAAAAACAAATAAAACATAAAATACTTTATTATATGGCTAAACATTTTTTATTCTTTTTATCTGGTTAAGATACCTAATAGGTAGTATCTTTTACCAGTTAATTTTTTCAAGAGTAATGTCAAACTCTAAAATGTCCATCGTACATTTCATTTTTAATTTTTTTTTTTTTCAGTTTTTCTAACAAGTTTATAAGTTTTTAGGTAAACTGTTTACCGGATTTTTGGTAAACTATTTACCACATTTTTGAGACGCAAACATTGGCCCAGTTCTCGTCTGGCGTCTTGTTAAGATTTTATTTTGATGCATAAAAATGATTTCAACCGAGTGCCAATGAACCTTTGTTGTATTGTAAGTAACTTAATATTAAATATTTCATTATTTTATTCTCTTAAAGCAATAATAACTTATTATATTATTGAAGAGCAGAATTGTTCTTCATAATGTATAAAAAGTTTTAATTTTCTTAAAATATTAAATAAACGTTTTAAATTTTATTCTGGAGAAACAGCCAAATAATACTTTTGTTTAAATTTAATCTCCCAGAAAAACAAATAAAACATAAAATACTTTATTATATGGCTAAACATTTTTTATTCTTTTATCTGGTTAAGATACCTAATAGGTGTATCTTTTACCAGTTAATTTTTTCAAAAGTAATGTCAAACTCTAAATGTCCATCAGACATTTCATTTTTAATTTTTTTTTCAGTTTTTCTAACAAGTTTATAAGTTTTTAGGTAAACTGTTTACCAGATTTTTGGTAAACTATTTACCACATTTTGAGACGCAAACATTGGCCCAGTTCTCGTCTGGCGTCTTGTTAAGATTTTATTTTGATGCATAAAAATGATTTCAACCGAGTGCTAATGAACCTCTGTTGTATTGTAAGTAACTTAATATTAAATATTTCATTATTTTATTTCTTTTAAAGCAATAATAACTTTTATTATATTATTGAAGAGCAGAATTGTTCTTCATAATGTATAAAGAGTTTTTAATTTTCTTAAAATATTAAATAAACTTTTAAATTTTATTCTGGAGAAAGCCAAATAATATTTTGTTTAAATTTAATCTCCCAGAAACAAATAAAACATAAAAATACTTTATTATATGGCTAAACATTTTTTATTCTTTTTATCTGGTTAAGATACACTAATAGGTGTATCTTTACCAGTTAATTTTTTCAAAAGTAATGTCAAACTCTAAAATGTCCATCAGACTATTTCAATTCTTTTTTTTCAGTTTTTCTAACAAGTTTATAAGTTTTTTAGGTAAACTGTTTACCAGGATTTTGGTAAACTATTTACCACATTTTTGAGACGCAAACATTGGCCCAGTTCTCGTCTGGCGTCTTGTTAAGATTTTATTTTGATGCATAAAAATGATTTCAACCGAGTGCCAATGAACCTTTGTATGATAAGTGCACAATAACTTAAATATTTCATTATTTTATTTCTTTTTTAAAGCAATAATAACTTTTATTATATTATTGAAGAGCAGAATTGTTTCTTCATAATGTATAAAAGTTTTAATTTTCTTAAGAAGTATTAAATAAACTTTCAGAACTTTATTCTGGAAGAAAAGACCGAAATAATATTTTGTTTATATTACTCTCCCAGAAAGCGCAATAAAACATAAGAAATACTTGTGACATATGGCTAAGCGCCCGCACACTAACATCTGGTTAAAGATGCTAATAGGTGTGTCTTTACCAGTTGTCACTGTGTGTCGAGCATTTCAGATTAATCTTTTTTTCCAGGCTTCTAACAGGTCTATGGTCGAGGAGTAGGCTGTTTTTGATTTCTATTAGGCTGGCCTACGACTGGATTGCGGCTATGTGGTCTCGTCTGGCGTCTTGTTGAAGCTATTTGCCAGTGATGCATAAGACAAATTTCGACCGATAGCGGGAGGTTGTGCTCTATTATGTAGCAATGTTAAGTAATTCATAATTTTATTCCCTTTAAGCGCACTCACTTCTTTATATATGTGAAGACAATTATTCTTCATAATGTATAAAAGTGAAATTTTCTTCAGTAAATAACAAATAAACTTTTGAGTATTATTGCGGAAAAGCCAAATAATACTATTGTTTGATTTAATCTCCCAGAAAAACTAAATAAAAACATAAAATACTTTTATTATATGGCTCAAAAACATTTTTTTATTCTTTTTATCTGGTTAAGATACCTAATAGGTGTATCTTTTACCAGTTAATTTTTTCAAAAGTAATGTCAAACTCTAAAATGTCCATCAGACATTTCATTTTTAATTTTTTTTTTTCAGTTTTTCTAACAAGTTTATAAGTTTTTAGGTAAACTGTTTACCAGATTTTGGTAAACTATTTACCACATTTTTGAGACGCAAACATTGGCCCAGTTCTCGTCTGGCGTCTTGTTAAGATTTTATTTTGATGCATAAAAATGATTTCAACCGAGTGCCAATGAACCTTTGTTGTATTGTAAGTAACTTAATATTAAATATTTCATTATTTTATTTCTTTTAAAGCAATAATAACTTTTATTATATTATTGAAGAGCAGAATTGTTCTTCATAATGTATAAAAAGTTTTAATTTTCTTAAAATATTAAATAAACTTTTAAATTTTATTCTGGAGAAAAGCCAAATAATATTTTGTTCAAATTTAAACTGTTGTTATTGGTCGTTAACAGACGTTTGTGATCGATAACAGGATTGTTTCATTAACAATGTTCAAACTGCAGCGACAGCAGAAGCGTAACGGCAACGACAACGATTTGTCAAGTTGAAGCCTAAACTTTATGGCGTTTGATGTAATCATTTATAGGAACGCGTTGTCGCATTTGCGTTTATTGTTATCCTTTGCCAAGTTATAACGAATCGTCGTCGTCGTTGTTCGCAGACGTTTGTTTATCGACCAATAGGTTTTTTATTTAACAATTTGCAAAGGTCGATTGGTAACGGCGGCAGCAATACGGTAACGACAACGAAACGTCAAGTATATAAATTAAGCTTAAACTTCAATTTACGTCTGGCACCTACCCTTTTTATTTAACAATTTGAAAAGTCGACGACGGCGGAAGCAAAACGGCCACAGAACGAAACGTTAAGTTTATAAACTTAGTATACATTGATAAGAGATTGTTGTAAACTAAATGTCGTTTGTTATTTTGACTCAAGGAGATAAACTTATTAAAGTTTATCTCCTTGAGTCAAAATAACAAACGACATTTAGTTTACAACAATCTCTTATCAATGTATACTAAGTTTATAAACTTAACGTTTTGACTTATCGCTCAAGGTGCTTAGAGAGAAGGTGGCCCAACTTTGTTATGACAGTAAACAGCTGATAATTCTCTCAGTTCTTTGTAAAGTAATGGAAAAACTAATTAATTCACAAATTCTTAAGTACTTAGAAAAACACAAAATTTTGCATGACAGGCAGTATGGATTTCGCCACAAAAGATCTACAGCAGATCTTCTTTCCTTCGTATCACACTGCTGGAATAAGTCTCTTGAGTTTCTAGGTGAGTCCCAGATCGTTGCTCTTGATATATCCAAAGCTTTTGACCAGGTCTGGCATGCCGCACTTCTTAATAAACTTCCCTCCTATGGTCTTTCAACTAAACTCTGTACTTGGCTCTCTAGTTATCTATCTGATCGTTGTATATCAGTTATTGTGGACGGCCATTCTTCAAGCTTTCACCAAGTAAATGCTGGAGTCCCTCAGGGCTCAGTTCTGGCACCAACATTGTTTCTTCTTCACATCAACGACCTTCTCTCGTCCACAACTAATTCCATTCATAGTTTCGCCGACGATAGTACCCTTCACTCCAGTTTTCAGGTTCCTAAACCCATTACTAAACCTGACTTGGAAAACAAACGCAGAGCGATGCAGATATCTCTTTCGCAGGATCTTAATTTAATATTGGATTGGGGCGCTAAAAATCTCGTCCATTTTAATGCATCCAAAACACAATCATGTTCCTTGTCGCGAAAAGAGTCATCAAATACTCATCCTCTACTTATGAGCGGCCAAGTTTTACAGAGCAAAGACACCTTTAACCTTGTGGGCGTCACATTTGAAAGTAACCTTAAATGGCATAAACACATTGTATCTATAGCCACGGCAGCTTCAAAAAGCTTGGATTTCTCTTTCGAGCCAAAAAGTATGTTTCCTCTTCTAATTTATACACTTTATATGTGTCCCAAATCCGACCTCCCTTGGAATATTGTTCTCATATATGGGGCATGGCGTCCCCCACAACCCTAAGCATTCTTGATTCTATTCAAAGAAGAGCTATTCGTCTCATTAATGATCCTTCACTTACAGAAAGGCTTCCCTCTCTTGCACATCGTCGGGCTGTGGGGGATTTATCGCTTTTTATAGGTACTTCCATGGCTTCTGCTCTGAAGAATTGTCCAGTATAGTTCCTCCACTTACGGTTCCCAACAGAGAAACTCGTGATTCCGCGCGTATGCATCCCTATACGCTCCAACTAGACAGGCCCCGAACTTCCCACTTTGTTCGTTCTTTTATCCCTAGAGTTTCTAGGTTGTGGAACCATTTTTGATTATATTCAAAATTTAAAAATATAGTTTATACAATTATTGTTAAAGTATTTTTTTTCACTATTTACTTACTAATATAAACATGATTAACACGACATTTACAAAACACTAAGGAAATAACGACATTCTTTTTCTTAAAGAATACCTTTGACGTCACATATTTCAACTGTCCAAATGAAAGTTGGGCCACCTTCTCTTAAAGCACTTTGCTTTTCGCTTAGAGAGAACTAGGTAAAAATACAATAATTATAAATTATTTATTGGTTAATAAAATGTCGATCTTCTTTTAAATATATATTGTACAATTATTTCTCTAAAACTCGGAAGTAATCTAATCCTTGTACCATTTGCTTTCGTTTGACAAATATTACATTTTTAACCAATCAAATTGCTTCGTTATTCTTCTCGACAGCATAGAAGGTACCGAGATCAAATGACGTACAAACTCGGAAGTTGTCGACTTGTTACCGAGTATCGAATAAGTTAAGAATCACCATTTCGTAGCATCTTACGTGCCGAGATGGTCGTCGAGAATCGGTCTGCTGTAGTTAGAGAAATATTGCACAGCGAAATAAGGCTAAGCGCTATTAATACCGGCCCTATTTTGTCATTTGATTTTACGTAGATGAATAATAGGATAAAGACTGCCTTAATAAGGATGGTGCTTGCTTTTATGCATGTCGGATTTAGGTCGTGCATTATTTGGATCTTAGCAGTGTCTTATTTTAACTTCGAAATTGTTCGTGTAACCGAACGTCTGTCGGCCACAAGAATTGTTGTATCACTTAATACAAACAATGGGCGCATTCAGGAGTACTCAGCTGCTTAGCCGCTAAGTATGCGGAGTGTCAAAACTTTCAAATTTAACCAATAGGATGGCTTTATTTTTGACAGTTTTGACACTCTGCTTCCCCAGCGGTTTAAGCGGCTGAGTACTCCTGAATGTGCCCATTAAAACTAAAATGCTAACTTGGCGGATTTGAGCTTTTATGGAAAAACTTTTAAAATAAATAGAAAAATGGGATTTGTAGCACTGCAAATCAAATACTAAGTACCAATTTAGCTTTCAGTCAAGAATTGAGTGCAAAAAGAGGAGGGGAAATAGTAAATACAGGTTAGTTTTGGTTATTAAGTCTGATGATGAATGTGTCAAAAACGAAACGTGTCCGACTAAAAATTCTTTTAGATTCGTAATCAGCGCCCCAAAAACTCCCGTATACCAAATTTCATTAAAATCAGCGATGCGTCCGGCGGTTTGTAAATAATTACAAAAATGTTATTTTTTAATTTTCAAATCACTAGAACCGATACTACAGTGTCCGCCGATTAAGAATAAGTCTCTCTTTAACCTTTTTAGAAGAATTTAAGTGTACAGCCCTCATTTTGAAAAATTAAAATAAAAAAAAACTTCCATTATTTTAATATATTAGTAAACTACATACCAATTTTTGAAAATATATAATGGCTCTTTCATGAAAATCAATGAAAATTTGAGCATTTACAGGTATCTCTCCCTAATATGGTAACTTGCAATAATTCTCTATGCTTCTCGACAGCACCCTATATAGCTACCGAAATTAAATGACATACGAACTCGGAAGATATCGACTCTCAAATAAGTTAAGAATCAACATTCGGTAGCGTCTCGATACGTTACGACTCGAGACGGAGGTTGAGAATCGGCCTGCTGGATAAAGATCCGCCATTTAAACTGGTGCAGGGGTTAATTTTATGGATTGTTACCAAAGAGAATGGACAAGGGGAGAGAAACAGTTGATTTACCCCCACCAATTAAGAAATGACACACACCTGCGACTGGTGATTGTGTTCAGCGATCAAAAGAGCTCGTCAAAGTTTTATTTTATTCTTGCTTAATGTTGGTAAAAAGGACGTGCTTGGGAAAAAGTATGGATTTATTTAGAATTTTTTGATTCAGTACGCACTTCTTACGTAACATTTTTGTGTCTAAATCAATACTATCAGCCAAATATCTTGCGAACTTTCACCGGTTTAATGGTTAACTTAACACAGCGGGATTACTCGTCATGCGCATGGGAGGTTGTTTTTCCGGCTTGCTATTGGCTGTTATAAATGTCAAAACTCTTGACTTTCACATGTTCAATATGGCTGATGTTTTGTGATTGTTGTGGCTGTATATTTGTTTTGTGTTTTATTCGGTTTTATTTTACGTGTGACCTGTGTTATAGATATAAATTATTGAAACAAAATTTGTGGAAATTTATGGGTTTTTTTAAATAAATTATTTTTAAAATTATTTACGTTGTTTTTTTTTTAATAAAAACAAATTAACACTTTATCTATGGTTTATTTATGTAACAAAACATTATATACATTAATATTTTATATACATCCGTAAAATATATTTAATGAATATCTTGCTGGAGGTAAAAGCACAATGAACCAATAGAGAATTTCTGTGTGCGTTACTCTATTTAAAAAAATTGCCTGAACTGTAAAAGTCAGACAAATGATCAGTTTAAAAAGTATTAATAGTGATAAAAATTATACTAAAGCGAAAAAATAAAAAGGATCAAAGCCCAAACACTTAAAAAACTTAATAACTGACCCAGTTAAGGTACAAACCAAGATATAGAGTGTGTCTACTTAAGTTCGTACCATAAGGCAAACTTATTATTAATTTTACGAAAAAATTTAACCATTCGATATTAATTGTTTTCAGTGGTAGGTATATGAAATATCTTAAAAATATAAATTTATATTAAGAGGAAAGTACACTTATTTTTGTCAATATTGAAAATTTGTGGAAAAAAGATGTTTAGGATTAGGATTTTTTTCTGCAATAACGAGCATTTTTGAGCTTCTTTTACAAAAGTATTTTATTTCAAAATAAGTATCCAGTAATGTGGAAACTTAAATTTTCATTGTTAATTAAAACCTACAATCTTATCTGCTTCCTCATACCTAAAAAACAAGTATGTAGATATTGAATAAAATGGACCAAGCACAGTAGCCTATGGAAACTGAAATCCTACTACGCTTTTCTTAGTATAAGTAGGTAATATTAACTTATAGACTATAATACCTTTCATCTAAATAGGATCAACATAAATCTAAAATTTATTTGGTTGGTAAGTTTGAGCATGCTATTTTCATATATTTCTTAAAATTATACACTTCTTTTACATTTAGCACAATTTTTTATGCTAAATAAGTAATCTCACAATAAAAGTTTAGTTTTCAAGAAATAATTCTATTTAGATTTTTATTTTCAGTTCTCATTTCCCTAAAATTTATACCTATACATTTTTTCACATTAACCTATTCCAATCTAAAAAAAAATAGTCTTCTACCAAATAGATTTTAATACACCATTAGCACTAAATTACCAATATTTAGTCATTAAAATATTAATAAATTTCAGTATAAACCACATCTTACACTTTTTATTAATGTTTTATGTATATTTACTCAATAAATCAATGTTTTTGAATATACCGCCAATTTTGACATTGGGAGTGCGTATGCGCATGCCCTGCCATCCCGCAGACTCTTTCTTCAAATTGTGCCACTTTTCAAAACGGCGATTGATCCTCTATCCTTGTCTATTCTCTTTGATTGTTCCTGTACCAAACCAGAGTTTCTTTATGAGAAGGGGTTTAGACATAAGCGAGACCGGTGATAGCTTGGGTCAGGGACGTGAGGGTGTGAGAATTACGATTTCGGTTGGCAGTTCTGTTTCAAGTTGTCAGTATTATCAGCTGATGACAGAGTCGTGCGTTGTCGAAGCTTTTATTGTTTGGTAAAAGGCTCTGTCATTTTCGTTTCGGTTGTTTATTTTCGAGTTGTAAATGTTTGTTGTTAGTTTATAGAGATTTCATATTTTATTGGTTCTAACTGTTTTTATTTTAGTAATTTTTATAGTGTTTAGTCTTTAGTGTTGTTCATTAAGTTGTACATTATGAAGAAGTGTAGTGTCAAGGGTTCTAGTTTTGTTTATATATTTTTTTAGTTGATGGTTATTAATTAAAATACGCCTGGCGATACTTTCCACCTTTGTATGTGATTATTTCTGTACAATAAGGATTACTTTATTATTAATATTATACATGAGTATTTTTAAAGAAAATAAAGCAGAGTTAATAAATCAGTTTTGTGTATTAGTCATTATAGATACAAAAATATAAATACTGTTAAGTTTTTCAAATATGCTTCAAATTAAAAGTTATTTAGTTGTTTGTACTTAAAATATAAAATAACAATATAAGTTTTAAAATTAAATTTAATATTTCGTTTTTTTTTCAAAGAAAGGTACCTAATTAAATCTTAAACAGTTTTCAGGTATTATACCCTATATGTCCTTAAAATTTTAACAAAACTAAATATAGCTGCCGTCCTTAGTTAAAACGTCCTAACTATATTTTTTAAAAATGTTGGCCTATATGTGTAAACAAGTTATTCTATGCATTATTTATCTATTCTCCCAAGTTACGACGTCCTAACTTCATTGACGCAACACACACAATAAAGTTAGGACGTTGTTAACTTGGGAAAATAGATAAATAATGCATAGAATAACTGATAATATATATGCATATACGTAGTAGTAGTGTAGGCCAACATTTTAAAAAAACGTAGTTAGGACGTTTTAAAGCCTACTGTCCATGAGAGCGGTTTTCCGCTCGCGGATAATAATTCAGCGTTGTGATTGGCGGGAAAACCATTTTAAATTTTCACTAACCAATCACAACGCTGAATTATTATCCGCGAGCGGAAAACCGCTTTCATGAACATCCGGCTTAACTAAGGACAGCAGTGTAATTTGGAACCATGTACCAACTGTTGTGAAGAATATAATTTCTGAGAAATTACAAATAAAAAGGTTTCCTCTATGTAATAAACAAGCAATATTAGTTACGCATGTTTACATGTCCGTATTTAGTTAGATTGTCTCTTCGTCACATTGCATATCTTCTTAATATATATAAATCTCGTGTCACAATGTTTGTCCTCAATGGACTCCTAAACCACTTAACCGATTATAATAAAATTCTCACACCATGTGCAGTTCGATCCAACTTGAGAGATAGGATAGTTTAAATCTCAAATTATAGTCGCAATTTTAATTTATTGCTAATTATTTGTCTGTTCGACTGGGTTGAGTAAGTAATCAATAGATGGCGCTGCTATGGTAAATCTACGAACGTGTCATATAAGCTACATTTTAACAGCATAATAACCACGTGTTGTTGACGCTATAAAATTAATTAAATTTATTTTGTAGTGAACGAAATACCGTATAATTCAATTATTTCCACTTTTTAAATTTTTGGTGTTAGCATAGCCGGCTACGTGTTACTTAGACTGAAGTGTAAATTGAATTCATATTATAATGAAGATAATACAGTGAAATTAGTCCTGTTTTTTACTTATTTGTGCTTCATTGATCAAAACTTTATAATTTAATATAATTTAATATATGTATGTATGTATGTATGTATGTAAAAGGCTACAGTTTCCAATTCGTTTAGCTTTCGCCATGTCTATAAATAAATCTCAAGGTCAAACAATGTCCATTTGTGGTTTAGATTTGGAAAATCCATGTTTTTCTCATGGGCAACTATACGTTGCGTGTTCACGTGTTGGGAAACCGTCGAATCTATTTGTGTTAGCTAAAGACAGGTTAACCAAAAACATTGTGCATCGATTGGTGTTAAATTAAATTGAAATTGAAAATATTTATAATTCAAAAAAATAGATATTAATGTTTAAAAGTTTAAGACTGTCTGCCTTGCCTACCTCATTCATGAGTTTAAGCGTCACATGTTATTTACTGTATTATACTGTAATATACTTATATTTGTTATAAAATTAAATGGAAATAATAAATCTGATAAATTTTTATTTTGTACCTATTGATTTCTGCTTAATATCAAGTGTAAGAACATTTTAATTAATTGTGTTCAACGCACTTCCCCTTCAAATATCAATCCAGTGAATTTGTATACCAACATCAACATTTTCGTCTTTGTTCGTAAATAATTTCATTGTACTAAAGGGTTATAATAGTAGAAAGTCAAATAAGGAGATCAACATATTTTTTTCACAAATACCATCTGTGTGAAAAAGCATAGTGGACTCCGTGACTGATGTTCTCTTATTGTTCCTCCTAGATTGTTTACTATAATGTAATATAACAAAAATTTAGCCACAGCAACGCGTGGCCGGGTCAGCTAGTGTGTTATATGTTATTTAGCTCAACCGGTAGGTATATAACAAATAAGGAACCAGTTATTTATGTACATACCTATACAAAGTTTGGTTTGGTTGGTTTTTGAATAAATGAAATAATTATTTAATTACATTTATAGTTTAATTATAACTTATGCATATTGATATAATCTAATAAACTTTTTTTTATAACGTACAGTTATTTTTTTGTTTCCTCCTTAATTCTACGCCACTGATCTGCCTAAAATCAAACATGGCCGAAAATGGCCCGACTTGACGTCACAGCCAGGCTAGCCAATATGACGAATGTCGTGACCTTATCTCATCAATCGACTTTGTACCAAACAAGAGATACCGCCATTTTTTATCGTCGGATGACAGTTGATTGGCTTTCCGTGAAGTCGGTGTTGTCCTGAGCTACTCGGGAGCGCTCTATTTGCGTCACTAGAAAGCCACTCGCATCGACGTAAACACAGAAATTTACGTCACGTTGTGCCTACTCCATACGGTTAAAATAGAGTTAAAGCAAGGCGACAAACGTAGACGATTCATGACTTAACCTTACTTCTTTTTGGAATTTTTGTAAACGGTGTTGTTGAAAATCAACTTGGAAGACAATTAACTATAACCTTTCTAACATGTATAACCTCATTTATTTGTTTATTTATTAACATCAAAACATTAAAACCATTTACCATCGGTATCCAAGCGTATCCCTTCGGTTCAATACGTTGTAATGTTTGGCCCGTTAGGTTGCGTTTTGAACGTACGTAGAAATCCGTAGCGTTGCGTCGGTCGTATCTCCTTACGGCGAGAAATTTTATAACGCTCATGCGCAGCTGTTATTTGATAGAGATACGGTTACGTCATTAAGTCCCTGTCCTTGCTTTAACTGTCTAGTAATAAAAAGAAAAACAAATATTAGCTCTGTTTGGTATAGAGTTAAGTGTAGGACGGTGTCACAAAAGTTAAAAACAAAAAGACAGGGCTTTATAAATATATTTACAAACAAATTAATTTAAGTTATTGTCCATATTAGTGTTCCTTGTTATCCATGCTTGTTTGAACCGTTGCTTCAAACACCCATTTGACAAAAATTATCGTTTTAATAAAATGTATCTAACAACACGACCTCGAAAGTGATGGTATTTTAGTAAAAACTAGTTATTACAAAAACCGAATGCCAAACACCTACTCCTAATTTTTTAAGGGTTCTTAGAATTAAAGGTTGTGAGGTAGCGTTTGTAAGATGGGAGACCCTATAATATGTATTTTTGAAGGTGGGCCCTTTTTTTCTTTGTTCTTCAAAATTTTTTTGGCCAATTTTCGATTTTGCCATACAAAACAAGGTTTAAACATGTCTTGCTTGCTTGACTGGGTTTATGGCTTTGCTGCAAGGCAATCGCCAGAAAACATATGTCATCCATTTCATTTACAAAATACAGGGGTTAGTATTCTATTACCTTCCTACCCCCCTCGAAAATAAAATTATTTACGCTACAATTTCAATATTACGGTGACGTGATTCCGAATCTCGATCCTTATTTCCGTAATATAATTTAACCTACATGTGGCTTCGACTTGATTCTCAAAAAACAGTTAAAACTAGTTATAGCTTTTTCTGATACCAAACAGACCTAACGAGACGAGATAAATCAATAGTTGCTTTTTAGTGCCTAATAATGCCTAGTCCTCATGCAAGAGATTATTGCGGAAACACGGATATCCGGAATTACGTGACATATTGAAATTTTATGGACTGTCGGCCGCCATGTTGAATAAGTGACAGTTTTAAGCCCAATGAAATTTCGATATTATAGTCATGTGATTCCGGACCTCCGGAGTTTCGAAATATTTTTCTGTATATGAGGACTAGGCATAAGGTCTAAAAAAATAATTACATTTTTAAAAATCCCATAATACAATTCTATGTTGATAGTGTCACGGTGGGAAATGATAAAAAAACAAATATTACGAAAATAGATTATTTTATTTTATCTACCATAGAGTTGTATATTTAGCATTTTTAAACCAAGCTGCGTGGTCTCTTGATAATATTTTGTTGGCTACGGGAGAATGAGAATACAATGCAGTTATAGCAGATGCTAAGCCTACTGAAAAACATCTTTCTTCGGGTAAATTATCTAAAAGGGCTGTTATAAATCCACTGGCAAAACAATCTCCTGCTCCGCTAACATTCACAAAATCATTTCTTTCTTGTACATAATAATGGCGTACAGATATTTCTTTACGATGTATGTTCTTTAGGAATGGTTCAGTAGCAAGTCCTTTTCTAGCTATTAAGATTCCCTCAGGGCCCAATGTTACAATCACATTGTCTATAAAGTTTGCTAAGGTTTTAGATATTACCTTGGCTTCTTCAAGTTTGTTGCTAAAGGTTTCTTCAATATTTATATTTAAATATGATGAAATTTGTTTAAGTTCACTTAGATTGGGCGTAATAAACTTAATAGTCCGCCAATGCCTCGTTTTAAACGGTCTTCCACATACAGCGATGTCGGTTGGCTCATAGAAAACTAAAAAAAATAAAATTTTAATGTACGAGGTGTAAAATTATAAATGCACAACCCTTTAACTCTTTAATTTTTTATCGTAAAACATAAATATTAAAGTGTCAATTTATAGTGGTTACTCTGTAGTTTCTGAATCAGTTGTCAATTTTCCCATTGTCTCTTAAGATATTTATACAGGCTATCGCAAAAGGCATGATTTGTTAAATGGGATACACTGTATATTATATCCCAATTGAAAATATTTTTTAAAGAGCTTTAATAAAGTACTAATTTTTATCCTAATTATTTTTAAAAATAACTCTGAAGGATTAATTTAAATTTTAATTAGGTAAATAATAGGCATAATAAATGATAGTTTAGGAATATTTTAAAAACTATTAATGATATACATATTAAATGTACCGGATTAAGACTACCTAATGCCCTAAGGAGTCGACTGCTGTGGTGCTCCTTAACCATAAAATTTTTGAGGGATCCGTCACTTCTGTACAATACAAATAAGTCATACAATTGTTTACCAAAAGTTTTTAAGGAACAAAAAAATTCCACCTTTCTAAACAACCCTGAAAACTATTAACCTTTATATAAAAATAGCAAAAACATCACACTATTTTTTTCTTTTTTTTTTCTACTCTTTATAAGTGCCGCCTGTGTTAAAGGTTAATTCGGAACTGGGTATTCTATTAAATATATACATACATAATAAATATCAACTGTGGCATTTTTATAAAGTTTTTTTAATGGAGATTTAATCTTCTGTTACTTAAAAAACATATTTTTGTCGTATTCTGTATATCTTTAAAAAATCATCATCATTCTCATAACAAATATGTATACACAAAAAAACAATACGTATAAGTATTACAAAATCAAGTCAGCAAAACAATATTTTTAATTGTGTTATACAATAAAGGGTAAAAAAGTTAGGTTTAAATTTTTTACAAAAGAAATTAACAATTATTCTTCAGATTTGCATAACCAAATTTATAAAACTAATGAAGATATACAGGCTGTTAAAAATTCGAAGAACACCATTAGGATCTCGGAAACGGTAAGAGATACAGGATTGATTAAATAGAGGCAAAGTTGCCTATTTTATGCTTAACAATATATGTTTTAAAAATTTGCAGCCGTTACGCAATTATCCGGAAAAAATTTTTTTCTTGATTTATTTAAAGAGATATTTTAAAACTAAAGACACATTAACATTGCCACTGTTCTATAAAATGATGTCACTAAATTTAAGATCCGACGTTTCGTCTTTAAGCCACCATCATCAACTTTGTTATTTTAAATGGGCGAAATATTTGGTTTTAAACTTAATACACCCGTATTTTAATTCTAAATACAACGATCTAACAGCCTGTATATTTCAAATCTGGCATTTTTGTAAAGCCCGCTGGAATCTTTATTTTTTAGATGATATACATTTTGGTGTATCCTGCATATATATATCTTAGATCTCAGGATATAACAAAAATTAAAATATCGACTTAAAAACCACAAAATCAACTTACCAAAACAAACCTATTTTTTATTTTGTAAAACGAAGACCAAGTATTTAAATCAGAATTTATTTTAGTATTAGCCAAGAAGATACTATCTAACGCAGCTAGCAGAGTTGGGTCGAATACTGAAAATCGGTATTCGAATACGAATACCGGAAGAAAAAGTATTCGAATACCGAATATTTGAAAACTTGAAAGAAAAAAGTATTCGAATACTCGGTATTCACGAATAGCCGGAATCGGTATTCGAATACTGGAAAAAAGATTCGAGTAGTGAAAAAAAAGAAAAACCGATAAAAATTTGAAGAGCAAAAAAAAAGGTCCTTATCTTTCATTTTTCCCTACTTTTTGTTCCCTTTTGGTGTTCTACTCGTGACAATTTTGGTATTCGAATACTCGAAACGACGGTATTCGAATACTCAAAAGTATTCGTCGAATACTTCAAAAGTATTCGAATACAGAATCCCGAGTACTAACCGAAAAAGTATTCTGCCGAATACCGAATACCAAACACACAAATGTATTCGAATACCGGCAAAATGTATTCTGGATATTATTCAGAATACTGAGTATTCGAATACGACCCAACTCTGGCAGCTAGTTATTTTTTGGTATTAGTAATAACACTAGTATTAGCACAAAATAACTCTAGTATCTTCTTTGGTATTAGTATTAACCTAAAATAAATTTAGCAATTTTCGTGGCATTGTTTAGCTACATAGCTCTAAAAAAATAATAATGAAACTTATATGAAAGGGAGTTACTGGCTTTAATCTTTTTATGGCACATCAGCAATTAATAGGAAATTATTGGAATGAGCAAATTGTGCTAGCAGTATTAGGGAATTATTGGAATAGGCAAATAGTGCAGCAGTATTAAGGGAAAACCTTATTTTATTACTGCTAAACCTTAACGCGTCTATGTAAAGAAGTGTTATTGGTCAACATGACATGCTTGTATTATTTTTCACCTAAAACTGGAATATTAGAGAATTATTGCAAGTTGCCTTATTAAGCTCGGGAATTATTAATACCTGGCCTTTTTAAATAGTGCTTGTACCCATAATTTAGAGTTATTGCAAATCATGTTGACAGTGCCATTAACCTAAAAAAAGGGGAAAAATGTTAAGTTGTTTTTCTTTATCTACGTTATGTATTAGGATTATTATTTTGAATAAGCCTAACAAATAAAACACGCACGTACTAATACTAAATAAGGTTTATTTCTAACTGAATGGAAATGATACAAAATGCAAAGATAAACATTCATACATTTTTTGTGTTCTCAACATACTATCATTTTTTTATTATTCGATAAAGGCAAAGGTACAATATCCAACACCTTTCCCCTTAAGTGAACAATATTACATAATTACCTTATTCTAAAATAAAAAAGTAATTTAAACAAAATGTAAACTAAATGTCCCTAAACACCTACCACTAAACGATCTGGAGGCTTAATCTGACTACGCCGCCTAAGATTTTTTGTTCAGAACAAATATTTTCACCAACCTCCAGACATTCACGATTATTAATATCTAAACAATTTTCATTAACGTTATCTAATTCTAAACGTGGTAGAATAGAAACGACTTCAGAATTTTGATTTCTAGGTACTTCGGAATAATTTGGTTTTAACTGATCTATATGTCGTTTCCACTCTAACTCGTCGTCAGTACTAATTAAAAATGTTTTTTTACCTAACACCTTTTTTATCGTCCCCGCACACCACTGCTCCTTTCTTTGACGGTAATCACGGGCCCAAACACGATCATTTAAATTAAAAGTACGATCTTTGTTAGATTTATAATTTTTTCTTTGACAGTCCTGCTTATACTCTACTATATCAGCTGTTGAGGGTAAAAGTAAGTCAAATTTTGTTCTAAGGTTATGACCTAATAGAAGCTTAGCAGGTGATTCCCCTGTAGTGGTGTGTGGAGTATTTCTATATTGCAACAAAAACCGATTAATTACTAAATGAATATCAACATTAGAATTTTCGTATCTCGCTTTTAGAATAGCATTCTTCATTATCTTTACCGCGCTTTCTCCAAGACCATTTGTACAAGGATGGTAAGGAGCGCCTGTTATATGTTTTACCCCACAGACATTTAAAAAGTCTGAAACTCCTCTGAAGTAAAGGTTTTGGCATTATCGGTGCAAATTTTGTGTGGTATTCCAAATCTCGCGAAAAGTTCTCTAAATATTTTAATAGTAGTTGTTGCCAACAAGTTTGGCACTATGAAACATTCGAGCCACTTGGACGTTGCATCCTGAATTACCAAAAAAACTTGTCAAAAACAGGTCCAAAAAAGTCTGCATGTAAACGGGTCCAAGGTTGTCTTGGCCAATCCCAGGTTGTCAGAGGAGTTTTGGAGGGATTGCTAGAGTAAATTATACAAGATTTGCAATTTTGTGATAATTTTTCAATTTGTGCATCTAATAAAGGCCACCAAACGTATGACCTAGCTAGCAATTTCATTTTAACTACGCCCATGTGCGTACTGTGCAATTCCTCCAAAACATAGTTTCTGTATTTTTCAGGTATAATTAATCTATATCCCCACATTAAACAATTTTGTTCAACAGTAATCTCATTTTTTCTAAGGAAATATGGTTTAAAAACCGGTTCAGGACACGAATTCGGCCAACCATTCCGTACATAAAAATTATTTTACTAAGAATACGGTCTTTCGCCGTTTCTTTTTTAATTTCTGAAAAATTTACCGGTATATTTGATTCTTGCAATAAATTTAAATATGAATAACTAGGATCAATTTTAAAAAATAAAATTTTGTTACCTATTTCTGTGTTATTTTTTTGTGGTAACCGTGATAAACAATCTGCAAAATTCTTTTCTGAATTTACAAATTTTATTTCGTAGTTAAATGCAGATAAAATGTATGACCACCTTTGTAAACGGCTTGCAGCAAACAATGGAATTCCTTTTTATCGCCAAAAATTGTTAACAATGGTTTGTGATCAGTGACCAAAATAAATTTTTGGCAATAAAGGTACTGAAAAAATTTTTTGACACCAAAAATTATAGCTGCAGCCTCCTTTTCTATTTGAGAATATGTGAGCTCGGCTTGATTCAACAAACGAGAGGCAAATGCTATAGGTTTCTCGGAGTTATCCGGAAAAATATGGCTTAAGGTTGCACCTAGAGCAAAACTAGAAGCATCAACTGTTAGCTTAATTTTCTGTTTTGGATCAAAGTGAGCAAGAACTCTCGAGGAAAGCAAAATATTTTTAGCTTTTTCAAAACTATTTGCGCACTCTGGTGTCCAGCACCATTTTGCGTCTTTTTTAATAACCGATATAATGGTTTTAAAACATCGGATGCGTTTGGTATAAAACGACAATAAAAGTTTATCATGCCTAAAAATGATTTTAATTCGGTTACCGTTTTAGGTACTTGAACGTTTTTAATCGCTAAAACTCTTTCATTAGACGTGTGAAGACCGTTTTTATCTATTTCGTGTCCTAAATACTTAACGGATTTTTGAAAAAACTACATTTTTCCTTTCTTACTTTTAACCCACATTCATGCAATCTTTTAAACACTTTATCTAAACGCTCGATATGTTCTTTGTCATTCTTTCCAGTAACTAAAATATCGTCAATAAAACAAGCTACTCCTTCCATTTGAAACATTTGCTCCATTATTTGCTGAAAAATAGCGGGTGTGGTTTTAATGCCATACGGCAATCGTGTATATGAAAAAAGACCTTTATGAGTTGAGATGGTGACAAGTTTACGTGATTCCTCATTTAAAATAATTTGCTGGTATGCATCTGATAAATCTATTTTTGAAAACTTATCACCACCTTGTAACTTGAAAAATAAGTATTCTATACGGGGTAAAGGAAAATGCTGATCTAAAAGCTGAGGATTAATAGTTATTTTAAAGTCACCGCATATACGGATATTGCCATTTGACTTCAAAACGGGCACTATAGGGGTAGCCCAATCTGAGAACTCTGTAGGCACTAAAACACCTTTATTAACTAATCTATTTATTTCGTTCTCGATTTGAGGTTTAAGAGCGAATGGCACTGGCCTAGCTTTGTAAAATTTTGGGGCTGCACCCTCTTTTAATGGAAGCGAGACTTTAAATTTGTTGAAAGCTCCCAGTTTATCATCAAAGGTGCACTCATATTTATGTAACAATTGAGCTATAATGGAAGGATTATTTTTAATCATTGTGTTACCAACAAAATTTTGATTAACAATCTTAGACGTTTTAATTTGAAAACTACTCTCACCATAATTTAATTTGGTTATCCCTAAATTTAACATGTTTAACCCATTCCGGCCAATTAACGGTGGTCCACCGTTTTTTATAACATATGTTTTTAAAATAAAACATTTCTTTTCAAAAATTATATTTAAATTAAGATAACCTAAAGGTTGAAAAGTAATGCCTACATAGTCTCTTAAAGCTAAATCATTTTCGTACATTTTTCTGTCTTTAAAGTGTTTTAAGTACAATTTTTCCGAAATGGCGCTATGCGCAAACCCGGAATCTGCCTCAAAACTTATAGGAATATTTTCTACTATTAAATTTACATAAGTTGGTTTTATATTACCCATACTATCAATGTCACACAAATTTAAGTCTCTAATATTACCCATAAAATCAGACCTGTCACTATCTGAATCCTGGTTAGAAGTATTATCTGTTAAAAAATTATTTGAAAAACGCTTGCATTGGGGCGCTAAATGCCCTTTTATGCCACATTTATGACATTTATAATTTTTAAAAGCACACTCGCGAGCTAAATGATTATTTCGGCCACAAACATAGCACTTACTTGATTGTTGCTGACTTGTTTTTATACCTGAACCGCCTGCTCGCTGTTCAGCGCCTCCTCTGCGGCCATCTCTTGCCCCGGAACGTTCACTAAATTGGTTTTTCCACTGTGGTCCTCGGTTTGCGTGATCTTGAAAATTTAAAGGTTCACTTTTCACCACAACACCTAAACTTTCTCTTACACTATGTTCCTTTAAAGCAGACTCCTTGGATAAGGCCACTTTAACAACATTTTTAAAAGACACGGACGTAGCGTTTTCTTCAAAAATGCGATCCATAATTTTCTCATCGTTAATACCAATAACGAAAACGTCTCGCATTACCACTGGTAATTCAGCTCCAAAACCACAGGTTGATGCCAATGCTTTAACTTTTGCTTCCCATTCTGATACTGATTCATTTTGCATGCGTTTACTCGTATAAAATTTAAGTCTCTCTGCAAAATATGACTTTACAGGCGAAAAATGGTCACTTAGTAATGAAACCAGTTCATTATAGGTTTTATCTTCGGGTAAATGAGGTACACAAAGATTTCTGACCAAAATATAACATTCTTCAGACAAGGTATTTAATAAAATAGCCTTTTTTCTGTCCGAGTCACTTATATTATTAGCAATAAAAAACTGTTTAATTCTCTCGCTAAAAACTGCGAAGTTCGAAATTTTAGGGTCAAAATGGCTTAGTGATCCTAATAATCCCACAAATTCGGTTTTAGGTTCCGTCGGCGGAGCCATTTTGCAAAATTTCACTATTACCGATTTTACACGCCACGTAAATATGTATAACTTTCTGATACTACTAATGTGAGTTTCGAAAACCTCGTCGCCAATTGTTATGTATTAGGATTATTATTTTGAATAAGCCTAACAAATAAAACACGCACGTACTAATACTAAATAAGGTTTATTTCTAACTGAATGGAAATGATACAAAATGCAAAGATAAACATTCATACATTTTTGTGTTCTCAACATACTATCATTTTTTATTATTCGATAAAGGCAAAGGTACAATATCCAACA